>JAOSBN010000179.1:54380420-54422871 GCA_027563595.1 Erythroxylum suave | reverse complement strand
TTTATACTAATAATAATAATTATTATAAATTATATAAATAATAAATTTAATAATAATAAATTATTAATAATATATAATTAATTATATATAATTAATATTATAATTATATCGTTAACTAATTTCATAAGACTAATTAAATTAACTATATTAAAAATTATTACTGATAATTAACATATACTTAAAATATAACAAACAATTTAACTAATTATACAAATATTTAATACTAATAAACATTATTTATAACTAATCACAATATTTCAACGCATAACAAATTCACAATAAAATTTTCATTTCTAAAATTTCAAACCAATATAATTCAAACTATTCTCATTTATAGCATGCATTTTAAGTAAAAAACACAATAATAACAAAGTTTACCTCAAGAAGCTCAGAGTAGAGAGAAAGACAACTGAGAGCAGTGATTGTGGTGAGAATGAGAGTGAGAATGGGAGGGGGGGCGGGTGGCCTTATAAAGCCGCCCGGGTACCGACAGAATTCAAAATTCCGTCGGTAATTGGGCGGGAATTTTCCCGCCCAATACCCAATTTTCGACGGAATTACTATTCCGTTGGAAACCTCGCCGACAGGTCCCGACGGAATAGGAATTCCTTCGGTACCGTGACCGACAGGTACCGACGGAATTCCTATTCCGTCGGCACCTTTAAAAGACCCTAGCGACGGACACGTCTGTTCGTCGCTAGCTGCTACTCCATTTCACCGACGGACACGTCCGTCCGTCGGTGATTTGTTTAACTTTCACCGACGGAATTGTTTAAATCCGTCGGAAATCAATTATTTTTTAAATTTGCCGACGTTCTACATGATTCCGTCGGTGATATTTCAACCAACTCCCCGACGGAATGGTCTCGTCCGTCGGTGACAATTGTTATTTTTCAATTTTCCGACGGATAATTAAGTTCCGTCGGTATAAATACCGACCGTATCAATACCGTCGGTGTGTTGCCGTAGGTGATGAAACGCGGGAGAGCTTCGCGCATTTTTTCCCGACGGATCCATGTTGGCGTCGCTATATTCCGTCGGTAAAATTTGTAACAAGATTCTGTTTCGACGGACGTTTTGTTTCGTCGGAAATGTTGGCATTATAGCGACGGAATTCGTATTTCCATCGCTAGTTTCCGACGGCACTGCTTCCGTCGGAAAATTTCCGCCGCTAATAGTTGATTTTCTTGTAGTGTATAATTTGAAAGCTCCAAATGATCTCGAATATTCTGGGACCTTTTATGGAAAGTGTTTCCCGACACGTGGTTTACGTAAGCTCTCTTAATGGGTCAGAGAAATTATACGTTTATGATTGATATGAGCAACTGTAGGAGACCTTAATTTATATATATATATATCTTCTATATCGAGCTTCTTCATCACAAGTTTAATGTAGATCAGGTCCATATTAAAGAAGATTCATTTTCTACCCAAACTTTGACCTATTGATTTAAATAATTTATTGAAATACTTTGTTACCCATATTTAAATCAAATTACATAACTTAACTGATAACTTATTAAAAAGCTAAAATTATAATTAATAGCTGACTATTTTACAAAATTATCCTTAAGAACAAAAATGTCTAACAAAAATTACATGTGTTCTTGGCTTACTCCATCTCTCGTGAGGAGAGAGTACAAATATTTACAATCATATGAACTATTCTACCAGAATATGGAGCATGAATCTCCTCTGAAGGAATTGAGACGTAACTATAAGCACTAAGTTCTCTGCAACTTCATAAAGAGTGATTGATTTGATGGGCATTCTTAGCATATAAATGAGCTCGGATGAGGTTAACAATGTGATATGGCAGCTTGTATTTTTCCTCCTTCATATCTGTAGCTCATCCGCGATTCCTTTCTTTCCATTTGGTGTATGAATTGTGATCGTGAATATGGCTTTGAAAAGACGTTAACCTTCCCGTCACCGAATTACTCACATCCCAACTCATTGAATAATCCCAATCATAGCTACAATTGTTGACAGGTAACATATATAAAATATAAACAAGACACAGAATTCTTCACGAGCTGCAAATTTCTCATCCAATCGACAAAGTTCACGTGAGGAGTTGAAGAGTCTTGCATGACGAATATTTCTTATAAAATAAAACAAATAAAGAACCTAGAATCTTTGAACGAATAGACGTAGAATTATTTTTTTACTCTAGTCCTATATAAAGAAAGAAGATTCACTCTAGTTGATATCAAAAACAAAAGATTCACACCATTAAAAATTCACTCAATTCAATCTTAAACCTAGGGATGCGAGATGATCTCATCATCGGAACGTCGTTTTAGATAGAGATATATTATAAATGGAGGGAAAGAAATCGACGTTTACATAAATAAATGGAGTAACACAAGAATGAGCTCACTGCTACAATTGTTAACTTGATCAGAGAGTTACTCAGTAGCTAAAGAAAAGCAAGACACCATTAGACAGGAATTCGAAGTGACTTGGATAATTTAGACAGTGTAATGTAGTTCTTGGATGTATGTTAATAGTATTATAGTAGTGGTGTAGTAATTTTGTTATTTTCCTTGTAATAGGATTGTATATAAGTTTTCAGATTTGGTAATATATTTCTTCTAAATTTTAAAAAATTGAATTGTTCAATTTTTGTTTTTTATTTTTAAATTTATGGTTTGATTTCTTTAATAATAATTGTTGTTAAAAACTTATCAACTTATTAATTAATCAATTAATAAGTTCTTATAAACTAAAATAATTAAATTAATTTTTATTTAATAATTTTTAAAATTAAATTGCAAAATTTTCATGAACAAGAATAATCTCTTTCAATCGTATTTTAATTATTTAATTTTATTCAACCTTTAACCAGATTAATTAAAAATTGAATGTTTTTAAAACATTGATTCAAACTAAGACTTTGTATTAAGTCCACAAATTAAGATGATAAGAATAATAATTATAGACTTATTTATTTACTTTCACATTATCCATGGAATTTGTTGTTTTCCATAAGTTCTTATTTACTCTTATTTATGGTTTTTATCAATAGACGCCGGTCCTTCTAAAGCGCCAACCTTGAAGATATCATACTAAGAACACTTAATAGCAACCATGTAATCAAGTCTGGTAAGAATGATTAGTTCACACTTAATCAATAGCAACCATGTAATCAACTCGGATTTATCCATCTATATCTTGTGGCTGTCCTTATGTAAGCCGGCCTTTCTCATTCGTTTCAAACAAATGAACGTCGCTTTGTGTATGTACGTGGATGGATAGACTAAGAAAGCGAGGCCATAAAATGGCTTTTATTAAAACTAAAAATCAACTCACTATTTGATAGTTATTAGTAGTTCATTTTATTAAATAAGAAAATATTAGTGTTATAAAATAATAAATTTTATTTTGCTACTACTAATAATAATAATGATAATAATAATAATAAAGCTCTTGACACTAATTCTTCTAAATTTTTTATATTTAAAAAAATTATATTTAGTATGATTTTTCATACGTTAAAAATATTTACCATAAAAAATTACATCATAGGAGTTAATTGAAAATTAATAAAATTATTTATTGAGAACTAATAAATGTTAAAACTAATATGTGCTATTAATTTATTAATTATATATAATTATTTATATTACAAATTTTGGAAATGAAAAACATTTTGGTAGAATTATTGAAATTATCTTTTACACCTTGAGGAGCAACGTGTAGTCTAATCAAGGAAGGACTCGTAATTGAGTTAGGATAGTTTTGTTTGGTTGATTGTTAATAAAAAAGAGAGAGTTTCACGTTACATCTTATTATATCTTGGTTAGTAAAAAGATGTAAAGGTTAATGATAAAATGTAAAATAATAAACTACATTTTATTATATTCTATTATAAATTTTTTGTCCGTTTTAAATAATAATTTTATAATGTTATATTTATTTGTATTTATTTTATTATATTAAAATCTTTAAGTTCAATTAAATATAGCCTCCAAGGTAACACGATTACACGGATGACACGTTTGTAAAAGCTGAACATGCCAAGCCCGCTTCGTCTATATATGTGTCTGTATATGTAAGATAGGCGAGGGTTTTGTAATAAAAAGTCTCAAGTGTGTGATTGGTCGCCATCATCCTCATCGTCATGGACACAGAGCGAAGGTCTGATGATTACACAAAAGATGGGACTGTGGATCTCAAAGGAAAACCTGTTCTTAGGTCCAAGAGAGGTGGATGGAAAGCTTGTTCTTTTGTTGTCGGTAACTATCTCACTTCTCCTCCTCCTCCTCCTCCTCCTCCGCCCCCTCCTCTCCCTCCTCTTCTTCTGAATCACTTACAAAGACACTCGTGATCTGATCGTACAGTTCTGAAACTATGTATCAGTTTGTGTCTTAATCTCATGGTGGTTTTCGCTGGAAATTGGAAACATTTTCATTTTCAGTGGGCACTAAGTTGTAGTTGGCAACTTCTAGGCCAATCTTTAACCAAAAGCACTGTGGGACATATGTCCCTGTAATGCTTTCCCTCTCTCAGCATCGTTGTTGGGTGTAAATCTGTCATGTTAAGCTTAATTTCTCCATTTTCATTAAGGTTCTTCTCTTCCTTGGTCAGAAATTAATCTGTATTTCTTGAATGTTTCACCCGTGAGCTGCAATCATTGAAAGTCTGATGCTGGTCTTGTTCAACGATGAGTTTTTTCTCTCGAAGTTTGAAGATTAAGATTAGATAGAGAGTTTTTGACGAGAATCACTCCTTGACTGCAATTTACTTTAGTTGTACTTGCTTAGGTTATAGACTAGAAACAGGTCTTTAATGTGTGAACAAACCTGTATTGTTCACACATTAAATGCTTGATTTAGAGACCCGCCTCCCAAAGTCATAGCTTTGATGCCTTTTACCTGTCTCACTACCAAGCACATGCATCGCTTTCTCTAATCTGTCGCATCTGCCAACTAGCATTAATTTCTTACAACAAACTTGTTATTGGTCCAAAGATCTGATATCCAATTCGATTGGCTAGAAATGGAACAGGCATCCACTTGATATTTAAAAATCAAAAACACCACCAACTATCAGCAAACCGAAAACTTGAAGCGGAACTTTCACATAGTAAAAATGCAATAACTGTTGTTGTTTCATTAATTTGTAATACGCAGTGTATGAGGTGTTCGAGCGAATGGCTTATTATGGGATATCGAGCAATTTGGTTATCTACTTGACAAAGAAGCTCCACGAAGGCACGGTGAAATCCTCTAACAACGTAACCAACTGGATTGGCACCGTCTGGATGACCCCAATTTTGGGAGCATATGTAGCTGATGCTCTTCTTGGACGTTACTGGACTTTCGTCATTGCCTGCATGATCTATCTCTCGGTAAAATCAAAAACTTACTCGTTACATTAATTACGTTATCCATACGCTTATTTGCATGTTGGGTGTTATTTGTCTTGCTAGTGCATGTGATTAGATGGTGTTAAGATGGTAACCCTAAAATAAAGGGTTTTTCGTCAACGCCTAGGGTTTATAACTTTTGATTTTTTAACGTAATTATTAAGGAAGCGAGGGGTATTTCTTTTTTTAATCAAAGGTTATATTAGTATAAATTAAATTACACGTGATTTTTTTCAAAAATTAATAGATTTTAATATTTTATTAATAAACAGTTATTTATACATCTAAGTATCCAATTGTACTATTATAATACATAAGAACTAAATTACAAGGTCACAATGATCTAATTTCTATCTCCTATATAGACTAAATATGAAAATGTTAAAAAGATATGTAAATGGTAAATGTCAACAATCCAAAATCAATAATATGGATAGAGTGTAGAATCCATTAATAAGAATTGAACTTAGGTCAATCATTGTCAAAATAAATAGAACTAGTCCTTTATCATTTACAAACCTTTTTAATATTTTCATGTTTAGTCAATATGAGATATTCTAACACCCCTCTCAGGTGTAACTAGGACTAGACATCCAGTTATAATTTAAAATAAACGCAGTAGTAACTAGACTAGGTCGTTAGGACTGAATTTCTAAACGGACAATCAGAAAATTAATAATCTAAATCAAACCTGCTATGATATTATATTAAGCGACTGTTTTACCATAAAAGTTTAAACTGTTGTGTGAGGTCAACTTAATTGATTTTATATGTTTACTAACAATCACCTCCTCGAGCTAATAGTTAGGTTACCTGCAATTCCCCTTGCTAACAGGTTAAGTACATGTGATTTTTATTAATAAAGGGATAAAAATAATAACATTGTTTTGTATGCTTGGATTACGAAGGTAAAAATATTTAAACAATTCGAAAAAGTTTATCCTTCAAGTACTCTAAGCTACAAACTAGCCGCAATGACATATTTGTTAATTGTCTGTTTGGTTGAGTTTTTGAACAGTGAATAAGTAATTTTTTTAATCACAAAAGCTACTTTTTAAAAAATGATTGTTTAATCGTAAAATTTAAAAAAAAAATTTAATAGAAATGATTTTTTTAGTAATAAGAATCTCAAAAAAAAAACCCTCCTAAAAAAAACTATACTGACAAAAATCATAGGATTATAGATCCATCTAACCAGCATTAAGTCACTTTCTCGCGCAATGCGTTACAGAGTGTTACAGGACGTTGGATTTGAACATAGTCAACGCACCAACAACGTGCAAAACACACTGTCTTTACTAATTAATCAATGCCAACTTCAACATATGCTTGGAAAAGCGCACTGAGTTGGCTATCGGAGTCGTAGTAGTGTACTAGTCTTAGTTTGTTTTATAAGGCAGAAGCGAAGCTGAGTGAGTGCCGTTCTTTCTGGCAAAGCCAATAAGAAAAAAGATACCAAAAGTCTAGACTAGAATAACGCGTTTTGCAAGTGTTGCCAAAAGGCCCACAGAAAGAGAACGTGACAAAAGTCTTTAACCTCTACTTTCTTGGAACACACATCTCAAGTCAACGTTTGCATGCTCGTCTTATCTGTCCAGTTTCTGTGTTTGCTTGTCCCTGACGTAAATTACACTATTAGTTGATAAATATAAAAATTTATTATTTTTATAATATATAAAACAAAATCTTACAAAAATAGTTTATTTATTTGTAAAATAATAAAAATATTTCAATTTTTTTAGAATAGACATCAACTGTACTTTTTAACATATAAACTTGTTAAAAAGTAAGCAAAAATATTTTGGTAATTATTTAAAACATATACTAATAATTTTTTAACGTTTTTATGTATATTTGGGAATGAAAATAATAATTAGTACTTATTTTTTTGTATAAATACAGATTAAAAATTATTAATATTGAAAAATAGAATATCAACTTATTAAATTATATTTATGTAAACTTTATTAATTTTAAAAAATCTTAATTTTGTAATATAATTTTTGAAATTTGATGATTTTGCCCCCTACTGACAAATAATTCTAGCTTGGTCCCTGGTAATAAGCTACAATTAATATTTCTAATTCTATATCAGGGGATGTCTGTGTTAACACTATCAGTGTCAGTCCCTGCACTTAGACCACCGCCATGCCACGATCAGAATGTGGAGAACTGCAAAAGGGCCTCCACGTTGCAGTTGGCTGTGTTCTTTGGTGCCCTTTACACGCTAGCCGTAGGGACTGGTGGAACCAAACCCAACATTTCGACTATTGGTGCTGATCAATTCGACGAGTTTGATCCTAAAGAGAAAGCTCATAAGCTTTCCTTCTTCAACTGGTGGATGTTCAGCATTTTCTTTGGAACACTTTTTGCCAACACCGCTCTTGTGTATATACAAGACAATGTAGGTTGGACCTTAGGTTATGGCCTCCCCACGATCGGTTTGGCCATTTCCATCGTCATCTTCTTGGCGGGGACACGATTCTACAGACATAGGGTGCCCACTGGCAGCCCATTCACAAGAATGGCTAGGGTCATAGTGGCTGCTCTCAGAAAATGGAACGTGACCGTCCCTAATGATCCTAAAGAACTCTATGAGCTCGACTTGGAAGAATATGCAAAGAAGGGAAAGTTCAGAATAGATTCCACACCAACTTTGAGGTATTAATCGTAAATCATTTGTGCATTTGGTGTTTGATGTAGGGTCTTAAAGAAATGCAGTATCTGACACTGTTTTGCTTGTTCTTAATTTTTGCAGATTCCTCAACAAAGCTGCTGTTCAGACAGGATCAACCAGTCCGTGGATGCTCTGTTCAGTAACTCAAGTGGAAGAAACCAAACAAATGTTAAGAATGATCCCAATCTTGGTCGCTACTTTTGTGCCAAGCACGATGATTGCTCAGATCGGTACCCTTTTTGTCAAGCAAGGCACTACTCTAGACAGACATATCGGCAGCTTCGAAGTTCCTCCAGCAAGCTTGGCAGGATTTGTGACGTTGTCAATGCTTATTTCTGTTGTCCTTTATGACAGGTTCTTCGTCAGGATTATGCAAAGATGGACAAAGAATCCAAGAGGCATTACTCTTCTCCAGAGGATGGGAATAGGCATTGTCTTCCACGTTATAATCATGCTAACCGCATCACTCACTGAAAGGTATAGACTTAGCCAGGCCAGGAAACATGGCTTGGTTGAAAATGGAGGACAAATACCTTTGACGATCTTTGTTATACTTCCTCAATTTGTGCTTATGGGAGCAGCAGATGCGTTTCTAGAGGTGGCCAAGATCGAATTCTTCTACGATCAGGCACCAGAATGCATGAAGAGCCTTGGAACTTCTTACTCGATGACTAGCCTTGGAATTGGAAACTTCCTTAGTAGTTTCCTTCTTTCAACAGTTTCTCACATCACCAAGAAGCATGGTCATGGAGGCTGGATCCGGAACAACCTAAATGCTTCCCATCTCGACTACTACTACGCCTTCTTTGCAATTTTGAACTTCCTCAATCTCATCTTTTTCTTGGTTGTGATTAAGTTCTACGTTTACAAGGCTGAAGTTTCAGACTCGATGGAAGTTCTAACCGGAGAACTGAAGGACATTACGTTGAAGAAAACCAGTGAAGGATTGTAGTTTGATTAACCTTGACAATTATGGATAAGATTTTATATAGGAGACGAGCCCGTATATATATAGAATTCGAAAGTCTTTGCTAAAATATAGACACTGGAAAAACAAGTCTGTCCGACAATGGCGGAAATCTCCCTAGACCCTAGGTAGACACGGTTAAAGATTGTTGCTTTAATACTTGCACACTGCATTTCACTTTCTTTTCTGGAAGGAACAAAGGAACACACAAAAAAATGGAGGAGAACAATCACCCATCCTCTTATGCTTGGAAAGCTCTATGAAAATTCTGACCGAGTTGCATAAACTATTTAGGTTCACAGGAAATAATTTTGATGCTTTGCTTGTTTTCTTGCAGTAATCAATGGCTCAACTTAATTACACTTTAAAGATGCCAGTTACATCTGGATTTGATTGTCCATGTAATACAAAGAATGATGACAGAAGAAAATTATTTACAACAGCTATAAGAGCAACAGCAAAAAGTTTTCAGTCCAATGTCTACTCTTCAAGTCCTTTGCCTCTTTCAGTTCCTTTTGGCTAAATGGAATGTTTTCTTCAGAAATTGATTTGCTACTGTATCATTCCTGTGGCATAGCACCCTTAAAATTGTATTTGGGTCTGCTCTATTCCACCTTCCTGTTGTTGGTGGCATTGGCAACTTTTGCCCTGAACTTACGTTCCCTACACCGGTACTTTCACAAGTCACAATGCTGAAATCTTCCATTAGTTGCTCTGTACATTCTCCCATCAGGTCTATTACTCCTTCAACTATGTCTGCCTCCTTCTCCACAACTTCCTCATTCATCAATCCTTCACCACATGTACAAAAGATGTGCTTCAAGCTGTCAAAGTCTTCTTTTATCATTTGCGCATCAGACCGATAAAACACCCTTGAGTAACCACCAGCAAGCAAAACCATGAGGAAAACCTCAAAAGAGGCTTTTATCACTTCTTTCATTGCTAATGGTTGTGCTCTGTCTGTGAGGATTGCAGTCATAAGAGTAAGATTTTGCTTAATAGTTCGCAATGCAGGCTTAATCCTACAACTTGTTACGTCGCCAACATACAGACTTTCATAGAAGACTGAACTTGAGTCAAGGAAGATCAAGCGGTGAGCAGCAACTTCTGATACATGTTGACAAGCAGAATGGATGGATGTATAAGCTAGCTCAAAGTAGGAAGAGGAGTTAGTTTTGCGCCTGCGGGTGGTGTTGTGTCGTGGACGAGGTGAAAGACTGGATCTTGGGCCAAGGGCAAGCGTCTTGTCCAGAGAATGGAGGTGAGACAAAATATAGTGCAATGTATTGAGTCTGATGTATAGACGTTGAGTACCCCGACTTGTTGATGGTCGAGGATGGTGTCCTTCACTTACTACGTGATGGTGCAAGTGCTCGGCGCTGACGGAGCATGGAGTAGCTTTCTTCCACAGTTTGAAGAACTTCGAATCACGATTGCATCTGGTTAATGGAGGCAGTGTAGGGAGATAACTTTGCTTTGATCCTGGGGAGACCATAAAGTGAATTAAAGTAATCAATTGGAGCAAGTGCAGAAAATTATGTGAATGGTTTTCAAAGTTTGCATATCTAAAACAGATGGAAAATTGTCATGAGGAAGCTAGTATGCCTTACCACATGCTGCCACAAAATTTGTATAGTCATTGAAGAGGTTCTCTAAACCTTCAGCAAGTTCATAAACAAGATCATCTACTATTCCAACAGGAATGTTGAAGAATTCTTCCACAGTTTCCTTTGCTATTTTCATTAGCTCCACTGCTGATTGTGCATATGGCTCGTTTTTTGACTTTGGATTCCAAGTCTACAGGGCATAGATTGAACTGTTCAGGCTCTCTTTATGCTTGAAAAGAAATTAAAACATTGCAACAACTTTCTTCTACAGTTAGCAATTGAACTTACTTCAGAATCTCTCGCTTGGAGAAGGCATTGTCTTCCTCTCTTCAACCTCTCCTCAATCCATTGCTTCACCAGCTTCAGGATTACAGTATCAACTTCATAGGGAACCATCTCTCGTACGATCGACTTCCCCCCATCATCACAATCTGCTGAGTCTTCAACTACCATTTGAACCAAAATCTTCTCTAGCTTTCCAGCCTTGTGCAATACTTCCACTGTCTCATTGTTAAGCATGGAAACCCCAGCTAGATATTGCTTCAACACTGCTCCATAACATTGGTGTAATGTCACTGCTGCAACACTGGCTGCAATTGGATTCCATTTCTTCAATATGGGACTAAATGTTTCCCTTTCTCTTAAGGCCAAATCCTCTGTTTCCTTTGCTAATTGGAGAACAGCCTCACTGGCCTCATCCTTAACTTCTATGCTTGTACTCTTATAGCTTCCAGATTCTATTATCTATGATGAACAAAAAATGACATTCAAAGCCAAAAGAAACTAGAAAGAAAAACATAGAATTGTATCATAATATGAAACAGAAGTATCATATGCAACTAAACTAACCTTAGCAAAAGCACTTTTTATAGAAGATCTAATGTAGTGATCCACACGATCCCCTGATGAATCAACTATCTTTGTATCACCTCTCTCTTTCCCTGCTCCTTCAGTGATCGTAACATCTGTACCCATGATCTTGGATGCAGATAATGCCAGTGGTAAAAGATTCTCAATTAGAGAGCCGTTTCCTCTCTGGAAGTAATCATGATAGTGAAGCAATCTCTTCTCTGCCCACTCTTGCATTGAAGACAACATAGCAGACAGAAGTTTCACATAGATAGCCTCTCGGTCTGGCTTCTTTGCATCAGTTGCCACCTCTGTGGACAACATAGCATGCGTTGCATGGAGAAGATCGGGTTCAGTTTGTGCAGTGACTACATATTGTTGGAAAAGCACCCAGGTGAAGCACAAGTTGTGTATAGGTCTACTGATTCCTAGTGTAGACCATGTCTTCTTCATCAACTCCATAAGTTCATCAACTTCATCAAGGACCAGTGTCTCATCCCTGAAATCAAATATTGATTGAAGAAGGGAAACGTAGAGATGTACATTGAGCGGAAACCCATCTGCCCAATGGCACACATCAGTTGGTGAGCCGTTGGAGCTTCTCCAAGTTAAGGATACAACACTGTTGCATAAGGTTCTCATGGTGTCTGAGTTCTTGCTGGTGTCAATAGGTCTGGTCTCACTGGCACGCAGAATTTCACGGAAGCGCTGAGCATAAGGGTTAGATTTTTCTAGTGGCATTGAAGGGTGACGGAGGAGCCCAGATTCTAGTATTTTTAGCTGTCTCCTTTGCCATATATGGTACTCGTGTGTGTCATTAAACTCTGATGGCTTTAGATGTCGGAGAAGCTCCAATGGTAGTATTATGGTCTCTGCCCGCTTTCCCATCTGTGATGTTTGTAAAAAGACAGAGAATTTAACATTAAATATCAACATGAAGTAAAAGAAACAGAGGATATTGCTTTTCAATCTTTGGCTACAATCTTCGTAACCATTAGAAGCCAGAGGCTATGGTGTCTCATTTTATGATGTTCCTCGAGAAAATTGCTAAATCTCTCGAATACATGTGTAAAGAACAAAGCTACGTAGATTACACGTTTGATTCATAAACACATCATTAGCGTAAGAAAAATCAACATCCATGTACAAACAACTTGAAATTATGAACTCCAATGTACTGTCACCCATGCCAATCCAAGAATAAACATAACTATCGAAAGGGTTACGGGAAAGTCACCAAGTTCCAAAATTTATCAAAATGTAGTTCTGTTTGACGTACGTACTTGACCGACTAGAGTTCTCATGAGCGTCTTCCTCAATCTATTATCACTCTGCTCCGTCACTCTCATCTGCAACCTCATTATCTCTGCAGAAGTTAGAGGTCTTCTTGGCCTAGCTAACGGCAACGTTGAGAACCCAATTGCCGGACTTATTGATCCTGCGCTGTGATGCGGTGGCGTTTTAGGCGACCCTGGAGCCGAGCCACCGCCTCCTCCGCCACCCCTGTCGATGGTGCTAATGCTCGACATCCTCCTAGATGGTGACCTCTTGAGCATCTTAAGTCCAAGAGCTCGTTTTATTCTACTGGTTGGTGTCGTCAGCACCACAGGGCCACTGCCCACCCGCCCTCCTGGTGATCCACTGCCGGATGCCGACGGTGACCCACTTCCTCCGCCTCTGTCACCGTTGTCATGATGGTTATGGCTTGAGTAAAACGTGATAGCATTCCTGCCACCGCCAAAGCCCGGTGAGGACCTGCATGAAGTGAAGAATATCTCGTATGCCGACTCACGAATTTCATCTCTCTCAAGGCCATCAAGAGTGCCGAATGGCCAGCAGAGGTCGGTGTCCGAAGGGTTCAAGGCGGCGACGGAGGGGCCGGTGACGATGGGACCCGAGAAGGTTTCGCGGCGGGTATGGTGGGCCATATAGCGGAAACGTTACAAAGTCTCCGGCGAGTGGGTGTCAGATAGCCGGCGGGAGAGAGTAAGGAGAGAAGGTGAGCATTCTATAGAAAAATGAGAACCAAGGAGATTGTGAGAGACAAATGTTTGTCTGGTGCAGTTGAGGCAGTTTTGTTAGTTACTATTACGGCGACATAAGAGAGAGAAAAGACAGGGAAGACATTGATATGCATTAGCTAAAAGACAGCGTATGTTTGCGAGGAAAACAAGGAAGAGAACACGGTTAGGAAATTCTGGTACAAATGTAGAAACTGCGCAGCGACAATCTCTGCTGATGTTATATATGTATAGCCATTTCTGACGGTTGGGAAATTCTTCTCCGCCATTTCTGCTTCTCTATGCTTTCTTTGTTTCTGTTTCACCATTCCTTTCTCCGCTTATGTGCTGTGCTTATATATAAGAGACGATTTAATTTTTAGCTAAAGCTTACCAATGAGGAGCAATGAAAAATATAAATTTTTTATTTTTGATATTTGTTATTTGTTATTTTCACAGGTATTTGAATAGGAATTGGATCCTCTTATCAATTTATTTATTATAAAGTTGTATTTAATTTTTATAAATACACTTAAATTCTATAAAATATCATTTATAATTTTTTGTCAATTTATATATGAAAGCATTCTTAAAGGTCTAATAATTAATAAGCTTGTTTGGTAAGCAGTTTATCAACTTTTTTTAGCTGATTAAAAGTTTACTATTTGATCATATTTAAAGACTATTAAATATGTCTAATAATTAACCAACTGAGTTGACTGATTTAACTCTGCCTTCACTTCAGCTGAAATTTTAATGTAGAAAAAGTCAATTATACCATTTTCCCAGGACTAAGTTGCAATGGCTTCCAAGGTTCTTCGGGGTATTCTCTGAATTCTGATATCGTTTGTGTATAGTATGCCCTCCCTCCCTTTCAATGCTAGGTTGCTAACTTGAATGTATACAGAAGACTCCTTATTCCTTTATTGCTCGTTCGGTCTCATTTGTGGAAGTTGCTTTAAAATAGTACATATATATAGTTGTCATGGTCTAGGCCTCCACACTACAGACAGGTTCAATAGATGAGGATTATCATCTACTTATAAACTCAAGACCTTCTTAGTTTATATTCGACGCGGGATGACACATGCCAATGAGATTGTAAGAGATTCCACCAGCCCAATTCTTGATGTCTTCGTCAAGGATCACAATGGGCGACCCGATGCAGTATCCCTGTAACACATGATAGTACCCCTAGGATAACTCTAATATCACTAGTCATAGACTGAACCCTCAACCCAAAAGACTAATCCAATAGGTAAGGATTATCCATTCACTTATAAACCCAAGACCTCCCTAATATATATCCGATATGGGATAACACATGTCAACGAGACTTAGTCCGGTCAGCTCATAAGGAGTAAAGTGTTGGCTAAATAAATTTCTTCATGTCCAAGATTCGAACTTGAGACCTCTAGTTAAAAGATGAGAGTGTTGAATTATTCACATCATCCACATTTGGTTACATATATATATATATATATTGAGTTGCCATCTTAACAAGTCAAACCAGTTAAATATATGAACTACTGAAAGTAGAATTAAAAATATTAATCTCTAATAAAAAAGTATTTTTTAATTTAGTGTTGCATGAATTTAAATATTTATTCTAAGCACCAATTGGTTTTGTGAACAATGTTCACTTTTATATGGTAATTTTTCTTTTGAAAGTGTTTTTATTGTTATTATTATTATTATATGATCTATTTTTTAAAATTATAAACTTAATTTTTGTAAAATTAAATATCTAAATTATAAATTCTAATACTCAAATAAACACTAAGATGTAATACTCACATTCTTACAAATCTTTTTTTAAGTCATGCCCTTATAAATCATTATATGTATAAACAACTAATATCAAACAATTAATGTTACCAAACGTTTTTAATAAATAACTGATGTTATTCAATGGTAATATCAACTGATATAATCCATTATTAATTAACTGCTGATAAAATCAGCTAACAATTAATGCAATCCTCTGATTGCAAACAGGGCCAATTGGTTAAAAAATTATAATAATTATTTTATATAACTAGTTTGGTTTAAAAACATATGCAAAATATATAATTCAAACTTGAAAATAAAGCATAATTTTATAATTAATAATTTTTATTAAATTTATGAATTAATTATATACAAAATTAAAAAGTTTTTAAAAATCATAAAAAATTTATTATTCCCTTGTGTAAATGATGTAATCACTTTTCAAGTTTTCAACAATTAAAAAATATGAGAGGCGAGGAAATGACTTTGTAATAAGAAGTGGAGTAAAACATTTAAAAGTGTAATAATTTAAAATTATTTAAATTAAATTTACAAGTGTTCAATTGGTTGTAAATTTAAATTGAACCTACGAAACAAATAAAAGGAATTTATAATTGTAAGTTGGGCACAATACGAAAGGAATTTGGCCCACTTTTGAAGCCCAAAGAGATCCATTTCTAGTTCTTGTTGCTGTGTGTATGCAATGGAGCCACGTTGAGATGCAGACGGCTGCAGAAAGGCCATGTGGAGGTGTTGATATGAGGCTTTAGGGAATCTCAAAAGAGCCAACCATAAGATGAAACTCGTCGTCGTATTCGGCCGGCTCCTCTGACAGAAAGAACAAATGTCAGTAGACACACCCCTAACTTAATTCGTCTTTTCTAAACCAATTAATTTGTTAATCAGTTCGTTTTCTTGCCACTCCAAGTCATAAGCATGATTGGAATGGGTACGTACAATCTCACACGTTCAAGTGAAGACTAGAAGGAAAAAAGACACACCGTGATTTAAAAATATGACTTTTAACCACTTCTTTTTCTTTTTCTTGACAGAGTCAGAGTATTCGCTATCATTGTTGATATCTGTTTCGTGAATTACTTGAACGTAAATTTGACAGCAGTATTTGCAGGTCCCATACGTACAAAAGTTACACAAGGGAATAGTCTTTCTTAGCTTATCTGTTCATTGCTTTGGCATTCAGTATTTCTAGCCACAGTCTTCCACTGCCGCATTCAACCCTTTCTTCGGCGGTGTTCCTTTTGTAGCCACAGGTTTCGCCGGAGATAGAGGAGTTTGACTGTAGTAATAAATGTCTCAACCCTTCACAGTCCCTAGTTATCATACTTGGTCTTCTTTGTTTATGAAGATTAACGGTGGTTTTAGTAAAAATGCAGGAACTGAAGTTGGGTTTTGGAGTTAAGAATGTCGAGAATGAGAGTGGCCGTGATTGGAGCTGGAGTGAGTGGAATGGTTGCAGCTTATGTTCTTGCAGAAGCTGGAGCTGAGGTTGTCTTGTACGAGAAAGAGGAGCACTTAGGAGGCCATGCTAGGACTGTGAACTTCGATGGCGTCGATATAGACCTGGGTTTTATGGTCTTCAATCGTGTAAGTCTTCACTATCTTAATTTTTACCTGTTATGGATAAGGTGCAAGTTGGCGGCTGTTCCTGTCTCCTTATCTTATGGATTTCACTTATTTTCGTGTAAGGTAAGGAAACTTTGTCAATTGTTCTCAAACTTAACTCTACAACTCGGTTTAGGTTAAAGGGGTGAACCCAATTGTAATGTTTGTTCGACCGGGATAAAAGATTAAGGTTGTTTTCTTCTTAATATAAATTAAACCTTAATGTGATCCACTAATAAAGTTTTTAAAATACAAAGGCCTTGTTTGGTTGTTGACCGATCAGCCAATTTTTTAGCTGATCGACCAAAATCAGCTATTTGACTTTATTAAGAAGCTATTCTGGTTGTTTGGTTGTTGGCTGGTTAGGTTGGCTGATTTAACCTAATCAGCTAAAAATTAAAAGCTCCTTGTGAGTAGCTTTTTGGGCAATCAGTTGATTATCCTTTCCAATAATTTCGATTTTGCTCTTAAATTTTGCCCAACCTCTTTTGCTTTATTTAAATTGTTTTGGTAAACTTCATTTAGATTGTTACATTTTCGTTTGGATGTATTATCGTCATCATCATCATCATCATTATTATTATGATTATTGTTGTTATTATTATTGTTGTCGTCGTCGTCGTCATTGTCGTTGTTATTACTATATATTCTATGTTTTTTATTAGAGTTATAAACTTAATTTTTGTAGAATTAAATATCTAAAATCTAAATTCCTATAAAAATATTCAACGAAATACTAAGATATATAATATTCATATCCTTATAATTTTTTTAAAGTCATATCCTCATAAGTTATTTTACACATAAACAGTTAATAATAAACAGCTAATTTTTCCAAATATCAAATAACAAATAGTTAATGCAATCCGCTGGTCAAATCAACTGATATAATCAACTATCAGCTAACAGCTAATGCAATCAGTTGATTGCCAAATAGGGCCAAAAAGTACTACATTAGCGATAACATAATATTTAACTAACAGAAATGTAACTCAGTCAAAATTTTATTTATTAAGGTTATATTTTTAATGTTTTAAAACATGAGTTTTATATAGATCTTAAAATTTAAATTACAATTACAATTTTAATTATTTTTATTTGATTTCTAATAACATATTTATACCAAATTAATCAATTATACATGTGATTTAGTTATTCACCCTTTTAAAAGATCAAAATTAAACACGCGATTGTTGTAGATTATTATGTGGATTTTGATGCATATGGTTCTTCTTGACAGGAATTGATTTGTTACATGATTATGCTATTCTAAAAATGCTAGTGTCTTAAATGAACGTTAGATGAGAGATTTATTTAATTATATTGTCTTGTCAATTTCTTGGATGAAATTTTTTGCTGGTTATTAAACCTGTTAAGAATCAGTCTCAGCCACATGCATGATTAACGTCGAGGTTAATTGATATTATATTATCAAGAACCGTATGTTATGTAGTTACAGGATGCAACTTCTTGTGCAATCTATAATTATACATGTGTATGCGAAGTTTAATATGGATGCTGCTACAATGACAGGTAACATATCCAAATATGATGGAGTTCTTCGAGAGTCTTGGAGTAGAGATGGAGTTATCAGACATGTCATTCTCAGTCAGTTTAGACAAAGGCCGTGGCTGTGAATGGGGTAGCAGAAAAGGCTTGTCCGGTCTTTTTGCTCAGAAGAAGAACATTCTTAATCCTTACTTCTGGAAAATGCTCCGCGACATTCTCAGGTTCAAGGATGATGTCCTAAGGTGAGACTTCCTTGTCTTCAAAGACCTGCAAAATATGGAAGTGTTGTGTTATTATTTGTTGTTAGTGATGAACCAATGTTGGCATTTGGAAACATCTTTCACTTCCGACCGCTGTACTTCAGCTATCTTGAGATGCTGGAGAACAACCCAGATATTGATCGGAATGAGACCCTGGGAAAGTTCGTCAAGTCGCGGGGTTACTCTGAGATGTTTCAGAAAGCTTATCTTGTGAGTATTATTTCAAGCAGTTTATGAATTATTGCTACTTTCTTGTTTTAACTTTCAGTTTTAGCCTGTATACTTCAATCTGTCACTAACAGATGAAGCATGCATGCATTACGTAAGGTTCCAATGTGCGGTTCTATTTGGTCATGCCCTTCAGATGGAGTTATGAACTTCTCGGCTTTCTCCGTGCTCTCCTTTTGCCGTAACCACCATTTGCTTCAGGTACATGTTTCCTGGAGACAAAAGAGATTAAGGAGCCTAACTCAATCAGGAATGTTCATACCAGATTTCTGTAATGAGAGTTGTTTGCTTCTCTTCTCAGCTTTTTGGTCGCCCCCAGTGGCTTACTGTCAGAGGGAGATCACATTCTTATGTGCATAAGGTCTTTACTTGTTTCTTTAGGAGTAACTCTTTCTTCTTTTTCTTTCTATGATGACTTGATGAGTCCTGGTTTAATGTGTGACTAATTTTGGAAAATCCCAGGTCAGGGAAAAGCTGGAAATTTTAGGTTCTCAAATAAGAACGGGTTGCGAGATACACTCGGTCTCAACTTCTGATGAGGGTAAGCACAACGGGTAACTCTGAAACCTTTCTCGATCAATAAATATTCCTCATCTATGTAATGAAGGTAAGATCTATCATCTTTTTGGATGGGAACTGCAATGATGGATTTAGTATTAGTACTCGAAGACCTGTATAACAGGTTTTTAAAGTTTTCCCGACTTAGATACTGCGATGATAAAGTTAGTTCAGGTCTAAAGAAAAGTATCACATGGACAAAAACAAACGATTCTATGTTATTTTAATTGTAGCAAGGATTTTGAACAGTATATTAGCAGGTTGCACAGTGTTTTCACAAGATGGCAGCCAAGAAATGTACTCTGCTTGCATTATTGGTGTTCATGCCCCTGATGCATTGAAAATATTGGGAGAGCAAGCAACATCTGAGGAACGGAGAGTACTAGGTTCTTTCCAATATGTGCAGAGGTATCACTTTCTTTTCCATGTTTAATCTGTTGTCTTTTCAGAAATTTAGTTTGAAGGTAGTTCAATTACATTGGAACCATGTTATAAAATATGCAATTGAATGGTGACCAAACAATTGTTCATATTGACGTGTTTGATTAACACACTGTAATCTTTTATAAACAAGGAGTTGAAAATATATTTAATTCTGCAATTCGTATTGAAAATATATTTAATTCTGCAATTCGTATTTGCAGTGATATTTTCCTTCATCGTGACCCAACATTTATGCCTCTGAACCCAGCATCATGGAGTGCATGGAATTTCTTAGGAAATACAGACAATAAAGTCTGCTTGACCTACTGGCTGAATGTGCTTCAGGTTGGTCTAATATGATCAGATTATGGTTGTCTGCAGTTCAGTTCTCAGCTCTATCTGTTTTTTGAATCATCTGAAACTGTTTCAGAATCTCGGCGAAACAAATTCACCTTTTCTGGTGACACTTAATCCAGATCATGCACCTGAAAATACGTTACTCAAATGGTCAACCGGCCACCCATTCCCATCTGTAGCTGCGTCAAAAGCTTCAATTGAGCTTGAACAAATTCAAGGCAGAAGGCACATTTGGTTTTGCGGAGCATACCAGGGTAGTCACTTCATTTTTTAACTCCTTCAAACTCTGGACACGATTACCATAATAAGATATGGACCATTGGGGTTTCTTACTTTTAAGCAACACTCGTCCGTAAAGCCAATAATCTGAATGTTTCATGCTATTTATCTTTCAGGTTATGGCTTCCATGAGGATGGGTTGAAGGTAGTAATAAGTTCTCCTGAGGTTTCTTACTGTTAACAACAAACACATTCCTTTCTAGTTGTCATCAGTTCCAATAATCTAAAACATGGATTGTTGCAAGATAACTGGAAAAGAAATCCAAGAGTGGATTTGCCTTTCCGTTTCTTATCATGATTATTCATAAAACTTATGGAACAAAATGGTGTTATAACAAAATGTGATACTGTGCAGTCCGGAATGGTTGCAGCAAATAGTCTGCTTGGAAAAAGTTGTGCTATTCTGAGCAATCCAAAACACATGGTACCTTCTCTGTTAGAAACTGGGGCGCGCCTTTTTGTTACTACATTTCTTGGACATTATATCTCTACTGGCTGTTTAATGTGAGTTCACTTGTAAAGATCATCGTGAGCCCTTCTCTCCAAGTTTCGCTTCTTGTTGCATTCAATGGTGTATTACAACACAAGCACTCACATTTCAGCTTATTTCTAGTTTTTGTGTTTAGCCTTAAAGCTTAGAACTTTTTCTTCTTTTTCAATATCTTCATTTCTTTTTTTTGTTGTTTCTGCAAAATGGCAGCTTGTTGGAGAAAGGAGGCACCATTTTTACATTTGAAGGAACTGGAAAAAGGTGTTCTCTGAAAACTATTCTGAAGGTTCACAATCCCCAGTTTTACTGGAAGGTACATGTTCTTTTGTATCATTTATGGGGATTTTATGCTTCTTATCTTCAAATTGTTTATTGGAAAACTTTTTAATGAAATAAATACTTCAGTTCAAGATCTCTCCCATTCACTGAGAAATGCTTGTCTTTTGCAGATAACAACACAGGCTGACTTGGGACTCGCAGATGCATATATCAATGGCGACTTTTCCTTTGTTGACAAAGAACAAGGTCTTCTAAATCTAATAATGGTGAATCATCAATCAAGAACTTAGCCAAACTGCTACTTTCAGTATGATCTTATGATGATTCTTCCTCATTAGTTTATGTTGTAGATTCTCATTCTTAACAGAGATGCTAACAGATCTGTATCCAAGGAAGACAAGAACAAGACCAGGTATGGAATGGAATGACTGGTGTGTTCCGGAATATGATTATCAGTAGCAGATTCTTGTTTGGATAACACTTTAATTATGCTACATATAGCTCTCTCAGGGGTTGGTGGACGCCATTATTCTTCACTTCCAGCATTGCATCTGCAAAATTCTTCTTTCAGCATGTTATGAGGCAAAACACGCTCACACAAGCTCGTAGGAATATCTCTCGTCATTATGACCTGGTATGGGACTGCGAACTAGTTAATTTCATTTCCTAAACTCTTCACACCTCCAATTATGTTTTCTTTCTTGATTTGCTTTTCCAGAGTAATGAACTGTTTTCTCTCTTCTTGGATGAGACGATGACATACTCCTGTGCGGTATTCAAGGTCAGAAAACCAATCCTTCTGACCAGCTTATTTTCAAGAAGTTCTCTGAAACTTTGACTAACACGTCTATTTGTCCTGAAGGATGAAGATGAAGATCTGAAATCTGCACAGATGAGAAAGATTGTTTCTCTCATTGAAAAGGTTGGATCATTCCTTAGCAAATGCTAAAAGTTCATTCCATTTCATATCCCTAACTGTGCATGTTCACCTGCAAACAATTTAGTCAAGAGTAGGCAAGGGTCATGAGGTTCTAGAAATTGGATGTGGTTGGGGAGCCTTGGCAATTGAAGTTGTCAAAAGAACTGGATGTAGATACACAGGCATCACTCTTTCCAAGGAGCAGCTAAAATATGGAGAAATGAAAGTCGAGGAAGCAGGCCTCCAGGTATCTATCTGAACCTTTTCCTTTTGTATATATTCATAGCTCCTAGCATCTGATGCATTATTCAGATGAACCCTCTTGACCATTTTCGTTACCAGGACCATATCAGGTTTCTCCTCTGTGACTATCGCCAGTTGCCTAAGAACCACAAATATGACAGAATCATATCTTGGTAAGCTCTTTAAATCCTAAAACTATATGTGACCATGGTGTGGGAACAAGTAGATTGAGTTTGAGGAGCTATTTCCAGCGAAATGATAGAAGCTGTTGGCCACGAATACATGGAGGAATTCTTTGGTTGTTGTGATTCAGCATTAGCAGAAGATGGGCTCGTACTTCTGCAGGTAATATAATCTTCAACGTCATATTTGGAAAGACTTGATCTTTTGTGCTCAAAATTTGTTAAATCGATTTTCCTTTTAGTTCATATCTATACCAGAAGAACGCTATGATGAGTACAGGAGAAGTTCAGATTTCATAAAGGAATACATATTTCCTGGAGGATGCTTGCCTTCATTAACTAGAATAACATCAGCCATGGCTAATTCATCTAGACTCTGGTAAACTGTAAATGCTTAATCTTGCAATTTTCTTTCGTGAAACATGAATAACTCACTTGGAATTTCCATATTCTTAGTGTGGAGCATGTGGAAAATCTAGGGATTCACTACTACCAAACTCTGAGACACTGGAGAAAAAATTTCGTGGAAAACAAGAAGTAAGATACCACTTATCAAAGTTCCTCCTTTTCTGGTTTACTCAGTTTCTCTGATTTTCTTTTGTTTTCTCAGGAAAATACTGGACCTGGGATTCGATGAAAAATTCATTCGGACATGGGAGTACTACTTTGACTACTGTGCAGCTGGCTTCAAGACTTGTACTCTTGGAAATTATCAGGTAAACACATGATTGGTTGGACCTCAAATATATTTCAATAAAAAAACATAGAATTTTATATTTTCTTCGTACATCCAACTCAATAATTATAAATGCTTGTTTTATAGGTCGTATTTTCACGTCCTGGAAATGCTACTGCTTTAGGCGATCCTTATAGAGGCTTTCCTCCAGCATAATGATTCTTTGCCAGCAAATTAAACCTCCTAATTTTTGCAGGCCATTCTTATTTATTTTTCATTTCACTGTGATAATTTTATTATATCATATCATTGTCATATGGAGAGGGAGAGTCCTAGAGTAATCGGTAAAAGTTGTTCCTTTGTGACTATAAAAAAAGATTGCGTACATTAATAACTCACTCTCACCCTCACAAAGTGGGGATCTTTGTACACGTTGACTTTATATTATTATCATATGTTATTTAATAATTTTACTGAGATGCAAGATCTGGAAAGATCCAAAAGTACGCAGTCTTATTTTTAATTATTAGAGGACAGACTCGCTAAATAAGTTTTTGAAAATGGTTAAAAATAATTATTAAACAAATAATAATTAATTTAAAATAATAAAATAAATAAAGATGAAGATAAAATATGCAAATAAATAAACAAACGAGGACAAGCACTGCAAGAGAAGGCAGCGAAGAAGGCGGCGCAGGCGGTGGCCTCTGATGGGGACTCCTTCGGCAGTAAAGGGAATAATAAGAAGTAACAAAAGGTAAAGGTGAGCTGGCCCTAATGGAAGCGATATCTCTTGATAATAATGGGAACGAAGGAGTTTCTATGGAGGAGGATGATTTCCTAACTAGAAGTAATCACAAGAAAAGGAAGGAGATAGAGCAACGAGTGATTTGGATGTACAGGAAAATACTCAGAAGAACCTCTCTTTCGCGGAAACCCTAATGGGCAATGCGAATAAGAAACAAGATGATTATATGGTTGACGAGGAGGAGTTTCGGGTTGGATATGACAGTGATGAGTCTCAAAGGGAAGAAGATGATGATGATCGTTGTCCTACTATTCGAATCTCTAGAGAGGAGAATAATAGGCTGCGTAAACCTTGGAGAAAAATCCTAATAATTAAGTTGTTAGGGCGTATCGTTGGCTATAATTATTTGTTACGGCGCTTGAAGGAATTATGGAAACTGGATTCACCCATTTAGTTAATATCCATTGATAATGACTATTATTTAGCCAAATTTAATAGCCGTGATGATTTTGATCATGCTCTTTTAGAAGGGCCATGGATGATAGCGGACCATTACCTGGCTGTTTGTAGATGGTGCCCAGATTTTGATCCTTTTTCTGCCACATTACAACACCTAACAGAGTGGATAAGATTTGCTTGTCTTCCGATTGAATATTTTGATGAAGCTATCCTGAATAGAATTGGTGAGAAGGTTAGCACTCCTATTCGTATTGATCGAAATACGAGTACTATTACTCGTGGCCATTATGCTAGGATGTGCGTGAAAATTGATATCACAAAACCTTTGTTATCAAAATTTCGGCTGAAACGAAGGGTTCGACGCATTGGATATGAGGGGTTACATCTAGTTTGCTTTGGATGTGGTAAATATGGCCATGTTAAGGAGCAGTGCCATGCAAAGGAGAAGGGTGATGATCCTCTAGGTAATGCTCCAATGGTTAATCAAAATAATGATGGGGCTGTGAAGCGACATACACAATTTCTGGCGAAGCAGGATGTTAATCCAGTAGTGGTAGAGGATTTTGGGGACTAGATGTTAGTTAGAAAGGAAAAGAGGAAGAATAATTCGAGATTGGTAGGGAAACAACAGGATCCGTATAGGAAGTCAAATAATAAGCAACACAAAGAAGATCTAGTTAGGCCTATGGTAGAGACAAATGCTAATAGGTTCTCATCCCTTGAAAATTTTGAGGAACAAGAAAGAGAAGATGCTAGGGAGATGCTGGTGATAGTTAGCATAGAAAATCAAACAGTGTCTTGACATGTTAAGGGGCTTATGGCTAACAAGAATAAATTGGAGAATAGACTCAAGGTAGCAAAACAGCAGAGTGTAGCTTCAGTAATGGGAAAGGGAGGAGCAAGTACTAAGGGTCAAACTTCGGGGTCGAAAGGAGGGAGTACTTCTAGGAAAGCTACTGCTGAAGTAGAGCACACGGTGGTGTTGGGCAATAGAGAGAACCCGCAGGGGATTAAATGGGTGGTTGCAAAGGTAAATGATGGTATTGGGCTTGCTAGAGATTGTTCGGTTGGACACCAACCATTAAGCCACTTTAACAATCCTTCAATTCCTCATTCTTCAGGGCCAAATATTGATGATGAGCAAAAGGTTAGGGACTGTGGGAAGGATATGGATACTGAGATGATTGTTGCAAAAACTATAGTGGAAGAGAATGGTAATTACATAGAAAAGACAGTGAATTTGAGTGAGTCTCTTTTTGAGGTGAATAATGCTTGACCAGTTTGATGGTTAATGCGTGTGTTTCTATACTTTATCTTCTATATTAGTTATTTTAAATGATAATAGTGACATGGAATTGCCAAGGGGCGGCCTCGCCCAATTTTAAAAAAGCCTTTTGTGAGTATAAGAGATCCTTAAAGCCCAATGTTTTTTGTCTACTTGAGCCGAGGGTTAGTGATCATCAAGCTGATGTTATTTGTGGTAAGCTTGGCTACAACAACTGGTTTTGGGTAGAATTTGTTGGGTTTAGTGGAGGATTGTGGATTCTTTGGTCTCAGAATAATTTTGACCTGCTTGTTGTTAATACCGATCCCTAAAGTATTACTTGCCATATTAATAATAGGAGAGGTCAAAAGTGGGTTTTTAATCTTGTTTATGCTAGTCCGAGTGTTATGCTTCATAGAAGCTTGTGGGAGAATCTGAAAGTTGAAGTTGATGATGACATCATGGGTTGGCTTGCGATGGGTGACTTTAATTCTATAACCTCATTGGAGGAATAGGTTGGGTATTCGACCTTCAATATTCAAGGTTCCACTGAGATTAACAGTTGGATCTTTGATAATTCTCTCATGAATTTACCTTTTTCGGGGTGTCCGTTTACATGGTGGAGGAGGAACAATAATACTGGGTTAAAGATGGCTAGACTTAATCGATGCTTAGTGAATGAAACCTGGCGCCTCAATTGCCCAAATGCAAAGCTCTTTCATCCGGCTAAGATTTACTCTGACCATGTCCCACTTGTCCTTAACTTGGACTATGATGAGGTTGTTAGGCCATTCTCTTTCTGCTACCAGCTTGCTTAGTTTACGCATGCTAATTTTATTCCTGCGGTGCAGCAAGAGTGGAAAAAGGGAATTGATTTGACGGACAATTTGGAGCAGGTGGCTGTATCATTAAGGAGATGGAATGTATCTACTTTTGGTAATATTTTTCAGAATAAGAAGAGGCTAGTCAAGCGTCTTGAAGGATTCTAGCGATTGCTTGCCTCGGTGAGATCGCCAAATTTGGTTAAATTGGAGTATAATTTGAAAAATAAACTCCAGGATGCTCTTTTGCAAGAAGAACTATTTTGGTTCCAAAAATCTAAGGAGGAATGGATAGTTTTGGGGGAGAGGAATATAAGATTTTATCATCTGTCGGTGACGGTCCGAAATAGAAAACAAATGATTAATCAACTTAAAAATGCAGATGGAGTCTGGATTGCGAATAAGGAAGATTTGAAGAGTATGGTTATAGATTTTTTCAAGAAGCTTTACACGGCTGAACTTGATGAGAACTTAGTTATTTTAGATCCTTCTACTCGTCCCAGAATTGATGATAGCTTGTTGGCAGAATTGGATAGACCGTTTACTAAAGAGGAGGTGTTTCAAGCAGTGTCTAGTATGCCGGCTTCAAAAGCCCCTGGGAAAGATGGAATCCATGCGGGCTTTTATCAAAAGCTATAGGGAATTATTGGTGATGAGGTGGCTCAATTCGTTATTGATGTTTTGCATGGAGGTTCTTTGCCTGAAAAAATTAATGAGACCTTATTGTTTTTCATACCAAAAGTGACCAATCCTGAATCTATTTCGCAGTTTAGGCCTGTAAGTCTTTGTAATGTGAGTTACAAGATTCTTACTAAGACGTTATTCAATCGATTGAAGAAGTTATTGCTTGGGTTAGTTGGACCTGAACAGTATAGTTTTGTACCTGGACGTCAGATTGTAGACAATATTGTGGTATATCAGGAGGCTTTGCACACTATGAGGCAGACTAGGTGCACGAGAGGTTACATGGCAGTCAAGATTGATTTAGAAAAGGCATATGATAGATTGAACTGGAATTTTATTGAATGGGTATTGGGAATGATTGGATTATCATAGCGATGGATTGAAAATATTATGAAGTGTGTGAGTTCTAGCACTATGTCAGTTTTGTGGAATGGTGAGCAACTGGAAGAATTCTCCCCTTCAAGAGGAGTATGACAAGGGGATTCTATTTCCCCTTACATATTTGTACTTTGCATTGAGCAGTTGGGACACATGATTAGAAATTCGGTTGATATGGGAATTTGGAAGGAAATACCTTCTGCAAAGGATGGTCTGTTGGTATCTCATTTAATGTTTGCGGATGATATGGTGCTATTCTGCGAAGCAAGTATGGAGCAGATCTATAATATGATCGTAGTTTTGGATATGTTTTGCAGGGCATCAGGTCAAAAAGAGAACTAGGCAAAATCTTGTATGCATTTTTGGCCAAATGTTGAGGCTGAATTGGCAAATCTTATAGCAAATACTGCAGGTTTTCAGGTCACAGATGATCTGAGTAGACATCTGGGAGTCCCTTCTATTCACAAGAGAGTAAATAGCTCCACAGATGGCTACTTACTAGACAAGATGAAGAAGAGATTGGAGGGGTGGAAAGCAAAAACTCTTTCAATGGCGGGTAGAGTGACGTTATTTTAGTCGGTACTTAATGCAATCCCGGTGTACACAATGCAAATTGCTATTTTTCCGGTGTCTCTGTGTAGTGAGATTGAGAAATTATACGGAGACTTCATTTGGCATGGTGCTGCTAGTGAGAAAAAGATGCATTTAGTGTCTTGGGCAACTATTTTTTTACCGAAAAAGGAGGGTGGATTAGGAATAAAAAACATACAGAATTTAAATTTAGCATTGGCGGGCAAAATGTCTTGAAGATTGATTACTGAACCTAACTCTTTTTGGGCTAAGTGTATTGATAGTAAATATGTCAATGGTTCAATGCAACAACGATGGTCTCCTCTAGGAATTTGGAAGGCAATTAGTCGAGGCATGAAAGTTGTGGAAAGTGGATTAGTAGATGACGTGGTTTTTGGTTCAAATACAATTTTTTGGAAGGATTCTTAGACTTCTTTAGGTCCTCTATGCCAGTTTGCTATTGCCCCATTACAAGATGCAGATTTAGAGTTAAGTGTTAGGCATTTTTGGATCGAAAATCAGGGATGAGACTTAGTTAAATTGCAGCAGGTAGTTCCTGAATTTGTAATTCAATTGATTTTACCTATGATATTGGTAGATGAGAGTGAGCCGGATGATGGTTTTTATTGGAAATATAGCAATACTGGAGTTTATACTGTTGGATCAGCATATCAGTCGTTGTTGCCAAGGGATAAAGGTAGTAGCTCTTATATTTGGAAGGAGATTTGGAGGGTGCAAAATACTCAAAGGGTTAGAATGTTTATATGGGAAGCAACCCATGGTAAAATCATGTGTAATTGGGAGAGGAAAAGAAGGAAGTTGACTAAAATTGATATATGTCCAATCTGTAAAAGACAGGTAGAGACGGTGCTGCATGTTTTGCGGGATTGCGATTTTGTTAAGAAATTGTGGCTTGAAGTGTGTGATGCAATGATGAGAAGAGATTTCTTTAATACGGCCGATGTGAAGGCTTGGATTGCTTTAAATTTGAAGGAGAAGACTAAGCAAGTCAATGGTTTAGCTTGGGATTTAATTTTCTCTACAATTATATAGTGGGTATGGAAGCGTAGAAATGATTTGGATTTTGGGTCAGGTATGCTGCAAAGTAAAGTGACAAGGGAATGGATTATGCGCAAGCCTTGGGAGATTCAAAATGCTTGGGGAAAGAGTAGTACAGGCATGGGAAAAAAGAAGGTGCTGCGGTTTTTTGCGTGGGAACCGCCTCCGATTGGCTGGGTAGTGGTGAACACTGATGGTGCAGCAAATGAATACCCAGGAAAGGCAACCTGTGTAGGTGTGGCTCGGGACAGCAATGGAGCTTGGATTTTGGGGTTTCAACAATAGGTAGGTGTGTGTGATGCTTTGACAGCAGAGTTGTGGGGAGTCTATAATGCGTTGAAACTAGCTTGGGATACAGAATGGAAGCAGGTGATTGTGCAAAGCGATTCCAAAGTGGTGGTGTCTATGCTGAATGCAGTGGCTTGTCGTCCTTTTCGACTGAGAAGTTTGGTTAAAGAATGCCAAAGTATGATTGCTCGAGACTGGAGAGTACATGTAAAGCACATCTTTCATGAAGCAAATTCGGTGGCAGATGGACTAGCAAAGTTAGCTATACAAGGTGCTGATGGCTTTCGTTTGATTAAAGGAGTTCCACATAGTTTAAGATATTTGTTAGATGCTGATAGTGTAGGGGCTGTTTGGCCCAAAATGGTTGTTTAACAGGACTTTATCCCTCCTCAGGAAAAATAAATAAATAAACAAACGAGAAAGAAAATAAATAAGTAAATAAAACAAACAAGTAATTTAAAGAAGAAAAATTACGAAATAAAAGATTAAAAACTAAAAAAGCTAATGCTGCAAAAAAGTATTAATGCTACTAAAAGCACAAGAATTGAAAAAAAAAAGGTTAAAAAAGCCTACGACAAGAGAAAGACTTATGCATATACAATACTCTACTCGTATTTTAGTTCGTCAAAGCTTTCTATTAAGGACTAAGTCTTTGTAAAGTCTAGTAAAACCATGTTTAATTTTATTTAATCTTTACAGTTTTATGACGGTCTAATACCTATTGATTCTTTTAAACTTTAAACTTTGTCTTACCGGTTTAACTTCGAGTTCGGTTTTTAAAATATTGTTAATTATAGTTAATTAATATTGATTATAATTAATTAAGATTTATTAGAGTATATAGTTATATTAAAGTTAATTTAAAATTATAATTAAGAAATCGAATCATATTATAATTTCTATAAAAATAATAAAATGAAAAAATATCATGTCATTGTTGAGAAGTCACTCAAGTGATGAATATACATTGAAGGTTCTGCCAATTTAGATTTAAAATTAAAGGATGTTAAAAAATTATATTCTTTTTGAATATTTTTAAAATATTAAGATATGATTTATAATATAATGTTTATATTATAAATATGAGTAAATTATATAAAAATTAGCAATGACTAAAAAATTCAATTGGTTCATCGGTAAAAGCTTTGAACTGTTTAACTTTTCGGTTTGATTTTTAACTATCTAGTGCGACTTATTTTAATAACTCTTGTTATTAAAGATCAATCAATTTATTAATCAATCAACCAATTTTTGCAAATTAATAAGTTCTTATAAACTAAAATAAGCCAATTAAATTTTATTTAACAATTTATTTTTTTAATTAAACTTCAAATTTTTATATAGGTACAAATAGTCTTTTTCAATCATATTTCAAAATTTTTAATTTTATTTAATCTTTAACTGATTTTATAATTGTATAAAACTAATGGAATCTTTTAAACCTTAAAATTTTTGTTTTACTGGTTAAACTTATGGTCTAGTTTTTAAAACATTGAAAATTAACATTAATACACCTCTCTCTACATTCTTTACAGCAGGGTGGTGGTGGCAGAGAAGGAAAAGCACTCATCTCTTTTTTTACCCTTTAGATACGCATTGTTTTCTGTTTGCCAAATTTTGGTTAATTAGTGGTGGCAACTAGATCACAATGGTACCCTAACATATGAAGGCTGTTTTGAGATACTTTCCTTATCTGGATCATTTATGCCTACTGGATGCCTTCTCAGGGGAACTTTTCAAAGTTTCTATCTTTTCAATATATGCGACTTCTTATATCAAATCCCTTCACATTAACCCAGAAGACTCCTTTGAAACTAAAGTTTTTAGCTTTAATTACACATAGAAGAAGGATTCAAGGAAAAGAAACAGTTTTTGTTGCATATCCATTGCTTCATTTACCATTGTTGTTAGATCCATGCTGCATTTACCGTTGTTGATGCATTTTTTAGCTTGTTCTAAATCTTCATTGCGATTTTGTGTTCAAAGATTGTTCTTTTTGTTACTTAAAGCTCTCATTATAGAGTATGTGTTTTTTTTCTCTTTTCCTCCAAGCTAGAAGGATGTCCTCTCATTGTTCATTTTTCTAGATTTTTTTCCCTAATCATCATCTTCACCACCATAACCAACACTTCAAGCTTAGCCTTTTAGATCGGATCCCTTCACATTAACCTATAAGACTCCATTGAAACCAAAGTTTTTAGCTTTACTACACATAGAAGAAGGATACAAGGAAAGGAAATGATTTTTGGCGCGTACTCATTGCTGCATTTACCATTATTGATGCATCACTAAGGTTTTTGGAGTTTTTTTTCCTCCTCCTTCTTCTTCTTTTGGTAGGTGAAGTAGTGGAGTTTCCAAGATCTACAAACGAGCTCGCCTATGCTTCTAGCCCCGCTACCCATATCTAGGTTCTGTGGTAGAAAGGCTTTAGTCACAGTATCTCTATCACTGTCTAGTTGTCTCATCTTTTTTGCTATATGTGTTTTAACTATTGCTTTTAATTTTTTAATTATTGTATGTCACTTTCTTCTGCCAGATTGTTAGATTTGATTTGTATATGATTCTCCTATTGTGTGTATTTGGTTGATCAATTGGGCATTTGCTTGATCAGCTGGTCAGGTTTTTTTAAATTTCTTGGAAAATAAGAAGTAAGATACCACTTATCAAAGTTCCTCCTTTTTTGGACCTAAGATTCAATGAAAAATTCATTCAAAAATGGGAGTACTACTTTGACTACTGTGCAGCTAGTTTCAAGACTTGTACATTTGGAAATTACTAGGTAGATACATGATTGGTTGGACCTCAAATATATTTAATAAAAAACATAGAATTTTATATTTTCTTCATACATCCAACTCAATAGCTGTAAATGCTTGTTTTATAGGTCGTATTTTCATGTCCTGGAAATGCCACTACTTTAGGTGATCCTTACAGAGGACTTCCTCCACCATGTTGACTCTTTTGCCAATATTATTTATTTATCACTCTACTATGATAATATGGTATGAATGGAGTATGGATGGAGTGCCCAAATGTAACATTTTGAATGTGCTTCAGCAAATGATAAAGGTAATCAACAGAACTCAATTAGGAACCTCAGACTATGTAATAGCTTAGTTCCTGATAATGGGATTTTTTGGCTAATTGAAAGATTAGTGGGATTATCACCTAACTGAATCCTAAATATTAGATATTCGTAAAGCCATTAGGATGAATGAAGAAGGTGAACAATTTTAGATAAAAATAGTGAGCCCATGATGTAGTCCCAACATTAATCTTAGCAATCTTTCTATATTTCGTAGGAGACTCTTGACATTTTAAAAATAAGAATGTGAATTACTGTCAAACTTTATATGCAAATAACTTTTCGATTTCAAAGACACATTCTTAACTAGAGTAATTCTAAAAGAAGATTGAAATAAGTCTTTTTAGAAGAATAAGTTCTTAGCATAATTATCTCCTCTATTAGGTGAAAAGGTGAAAACCAAAACTAGAAAAACTATTAATAACCAAAAATTGTACAATAAATCAACCTACGATGAGCTTATTAGTTATGCCCAATGAGAAGGTTAAAACTTTGCGAAGACATGAAACTTCAAAAAAAATTGAAATATGAAATGCTCAAAACTAAAAAAAGAACTAGTAAAGCCTAATGTAACTAAACTAGAAATAAACTCTCGTACAAAAAACATAAGCAATTCTATTAACAGCCTAAGCCCAGTAAGAAATACGCGAACAAGCCCCAAAACTTTCCTTAAACATCAAAATTTAGAAGCATATTATGTTATAAGTGCAACAGAAAAGGCCATATAACTAGGGATTATGAGTTTAATAGAAAATTTCAGAACTTAGATTTAGATCAAGAAACATTGGACAAAATTCAATCCTTAATTATTTCTAATAGTGAATCCTCTAAACAATATTCTAATAAAGAATTTGAAAATGAAGCTTTAGGATTAGAAACTGATGGCCAAACAAGTAGTGATGAAATGTTAGAGAATGAATAATTAATTTAGAAAATAAGTCAATGTGTTAATTGAAGACCAAAATTTCCTTTTAGAAGTTATCAACCACATTCAGGGGCCTTAATTACAAAAAGAATATAACACAACAACAATAGAAACAATTGAAAGACATTGAAGTTATTGTCCAAAAGTACGCAGTTTTACCCCTAGTTAGTTAAGAAGTCGTTTCTGATAGATCCACTAAAAGACCAACTGAAAAAGTTTTTAAAATGATTGAAAAATGATAATAATTTAATATAAAATAAAAATTAATTAAAAATAGAAACAAATAAAGATAAAGTTACGTAAACAAATAAACAAAATAAAAAAATAAGTAAATAAAACAAGCAAGCAATTGAAAGAGGAAAAATATGAAATAAAGAAATAAAATAACTAAATAAGCTATTGAGACAAAAAAAAAGTATTAATGCTAATAAAAACCACAATAATTGAAAAAAAAGTTTGAAAAGCTTATGACAAGAGAAGGGCTTCTGTATGTACAATTCTCTACTTGTAGTTTAGTTCGCCAAAGTTTTCTATTCAGAGCTTAAGTCCTCAGTAAGCTCTAATAGGGCTAAATCATTCTTGATTAACTCTCTAAAATTGTTCTTGGATTTTCCTCTTCTTTTATTACATTCTCTAAGTATAATCTTCTCGCATCTTCTTACTGGATGTCAGGATGTCTCCTCTTAATATGTCTAAACCCCTTAAACCTTGTCTAATTTACTATCAATATTAGAGATCCTTAACTTGCTTCTTATCATTATATTCTTAATCTTTTCTCTTCTTATAAGGTTGCACATTTAATGAAGTATCCTCATTTTTATCACTATTAAACTTTGACTATGCACCTGTTTGATGGGCTAACACTTTATCCCATAAAGCATGGTCAACCTAATTATTATAAGTGTAAAATTTACCTTTTAGTTTAAATGAGATCTTCTTGTTATATAAAATTCCTGAGATACCTCTTCATTTAAGCCACCCTAATTTGACAGGTCCTCTATATCATCCTCTATCTTCTTTGGATGATGGAGTCAAGGTACTTAAAATAATCTTTTTGAATATAATCTATGTTCTAATCTTGATTTCCAAATCATATGCAACCCTAAAACGTGAAAATTTACACTCTAAGTACTATATCTTAGTTCTACTCAATTTAAAGCCCTTTAACTCTAAGGTAGCCCTTTTAAGTTATGATTTGGCATTAATACCCTCATTTATTTCATCCACTAAAACAATGCCGTCAACAAACAACATATACCAAGACATATTTCTTTGGATATTCTTCATAAGCTCATCCATAGCTGCTGCCAACGGGAAATTTGAAACCTCTAGTCAAAGCCTACCTTATTCAACATCCTACAACATCTATAATTTAACCAACATTTTAGACAAAGCAAAGATAAACAAAAACTCCGAACCTACCTTTTCTAGTCTCTACCAAGAAATCACGATGATAAAACAACAACTAAAAATCCTTTTTAAAAAAACAAAAAGAAGCTAATGAAACCACTAGAAACTTGCTTTAACAAATCAAGGTAGAAGAATTTAAGTCAAATGAAGAGATTATAAAAATTGAACTGAACAACGCCAAAAAATTACTCGAAGATTTTCTTTTCATTCTTAACCAAATTACCACCAAAAAATATTTGATTAGGATAACCTTTAAAGTGAGCGAAGACTTTAGTATAGTCACTATAGCATTACTTTAAACAAGAGCTAATTTAAATTGTATTAAGAAAGGAATAATCCTTACAAAACTATTACAAAAAACCCAAGAAAGACTTTAAGCTACCAATAACTCAAACCTTTGAATAAACTAAAAAATAGATGTCGATATCTGGCAAGGTGAATTTTTTGTCAAAACTTCGTTTGTAGTTACAAAAGACATACACTTTCTAGTTGTCTTAGGAACCACTTTAATAAAACTATTACACCTTATGAGTCATGATAGTATCTCAACAAAAATCAACAAAAAATTCTGCTTTCTTTCCATAGAAGAATTAAAAACTAGGAATATCAACCTAATCAAAGCCTATTCCATTTACAAAAACTTATTGAACAACATCAATAGTGGAAAATAAAAACAATTGACATACTTGAAGAATGATGTTTTAATAGAAAGAATAGAAAACTAGCTACAATGTGAGGCAACAAAACAAAAGATTACAAATTTACAAAAGGTCATCAAAAGTGAAATTTATTCTTATCTGTCAAACATCTTTTTGAATGGAAAACAACACATTGTGGATTTACATTATGATTTTGACAAAAAAAAATCTTGATGAAAGCTAAGCATATAAAAATGAACAAAGGGCCAGAGCAATTATGTAGAAAAGAGTTAAATGACTTGTTGGGGAAAAAGTTAATCTTTGCATCTAGATAATCTCTTTGAAGTTATGCAACTTTTTATAAGAACACAAATTCTAAGAAAGAGAGAAGAGTACTCAGGTTAGTTGTTAACTACAAACCTCTCAAATAAGCCCTAAAATTGATTGGGTATGCTATTTCGAAAAAACAATATTTTCTTAAAGATTATACAAAGCTCAATTTTTTAACAAATTGACATGAAAACTGAATTTTGTATTTCAAATAGATCTTATAGATAGGTACAAAAATATTTCACTGTCTCGTTCGGTCAATATGAGTGTAACATAATGGCTTTTAGATTGAGAAATGTCCCTTTTGAATTCCACAAAATTATGAATGAAATATTTGCATTTTGAACAGTATTTTCCAAACGCATATTGTGTTCCTATATTTTTATATGGAAGTTTGTTCTAGTTTTGCTACGTTAGGCTTTACTACAGTCTCTTCAAGGTTTTTTGCTATAACTTTGGGAGATATCAACTTACCGATTGAAAGTTCCTAATTCTTTTTCAATTTTGAACGTTTCATAAGTCAATTGTTTTTGGAGTTTAATTTCTTGGCACAATTCATTTAGTATAACTAATAAGCTCACCATAAGTTAATTTATTGTAGGGGATTTAGTCATTAAGGGTTTCTCTAATTTTATTTCTTACATGTTCACCTAATAAAGGAGGTAGTCCTGCTAAGAACTTATTCTTCTAAAAGGAATTATATGAATATTCTTTAAACATTACGTTAGTTAAGAATGTGTCTTTATATCATTTGAAATCAGAAAATTTTTTGTACTTAAGGTTTGATGGTAATTCAACATTCTTATCATTCAAATGTGAAGGTCTCCTGCAAAATATAGAGGATTGCTAAGATTAATGTTGAGATTACATCTGGAATTGGGTCACTAGTTTCACTTAAAATTGTCTCAACTTCTTCATTCATTCTAACGATTTTAAGGATATTTAATTTTTAAGATTCTATTAGGTGGTAATCCCACCAACCTTATAATTGTCCAAAAAATTCAACTATTAAGAGCTCAACTATTACATTGCTCGAGGTTCCCAATTGGGTTCTATAAGTACTGGGTGTCATTGTCATTTGTTGAAGCACATTCAAATTATCGTATTTGAACATTCCATCGATATTTCATTCATAGAAAGAGGAACCATGATACCTAGGTTGTTACAAAACATTAGGTTTTTAATCTATGTCTATATCATGGGCAATGGATTTTTTCCGATGAGGTTTTTATTATTAAGAGTTTATTCACTATTAGAGAAGGAAGCTGAAGGCAGTCTCTCTATCATTTTATTGCTTAATCATGTTTTCTTTTTAGGAGTTACTAGTTTTGATCCTAGTTTAGGTGGTGTTTAGAGTTTGGGATGTTGAGGATTTTGGGGAATCAAATCATTAATCTTATTCAATTGGTTTTAGTTGGCATAAGGAAATCTTCACTGTTTTTCTCCTAAATTGGCACAAGTTGTTGTTGGGCAATTCGTAATTCTTGAAGATAGGAGTTTTAACTAATTTTGTTTTGGTGATCATTGTGGGATTTTCTGTACTTTTCTCTATTATAGACAATTATCCTCTTAAAGGATGCAAATAAATGTTGGTATAATTGTTCTGACACATAATGTTTTTGATGCCTTTAGAGTTCATATTTTTAGTTTCATTTTTTAATTTTAATGGGGATGTGACCACTACATTTTGTTTTTAAGGAATCCTAATTTAATTAAAAGGAGGCTGCCTAACTACAATTTCTCACACCTTTGTTATTCTTGTTAATGGTTCTAAAAGGATACTCTTTATTGTTTTCCTAGGCATACATTTAAAACTAATCAAAGAATAAAACCAATCAAAGAATAAAATATATGTTTATTGACAAACTCATAATATTTTTCCTGAGTTTGTTTTCATTTCTTTAAGAAATTGCTAAAAAACCATAATATTTTTTCTTTGTATTCTAAAGAGTAAAAACAATCATGTAAATATTTTGTGTTCAGCTCAAATTGATTTTTTAAGACATACAACTTTTTGTTCAAATAAAAAGCTGCACAATTACAAAGAGATCTAAACGTCGAGATTAACTTTTTCCTTAACAAGTCATTGATCTCTTTTCTACATAATTGCTCTAGTTCTTTGTTCATTTGCATAGGCATAGCTTTTATTGGGATTTGTTTTTCATCAAAATCCTTTTCATAATGCAAATCCACATTCTATTGATTTCTATTCCAAAAGGCATTAGGCAAATCAAAACATACTTCACCTTCGATAACCTTTTGGAAATTCTTAAGCTTTTATTTGATTTCTCATATTGTAATTGGATTTCTATCCTCTCTACCGCAACATTAATTTTCAAATATTTCAATAATTTTTGTTTTGCGCTAGTGATGTTCTTCAATTGGTTTTTGCAAATGGAACAAGTTTTGATTAGGTTGATGACTTGATGTTCCTAATTTCTTTTTTTTTTTATGAAAGGAAAGCACAATTTTTTATTATTAGTTTTTGTTGAGATGTTATCATGACTTATAATATAAGGGGCAATCAATTTTATGAAATGGGTTCCTAAGATGACCATTTGGTGTATGTCTTTTATAATTACAAAAGGAAGTTTTGATAGTAAATTCACCTCCGCAAATATAGGCATTGGTTTTTGTGGTTTATCCTAAGTATTGAGTTGATGATTGCTTTAACTCTTTCTTTGTTTTTTTATAACAGTTTTGTAGGGATTATTCCTTGCTTATTGTAATTTAAATCAACTCCTATGTCAAATAATGCTATAGTGTCTATACTAAAGTCTTTGGTCAATTTAAGGGTTATCCTAATTAAATATTTTTTGTAGGTAATTTGTTTTAAGAATAAAAAGAAAATATAAAGATAACTTTTCATTGTTGTTGAGTTCAAGATTTTCTTTGATTTCTTCATCTAAATCACATTCTTTTCTCTTGATCTATTAGAGCAAATTTCTAATGGTTTTATTATCCTTTTTTTGTTTGAGTATTTTCAGCTTTTATCTTATCACTGTGATTTCTTGGTAGAGACTGGAGGATAGGTTTTACGTTTTTTTTTTCTTTGTTTAGGATGTTGGTAAAATTGAAGGTATTAGAGGATGTTGAAGGTAGGCTTTGATTAGAGGTTTCAAAGGATTGTTGAAGTCTTTGCTATTAGTTTTGTGTTTGAAGCTCCTAAATGTAGTTGATAACTTCTAAAAGGATTTTTTGGTCTTTGGTTAAGACGATGACTTGTTTTTCTAAATTTGATAATTCATTCTCTAATGTTTCATCGCTACTTGTTGAGCTATCAGTTTCTAATTCTAAAGGTTCATTTACAAATTCTTCATCAGAATATTGTTCAGAGAACTTACTATAAAAAATCATTAAGGCTTGTATTTTATCAAATGTTTCTTGATCTACATCTAAGTTCTAGATTTTTTTATTGATCTTATACTACCCAACTGTGTGGCCCTTTTTGTAGCACCTATGGCATGTTATGTTTCTAAATTTTGAAGATGAATGAAATTTTTTGGGCTTACTCATATATTTCCTATTGGGCTTGGGTTTCTTATTGGGTGTAACTAATAATGTCACCATAGGTCAATCTATTGTAGGGAATTTCGTCATTAAGGGTTTCTCTAATTTTGTTCTCACCTTTTCACCTTACAAAGGAGGTAATGTTACCAAGAACTTATCCTTCCAAAATGGATAATTTGAATCTTGTCTAAGCATTATTCCAGTTAAGAATGTGTCTTTCTATTATTTGAAATTGAAAAGTTTTTAACACCTAAGGTTTGACAATAATTTAGCATTCTTATCTTTCAAACGTGAAGGTCTCCTACGAAATGTACACAGATTGCCAAGATTAATGTTAGGATTGCATCCTAAATGGGCTCACTATTTTCATCTAAAATTGTTTCACCTTCTTCATTCATCCTAACAAGTTTAAGTATATCTAATCCTTAGGGTTTAGTTAAGTTCTAATCCCACCAACATTTCAATTGTCCGAAAAATTTGGCTATTAAGAGCCCAACTATTGCATAGCTAGAGGTTCCTAATTGGTTTCTATAAGTATTGCTTACCATTTTCATTTGTTCAAGTACATTCAAAACATTGTATTTGGACATTCCTTTGATACTCCATTCATAAACAGGAAACATTATGCCTACTATGTTGTAAGAAGTTAAGCTTTTATCTATGTCTATGTCAGGGTAATGGATTTTATACAATGAGGTTTCTGTTACCAGTGAAATTTGTTCATTATTGGAGAAGGAGGTTGAAGGCTTTCACTTTCAGTATTGCTTTCTTGCTCAATCATGTTTACTTCTTGAGACCTACTAGTTTTGATCCTAGTTTGACTCCCAATTTGGTTGGTGTTTAGAGTTTGGGATGCTGAAGACATTAGGGAATCAGAAAATATGTTCTCATTAATCTTATTCAATTGGCCTTCGATGGTGTTGAGAAATTCTTCATTGTTTTTCTCCTAAATTGGCTCAAATTGTTGTTAGACACTTCGTAAGGTTTAAAGATGAAGGCTTTAATTAACTCTGTTTTGGTTATCACTGTGGGATTTTCTAGGCTTTTCTCTATTATAACGAGTTATCCTCTTAAAGAATACAAATAAGTGTGGGTATAATTATTCTGATACATAATGTTCTTGATGTCTTTGGAATTCACATTTTCACTTTCTTTTTTTATTTTCAAAAGGGATGCTACCACAACATTTTGTTTATAAGGAATATAACTTCACATAAATGAGGCTTTTCTTATTGCAGCTTCTCTCCAGTTGCAGTTTCCCTCCAATGCAATTTCCCACACCTTTATTTTGTGTTGTTGTTAATGGCTCTAAAAGGACACTCTATGTTGTTTTCCTGGGTGTATATGTCAAAGCAATCAAAGAATAAAATATGCATTCTATGGTTATTAACAAACTCATAGCATTATTCCTAAATTTATTTTCGTTGCTTTAAAAAATTGTTAAAAAATCATAATCTTTTTTCCTTTTTATTTAAAGAGTAAAAATCATTAGACAAATATTTTGGTTAACCTCAAACTCTTTTTCTAAGACGTACACTCAATGTTCACATTTTCCATAATTTAAAATAAAGTTAGAGATGTTGGGCAGAGTATGGCTCACTATTTTTGCAAATGGGCTATGGAATGCTTTTGCCTCTAAGAAAAATTGTTAAATTTGGATAGCAATCAAATGATAATATGTTAGTGTAAAGACTAGACTCTATGGAATTTAACAAGGAATTTTAAACGTTGTAGAACCTAGCGTCTTTCAATCCACAAGAATGGAAGTTTCAAATCCTTCTTTTTTAAGGAGCCTTACTCCTACTTGCTCTTTCCCTATGTGATTGTATTTAAAATATTTTTTCTTTTTTTCTTTGTGATTGTTCATTGAGCTTTGGGTTAGGTGTTTTTCAGAAGGCTTTCACAAAGGGATATAACGTTCTTCGGTTTTAATGGTTTGATCCATTTTTTGAAAAGTTTAAACTTTGATTGTTGATAGATTTGATTCTTTTGCACTAAAAAAAATTGCCCAATTATCTAAAGATTTTTCAAAGTGCTCTATTATTATTTAGTCATTGTTCATGATCATGTCATTGGTACTAAAGGATATGAACAAACCCTAAAACTTTTCTTTATCTGACTCATGTTCTTCTGTTTTAATGGTGAAATCCATTTTGAAAAAAAACATAAACGTCATTGTTGGTAGATTTAATCCTTTTGCATTTTAGAAATTTCCCAGTTATCTATAGATTTTTCAAAATTTTCTATTATGATCTCGTGGTCATTCATGATCCAATCATTGGTACTAAAATTGGATACATTAGAGGTAGATTTAGATGTTGTAATGAAATCTATTTTTCTAAGAATATCAACTTCCTCAATTATGAATAGGCTAAACCAACAAACAAACACACTTCACCTAAGCTCAAACTACCAAAGCCACATTCTCTCAATAAACAAAAATTAATAAAATCAATATAAAAAAACCCTCAAGGCTACACAGATGAATCATGTGTTCATTTTTGAGCCATGGAATCCTCAAATTATAAGTAGGAGGATCAAGTAAGGGATGACAAAGGAAAAACTTTGAAGGGCACTACGGATAATTAAGAATAAACCTTAAAGTTTTAAAGGATCCCCCTTAAACAATCAAAGGTTCACTTTCGCAAAAAAGTCTCAATGCTTAAATTAAAAGTAGATACTTAAGGTCTATTCAAAGTTCTAATTTAGCTTTTTGTCTTCTTAATACCTTTTTAATGACTCTTCTCAATATGTTATTTATTCTAATCTCGTCTCTAAGTTGGTTTGCAAGGATAAAGTTGTTATTGTTATATGGGCCAATTTTAGGAGCTCTAAGTGTTGCTCTTCTAAACTACAAAGGTCTCTATTTAATCTTTTTATAACTTGCTTTGTTAAATATTAAGATAACATGAATAAAGTAAATATTAAATAAGCAAATAAAGTAAATATTAAAGCAAATTAAATCAAATAAGAACAAGTATTGAATATCATAACATAATAGGTGCTAAAGTC
>JAOSBN010000179.1:54369379-54380320 GCA_027563595.1 Erythroxylum suave | reverse complement strand
AATAAAGTAAATATTAAAGCAAATTAAATCAAATAAGAACAAGTATTGAATATCATAACATAATAGGTGCTAAAGTCGATCGCCATGAGTTATAACACTAAAGGGAAAATCTCAAAACGTAAGGCTCCCTACTTTATGAGGGTCAAGAGACAATCACCAATTATATGCAGTTTTCCTTTTATATTTTATAAAGAAGTTGTTTTTGTAACTTAAACCCATGACTTTCTGGTCACAAAGAAGTAACCTATCAGGTTATAATGGACTATAGATAATAACACAAATATTAAAGCAAACAAAAAATATCACACCTTAATAGGCGTCAGAGTTAACCATTACAAGATGCTATATGCAAATATAACGGGCAAATATTAAATATTAAAGTAATATAAAAGCTTGATAGGCGGCACAGCATAAAGCCATAAACAAAACTAAATAAAAAGCAAATATCAAATAAGAAAATAGCTCGTTTCAAATATTGTTCAAATATTGAGCATTACAAGGCCTCAGGAATTTTGAAGAAGAAAAAAGAAGAGAGAGCTCAAATGCGAGGCTTTGATGCTCAATTCCGGTGTTGATGCAAATAAGTGCAGTTACAAAGCTTTGGTTGAGGCTTTGGTTTTTGACTTTAAAGGGCTTTAGGCACTTGGCCAAGTCTCCGAAGGAGAGGAATACGAGCCAGTTGCCAAGTTTTGGAAGAACAAGAACTTGGAGGACGAATTTGGAGAATAAATGCAAATAACTTTCTATATAGGCTCCTTCAGTCCTGTGTCTTTTTTTTATATTGATGTCTTTTTTTATATTGACACATCTTCCAATCGATTTATTCTTTACAGAAATTATATGCAACCCTCAAGCTTTGTACCTTGTCAAATAATTTTAATAATTCTCCGCTTTTTTATAAAAGAGCTCTTCTCCCCGGTGGAAATTCTGGTAGTCTGCATCCCTGCAAATCACAATCACATTCACATTCACGGCAATGCTTGATATTGCAGTCACTTCAAGGTAATCAAGCAGCTACCACACCAAGAACATCTTGAATATACCGCAAGCAAATGGAGTTATTTCACGTTGAAACAAGCAAGAAACAATCTTTCCTGTTTTCTAAAGCACACAAAAAGAAGCCATCTTTTGTGACCAGGAAATCTCAAAACTAATCCCATCGGGTGTAAAGGAAATCAAGGATAATAATAACCCTCAAAAAATGTGATTAAGATGTTAATTCAAAAGAAAATTGTATAAATGTAGAGCCTAACCTTTTTATGAAATAGCCTTCCATAAATGTAACAAAACTAGTTGACCTCATACCAAGGTTTTCATACGCCTACCTTCTTTTAACAGCGTTCGTGGTGTTCTAGACATTTGGAATCATCCTGATCTACTCCATTAGATAAACATGGCCTACAAAATTATGTTCTAACATGATCTCAACACAAATGACACTAACTCCTCAGGTTAACGTGCCACAAGCTGTCTGCCTCACAAAATCGACCAGCCCACCAAAAATTGGAATCTTTGAGAAACTTATAACTTGAAATGCCAGCAAGATCTAGCCGAACAAATGGCCATTCAGGCTAATACACAATTTCAACCGACCAAGTCCTCTTCAATTGCATTCCAGGATGAAAATAAACCCCACAATCCACACACAACCACTACGAAGCTCGGGCTCAGCCATGAGGGGAGACTCGACTCCACCTTATAACACGAGCATCTCCTCCTGTACAACACAAGGGCAAATACACGGGGAAAATGATTATTCCATCCTCAATGCGTCAACTACCACTACGAATATCACTACAAATCTATGTAGTGACCAACCCAAGTTGCCCATACTTCAACTTCTATCTCTAGGAAGCCTGCAATTCATCTTTACAAATACTTGAATTAATGATACATAAATGCGATCTAAAAGCTCACCAACATCACGGTCTTAGTGGAAGGCCAAGAAAGTGAACAATTGAGATGCACATAACAAAATTCTCAGCTACAATCAGATGAACAGAACTATTCATTATCACAATAGATTGAAGACTTAACACAGATAACAAAGTTCCAAACTGCTAGCACAAATTATAAGCATGCCAAATTTTAGAACTACACTCAACAAGAAAGTAGATAAATAAAGAGGGCAGCTAGTATGCCTTGAACTACTTATTATAGACTAGCAAAATATTGCAAACTACTAGGATTCAAGCAATCCAACCAGGCCTATAAACGCATCACCATTCAATTGAGACATCTCCCCTGTTGTTGTGAACAAGAAATCATCAAAAGACCTCAAAGAGAAGGCAGGAGGAAGTCACAAAAGGATGATGAAGGCCTTGAAGAGTCAAAATCACTGTTGTTGTGCTTGTCGGCTTTGAGCACCACCATATCCAGCATACCCAACTTGACCATGAGCACCACTTCCTTGAGATGCCCCATAATTTCCAGAAGCTTGTGATGGATCAGATCTCCATGCTGCATTGCCATAACCTGAATTTCCATTTGCATCACTATAGCCACTTGCCATGTATCCAACGCCAGTCCCTTGCAGGTCGCCTGAACCTTGACCACCCAAATTAGTATTTGAAGGACCCCCAGAACGACCTCCCATAGCACCATATACAGATGGATTTCCATAAGATCCATCATTACTACTGTAGTTACCATACCCATAACCCTGACTCCCATAACCGGTTACCCCACTTGGAGATTGACCAGTTGGTGCTGAAACAGGTCCACCACCACCACCACCAGTATTAGGAGCACCCCATGAAGTAGCATTTCCATATCCCATGCCACCATAACTAGAAGGAGCTTGACTGCTCCATGAGCTTCTATGGGCACCAGGTGGACCACTTGCATACCCAGCATTCCCTAAATTCGGGTTCCCATAGGCTGCACCAGCAGGTGCTCCATATCCAGCACTTGCGCTGCCATAACTCCCATAACCACCATAACCAACACCATTATTTGCAGGACCATATCCATAGCCAGTTGCACCATATCCAGATGAACCATAAGGAGGATAACCACCTCCAGAACCCTGAGGCTGCATATACCTGTTTGAATCCATCCGGCCATCATAGGAGCTTGAATTGTTACCAGAACTACCATATCCCTGATAGCCGCTGCCGCTGTTGCCGCTGCTACCGCCAAAAGAGCCACCACCCAAAGATCGGCCTCCACCAGGATTAGAGTCCTTAGGAAGTGCCTGTTTCACTTCAACTTGCTTACCATTCAAATCATGAAATGTCTTTTGTAAAACCCGATCAACTGCATCTTCAGTGTCAAAGGAAATAAATCCAAATCCACGAGGCCGTTGAGTATTCTGGTCATACATTATTACTACATCAGTGACATGGCCATAAGCTTCAAAATACTGGCGGAACCCTTCTTCAGTTAGAGTGGGAGGCAGTCCTCCAACAAAAATCTTCTTGGTTCTTATATTTCCACCATTGCCAACATTTCTAGCACTATTCAGGTTTCCAACTCTGCCAGTAGTTTGCTGCTCTTCTCGTGATAACGCCTTCTTTGCATCAACCTGGAAAATCAAAGAAAGTGGGTGAATAAGAGAGATAAAAACTTAAATCCAGACGCAGGAATATTGCCACATCATGCAACATGCTTTGATTTTATGCCTTCTGTATCTTAAAAAGAATCACTAATGTGAGAAATGACATGAGAAGTTCTTCACCAGATTTCAAATTTGTAATGGTCTTGAGCTGCAAAAAACATTTAGCAGGAGTTGTAATAAACTAGACACTCATCTGAAAATGTGCATATAATAACCATATGATATTATAACAACAATTTAGGATTGCCAGCAGAAATCAGCTTCATTATCATACAAATACATTAACGTGTGTGCATTAGCATAGCGAGAACTGCTCGCGATAGCAAAGATGAGCACTTCATTGAACACGATAAGCAACAATGGACACCAAAAATCAAGTACAGATCTCTTAACAATAAGCGTGAATTGAAGGCCCAAGTATTAAGTCTATTTGATCCAAATGACAACGTTAAAATTTACTGATATTTTTAATTTGTTTAAGCAAACACATGCTTTACAATTTTGTACTCAAATCCATAATAACTATAATCATAAGTATCCTACAGTAATACAATGCTGAGCTTTTAAACTCACTCGTTCAAATATCTAAAGTAGTTTTGAGAAACCAATGTTGGAATTTAAAAAAATATGGAAGTGTCAATAATTTTATCGTCGGCATCACATCCACAAAATGCTGAAAACTAATTCAGATAAAGAAACAGACAACTGGTGAAATTCATGACCTCGAAGTTACTTTCATTTATCCATGAAATTCATCTCAGAACGCTCCAGCGAAAAATTAAGATAGCAATCAAAATCAACTCCACAAGAAACAATCAAAAACTTTTAAACTATTGCCATAAGAGATCATCACAAATCAATCATAACAGCCAGAATGTGACAAATAAGCATGATAAGGTAAATTAAGCTGCAAAGTTAGAAGCAAAGAAATACAATAAGGAAAGAGCCCCAAAATATCATCAAGCATCCTTAACAGTAATATCTAACAGCACAGACAAATTAATCATTATAATCCCAGTAATAGGCATGAAAGGATAATTGAATCTACTCCAATAGACCATCATTCGACAGAATGGAAAACTTGAATCCAACATTGACACTGAAACAAAGAGATAATAAACAATAGAAACTCAAAAGGACCACTAACAATGCTTACAAGATATAGTTCAATATATCAAAATCCCAAAAACCTAAAGTTCACTACAGATCATGAAAATTTAATGAAAGGAAGGCAATAGAATAAATGTCAAAACTCAATAAAACAAACTAAAAAGCAGCAGAAACAAGTTGAATCCTCATTTCCAGCTTAACCTCCATTTGAAATGAACAAAAACAACATGGACGGCAAGAACAACCGCTAATAGAATGAAATATATGACAGAACCCACACTTCAAAAAGAAGAAAAGTTCCAAGATTCCCTCAAACCAAGAAACCATTACCAAAAAAATCAACACATCTATTAATACCCCCACGTACACCCAAACCTGAAAACGAAAACCCAGCAATAAAACCCTAAAAAAGGAACAAAATGGAATCTTTCCCTCACCGTTCTACCATCAATAGTGTGCTTATCTTGAAGAACCCTATCGAGTATAGAGGGATCTGAAAACACGACAAAGCCAAATCCTCTGGGTCTGCCAGTGGTCTTGTCTCTCATGACCACGGCCTGAAGAACGTCGCCGTACTGGCAGAAGTAGTCTTTGAGCTTATCCTCAGACGTCTCCCATGAAATCCCACCAATAAAAAGCTTTCCCTGATCTGAATCCATAAGAAAAATATGTATATAAATATCAAAAAAACAGGATTTTAAATCCCTCCGCAACTCGGAAATGGAGAATTATGGAGGGGCTTTGCGGGGTTTGGGAGGAAAAGGAAAGGGTTTGAGCCTTTGGGGGCGACGAGAGGGAGACAGAGAAAAGAGCAGCCAATAAGTGACGAAAAAGATAAATCAACGTTTGGACACGCGGGAGGTAGTACATTAGGTGTGTGATACCAGCGGTGGAGATTTCTTAACGTAGATTTGTGTACGGTGGAGATTTCTTGAGATTTTGATGGGGGTTTTTGTGCTCGAAGTTAACCTGGTACTCAGTAGGGGCCTCTCCTTTCGTAAACTTTGTCACGCGATCTGCACGTGATGATAATAATAATATTCTCTCTGTTCACGTGCGCAAGGCTACTCGCTTAAATTATATGAGAACTAAATTATATTATACAAAATTAAATGATAATTTTCAAATATAAAAATTAAAATTAAAAAGTAAATTATGATAAATTTTAAATAGATTTAACTTTTTAAAAATTGAGAAAATGGACAAAAAAAATTATTAATAAAGTTATTAAACATTTGAAGAAAGTAAATTAAAAGTATAAAAATAAATAATTTATATGAGTTAAGTTTATATATGAGACAACATAATTCAAATTCAAATTAAAGTTTGCAATAATCACTTAGGATATTTTTTATCTATTTTTGTTCATTTACAACCTATTTAAATATCACTTAAATTAGTTCAGTAAATAAAATTATTAATTATAAGATTAGTCTTAAATTATTGAGAGTAATTATACTTCCATTCTTAATTGTAATGATAAGTTGATCATGTTATTTAAACTTAGAGTTATTATTTCTATAAATGATTTAAAAATAATATAATTGATGGATTATAATCTTAAATAATTATTTAACTTAAAATTTCCAAAGTATATCATATTTGATATGTTTAAATACTATTTATTACTTATTCTAATAAAAGATAACTCTATCTATAGTAATTGAATGTAGTACGAACCTTATGAAAGTAATTAAATGATCAATAAATGATTCGTATTTTAAAATAATTAGAGAGAATGTTTCCTAGTTCTCGAGTATTACTGATTTGAAAAATCAATGACTAAGATGGAACATCACTTTAAAAATATTTTTCAAATGTCATTAATATAATTAATTAATAATATTGTAGAATTAATGTAACTGAACTCAAGTAAAGTAGTCATTAATTTTATAATTTGAGTCTAATCAGAATTTTGCATGATAAAAAGATAGAATTATAAAAAAATTATATGTGAAAAGCTTAATCAAAATAGTTGGATAGTTATTATATGTTGCTAAATGTCAATCTTATTTTATAGATATAAATTATTTAATTAAAAAATTAAATATAAATTAAATGAGTTTAATTTAATTAAATGTTCATTAATACAGTATCACAACTCAGTTCTTAAATTCGACATGAATTAATTAAACTTGATTTAAATTAATAATTTGATATAATTATAATAAATTATTAGTTTGAGACGAAGTTAACTAATTAAGTTCTAAGTTAAAGTTGTCTTGAATCATTAGGTAAATAACATTTGATTAGTTTATATATAATGTTCATATTATATTTCTAAGATTTCTTAAACTACATAAAAACTTTAGGCCTTTCACGTCATATTTAAAATTAAAATTAAACATAATATAATTTTCAAGGTATACCTACTTTCCATTTATAAAAGTTGAATCTTAAGGATAAATTTAATGTATTAAATTAAAAAATAATTACAGTAATATTATTAGTAATAGTTTTGATTAAATCTGTATAATTAAATAAGTTTTATTTGCTAATAGTCTTTTATATTATCTTCATAAATTTATTTATACTGTAAGTATTATAGATGACTACTTGTATTATCAAATAAAGCTATTATATCTATAAAATTAATCGGTTAAAGTTATATTATATTTGATCAAATTTTAATAAAAGTAAAATAAGCCAAGTCAATGATTTTGATGATTAATATAATCTTTTTATGCAGGCTATCCGAAACAGTTTCTCTACGAGTTAAGAGTAAGGCTACATATTATCAGAACCCGAACTTCATATACCAATAGAATTTTTTTCTAACTTATTTTTGTTGTTGTAAGAGTCTCTATATGATTTATTAGTTTTAGCTAAAGGAAGAATGCTAAATATTATATCTTTGTATAAGAGAATGGTAATAAGAATGGAAATAAATATTATGAGGAATGACAATGGATATTATCATTATAATTATGATGGTTGGTTAAGAGGAATGAATAATTATTATTACCATTGCCAAGGTTGGTTTGTAAAAAATATTGAGAATTAAAATTTTATTATATTTTAATTAATTAATTATGTTTAATTAATTATATTGTAATTAATCAATTACAATATATTGATTAATTAAAATATTATAATTAATTTTAATTAACTATAATGTAACCAAATTAATTAATTAATTAAGATATGATTAATTATATTTTAATTATTTAATTATTTATTTATTTAAGATATGATTAATTATATTTTAATTAATTAATTAAAATATGATTAATTATATTTAATTTAATTAATTATTTACAATATTTTAATTAATATATAAATTATATTGTATTTAATTAATTATTAATATTTTAATTAATTATACTTTAATTAATTAATTACAATATTTTAATTAATTAATTACATTTTAATTAAATTACAATTTAATTAATTAATTACATTTTAATTAAATTACAATTTAATTAATTAATTAATAATAATATTCATTCTTTTAGAACACTGATATTCATTCCTTAAGAACAATGATACCTATTCTTTATATTAGGAGTGGAATGAGGTATTATCCCAAAATAGGTAATCAAAATAATGATTCTATAATCATTGTTTCCTTATCAAACTCAATATTTCATTCCATACTCATTCTTCTTTTTTTATACCCACTAAATAAACATACCCTTAAGATTAGATAAATTTTAGATAGGTGATTTCTTGATATTTCAATAAAAAGATGCGATAAAATTATATTTTAGAACTTAAACATAAAAAAAAAAGAGATAGACCTAAGAAATATTGGAAGTACATGATTAAGTATGACATACCCCTATTAAAAATTACTAAAGACTTGGTCCTTCATTAAACATTTGGCAAACTAGGACAAAAGTATTTCTCTTTTCATAAAGGTCACTTTTTTTATTATACTTTTGAACTTTTCTTTCTTTTTTCCTTTGTTTCGTGCATCTTGTATTTATCATAAATACTTTAGTTTGTTTCATTTGTCCCTTTAGTTAGTTCATCTGTTTTTTTTATTTTCTCTTTCAATTATTTTTGTATTATTTTTGTATTTGTTTTCTTTTTTCCTTATTTATTTATTTACTTTACCTTTATTTTAATTTCAAATATCTTTGCATTAATTTTAATTTTATTTTTATTTTTGTCTATGCAGTTATTTGTTAATGTAGTTGATTATTACATTTTTTTCTTTCCAAATCGTTTTCCAAAACTTTTTTCTTTTTCCTGTGTCAATCGAAAGTTGTCTCTTTTTTAGTTAAAGATAAGATTGTCCCGAACCTTAGCATAATTTCTTATAAATTGTTGTTATTTGAAGAGATAATCAGTTTTATTTTAATTTTTATATAATATTTAATAACAACTAATATAGTAAATTAATCTGATATAAAATAAACGGTTAATTATAAAAAAATCTCAATTTTTACTCAATTTTGTAATTATAGGTCGAACTAAAAAATGCAATCGTTAAATCGTTAAATTTTTTATTTTTTCAATTCTAGTCCGATGTTAGCATCACTATTAACATTATTGATATGACTTATCACATAAGACAAAAACCTTAAATACTTATACATATTAAACTTAATTAAACTAACCAATTAGGTTTCGTTAAATTGATTTTTTTGGTAAATAGGTTTCGTTAAATTGCTTAATTAAACTGTGTCACTTTTAGACGAAGAAAACCCTAAATCAAACTCAGTTCTCGCACCAAACTCAGATCATGTAAAGAAATGCCCAGCGTAACAAGCTGAGATTTCATTCATATTGTTAGAAACTTAATTAGTTAGCAGGGACCGTTTGATTGTGTTATTCATGAGTTGTACAACAAGGATTGGAAGCGATCGTTGGATGAATCCCAATGTTAGAACCCCAGATTCATCGTCATTGACTCGCCGTTTGTCGCTGAGCTCCTTCACAGTAGAATGTCATGCTTCAGGTTGTTTTGGAGCTGAAGATCGAGTCTAGGAACGATTCATCTGGAAGTCCCAAATAGATTGTTATTTACAATAAGCAAACATTGTTTGATACCCAGGCTTGGGAGTTTCTTAAGTATCCAGTGATGACGGAGCTGCTGATCGCTGATGGTAGCGTGAAGTCTCACAAAATGGAATTAGTCTCTAACCACGAGGGTTGAACAAGCTAAAATTGTCAATTGCATTGTAGGAGTTTGTGAATCATGGTAGGCTTATTTTTAAAGCGTATGTGGTGGGAGAATATGTGGGGTGTGTTGCTCCCGAGGAGAAATTGAAGAGCTTAGAGGGTTCTTTGTCATTTTCGCAGTTCTTTGTCATTTTCCCAAGTGTCGAATTTGAACAAGAGGAATAACAATGATGACAAGTTCTATGAGTCGATGGATTTGAAGGATCCTAAAATGCTACCCCCGAGCTTTCTTCATCTAAATATGGTGTAATTCAGTTACACAAATAACTTAACGAAACTTAATTAGTTAGTTTAATTAAGTTTGATATTTATAATTGTTCACAATTTCTGTCTTATTGACATGTTACGTAAGTAATACTAATAGAGATAGTAACATTAGACTAAAATTGAAAAAAAATTAAAAATTTGAATATTTAATTATTACTTTTTTAAATTCGAGCTATAATCGTAAAATTGAGTACAATTTGAGATTTTTCTAACTAACTTTAAAATAAAAAAATTAAGTATATAAGTTACTTGTAAGTCTTTATTTGAAAATTTTATTTTATATTAAGCCTTAAATAATTATAAAATCATTAAAAACGACAACAACAATATCCAGTATAATTTTCGTTCGATGTAAGAGTTTACAAAAGTTTAATAGTACGCAACCTTACTTTTAACTAGTAGAGATGTTATTTTCAAATGACTCATATGTATAAATGAAAATAAAATTATAAAATTATTAGAATAGTTGAATTATATTACTAATACTTATTTAGTTAATATAAAAATAAGATTTTATTTTTTTATAAGAATAAGTTATTAGAAAAGTTCAGTTTAACAACTCTTTTTACTTAATTTAAAAATAAAAGTGAAAGCAAATCTCCGTTGATGGTTACCGTTAAAAGAAAAGAGAAGACAGATTTAACCAATGTTTTAAAAACCGGATCGGACATCGAACCGGTCGAAGGAAAGGTTTAAAGTTTAGAGGTTTAACCGGTAGTGAACCGCTATAAAACCGGAATATAATCAATAAGATGAAATTTTACAAGAATAAATAAAAATGAAATATTTTATTGAAATAAAAATACACCAATGTCTATTATTATATAATGAACTAAAAAAATAAATATGAGTCCAATATAAAACTTAAAATAACA
>JAOSBN010000179.1:54331788-54341798 GCA_027563595.1 Erythroxylum suave | reverse complement strand
GTTATTAATTGTGATTTCATTTTTCAATAAATTACCGGTTAAGTAACGCAATTTGATCCAATTAAAGGTAATAAGGTAGCGCAATAAATGATCTAAATTAATGGGTCGAAGTCCGGGTAAAAAATGGATCCCTTTCAGTATGGACCTCGATCGTATCGGCCTTGTGATGGGGAAGCCCGATATGGAAGCTTATACATATATATACGGGGGGTCTCCTGTAGTAACTTAAGTAATTCACGAGCATCCAGAGCTCTGACCTGTTAAGAGTGCTTGTGTGTTAAGTAAACTACAGAAAGACCTAGATCTCGAGCCGGTGATCAATCCTAACAAAGGAACCAGGAGATTTCGGACTCGTTTAGCAGCCCAAAAAGGCGTTCAAAGTTCTGAAGGAACCAAAATCAGGTATTCCGCATTTCTTTATTTTTGATCCATTCACGGACGATCCTGGGTGTGTAGTGAAGTCTACTCTACGCGTTACAAAGAAATCCCAACAACCACGAAGGTCTTGATTGCAATTCCACAAATCAAGGAAATCAATATTTGGAAAAGGAAAAATTAAAAGAATAGAGTCAGTATTTCTTATGGCTCCTTTCCTAGGAAATTTAAATTTGCCTTAACTAATGGTTTATCAAAATTGGTTTCTTATGCTCCTGGATCGGAAACTACTGGCATTGAACCAGTTTTATCAGCAGCTCATAAGAAAAAAGAAAATGTTGTCGTGGATATTGATGAAGTCAAAAAAGTCCCTAAGAGACTTCAAATAATGCAAACAATTTATATGAGATAAAAGGTAGTAGAGATTCATCTTTTTAAATTTCAACTCCTAGCTCTACTAACTTATTAACGACTGGTCTTTCTCACGAGACCTGCCAATCGACATGAATTGTATTGCCTAGAACCCGCGTGCAGTTAATGCTTTGAAAGACATTGTTAGGAACAACAAACCTCACTTTCTTTTTCTTAGTGAAACTCTTGCTACTTCTAGTAGAATGGAGGAAATTCGTATTTTGCTTAAGTTTGATTGTTGTTTTTGTGTTGACTAGAATGGTCGTAGTGGAGGTCTTGCTCTACTTTGGAATAATAATAAAAATGCTACTGTTTTGGGTTACTCTAGTAATCACATTGATACGGAGATTGTTCATTCTAATAACTTTAAATAGAGATTTACTGGTTTTTATGGCTTTCCTGAAACTCATAGAAAGAGAAGTAGTTGGGAATTTCTTAAAGCTATATCTCATCGTTATCAGTTACCTTGGGTTTGCATGAGAGACTTTAATAATCTTCTTTCTGATAAAGATAATTTGGTAGTTAGGATTACCCTGTCTCTCTCATGGAAGGATTTCGTTCTTGTATTGCGGATTGTAATTTGGTTGATGTTCCACTTGTGGGTTTTGGCTTCACTTGGGAACGGGGTAGAGGCTCGAATTCTCTGGTGATGGAGGGATTAGGCAGAGCCTTTGTTTCTGCAGATTAGATTGCTTTTTTCTCTTATCATAAGCTCTATAATTTGGTCAGCCCTTATTCGGATTATAGTCCCATTAAGCTCTTTGCTAGCACTGATCTCCCGGTTAAAAAAATCAGCAGGTTTAAATTTGAAAATAAATGGTTGATTGGAAATGGTTTCATGGAGACTATGCACCATGCTTAGTCTCGAGGCCCGAATACTGGAATGTTAGAAAAGATTTAAGCTTGCAGTTCGTTTATAGTTGCTTGGAATAAATCACTGGATCATAATTTTAAAGCAAAGATTGATTATTTAAAGCGAAAATTTGACTATGTTCGGCAATCCCATGTTGATGATGTGTTGGTTTTGAACCTTAAAAATGAACTCTCAAATCTTCTTGCTCAGGAGAACATTTACTGGAAGCAAAGGTCAAAATTTTTTTGGCTTAATTATGGGGAAACTCATTCTAGGTTCTTCCACGTTCAGGCCTTAAGACGTAAGTAGATTAATCATATTGATTCTCTAGAGGATGACCAGGGTAATGTTATGTCGGATATTGACTCTATATGCTCTATTGTTTTGGATTATTTTAATAAGCTTTATGCAACTTCTCTTGATGACCTGAATTTTGAAGAATTTGTTTGCATCAATCGGGTGGTGACAGAAAAGGGTAATTCTTCTCTTTTGGCTCCTTACAACATGTATGGAAGAACTTTAAAAAGCAAAATTTGAGATGCATCCCGACAAAGCGCCTGGTCCTGATGCTATGAATCCAACTTTCTTTCAGAAATGCTGGGACATTGTAGGAGCTGACATTTTCTCTTAAAGTTGCTCTTGGCTTGAAAACTGTGAGTTCCCTACTTCCTTAAACAATACTAATATTGTTTTAATCCCGAAAAAGACAAGCCTAGTAGTATGAAGGATTTTAGGCCAATTGCTCTTTGTAATGTGGTTTATAAAATTATAGCCAAGGTCATTGCCAATAAACTCAAAGTTATTCTTCCTAGAATTATCTCTCCAATGCAGTCGGCTTTTGTTCTTGGTAGACTTATTTCTGACAACATTATGGTAGCTTTTGAGATTATTCATTACATGAAGAATAAAAGGCGTGGCTCAAATGGTGATGTTTCTTTTAAGATTGATATGAGCAAGGCTTATGACAGAGTTGAGTGGAGTTATCTTGAATTCATTTTGTTAAAGCTGGGTTTTAATGCTAAATGGGTGAAATGGATTATGCTTTGTGTAACTACGATTAATTATTCTGTTGCTTTTAATGATAAAAGCGTGGGTTCCATCGTTCCTAGATGAGGGCTTAGACAGGGAGATCTGCTATCTCCTTATCTTTTTATTTTCTGTGCTAAAGGTTTATCTGCATTTTTTAGGAAGGCAAAATCTAGAGGCGATATTCATGGTATTAACATTTGCTATAGGGCTCTTAGTGTTTCTCATTTATTTTTCGCTAATGACAATTTCTTTTTCTTTAGAGCTTAATCTAATGAGTGTAGTCACATAAAGAGAGTTGTTTCTATCTATGAGAAAGCTTTAGGATAAGCTATCAATTATAAAAAATCTGGTGTCATGTTTAGCTCAAACACGAAGATGGATGCGAAGCAAGAAGCGATTTCAATTTTGGGGGTTTCTAATCCTATTGACCATGGTCGCTATCTTGGTCTTCCTTCTTTAATTGGGAGAAATAGAAAAACAAGTGTTTGTTTTCTTGAAGGATCAACCGAGCAAAAGAATTCTCAATTGAAAAAATAAACTATTCTTTAAACCTAACAAAGAGATTATCCTCAAGACCTACTTTTTGCATAAGTGTTTTTTTCCTTCCGAAAGGAATTTGTGAAGACTTACATAAGATGAGGAACTCTTTTTGGTGGGGTTCTTCGTCTGGTGATCGAGCTAAAATTCACTGGGCTAAATGGGAGAGACTCTGTGTTCCTAAGAAGCTGGGAGGTATGGGTTTTCAAGACATAAATTGTTTTAATCTCGCTATGCTTTATAAGCAAGATTGGTGCTTTTTGACTCACCTGAATCCCCTTCCGATTAAATTATTTAAAGCTAAGTATTTTCTTGATTGCAATTTTCTAAATGCTAAGGAGGGTAGCAATCCCATGATATGGAAGAGCATTTTTCGGCTAAAAATTATTTGGATAAAGGTGCTCATTGGTGAGTAGGAAATGGAAATTCGATCTTAGTTTTCAAGGATCCTTGGTTGAATCGTAAAACTGCTTTTTTTGTGCGCTTTACTCCTTTACCTGGTATGGAAAATATGAAAGTTAGCCATCTTTTTAATTCTCATAACTCAGGATGGGATCACTCTTTTGTAAATGGCATGTTAGCATCGATGGATGCTTCTTAGGTTTTTAAAATCCCTATTTCCCCCTTTTTTCCTTCTAATCAATTCTGTTGGCATCACACTAGGAATGGAATGTATAGTGTAAGATCGGGATATAAGGTAGCTACTAATCATCTCTCTTCTATCTCCTCTTATGTGGTTGATGGCCCTTGGAATCTTATTTGGAATGCTCAACTCCCCCGAAAATAAAAGAATTCTACTGGCGGCTGCTGCGTGATTTCATCCCTTCTAAGCAGCAATTTCTGATAGGGGAGTAGCTATTGATGTTTCTTGTAGCAAGTGTGGTCTGGTTGAAACTATGGATCATATTTTGCTCTCTTGTTCTCACGCTAGACGAGTTTGGAATGTTGCAGGTATTGCTTTAGATGGTGACAATATTAAATATTGTATTTCCTTTTTTTTTAATTGGTAACAATTATGATTTGCGGGACCAGATTTTATCCATATGTTGGAGCCTTTGGTTTCATAGAAATCTTTTTTGTTGGGAGCAAAAAGATACTCATCCAATGGCTATAGTGGCTTTTGTGGATGGTTTTCTTGAGGACTGGAAAGAGGCCAAGTGTACTTTTGATTAGATTATCCGGGTTTCAAACAATCCTCCTCGTCGCCTCTCTTGGAGTAAACCTGATGTTGGTTGGTTGAAGTGTAATGTAGATGCTTCGGTTTCGAAAAGTGACAATAGTTACTGATTTGGTGCTATTTTGTTAGAGCTTTCTCGGGTTATATCCCTTATTGTTTGGATGCGTTTCTTGTGGAAGCAATCTCCATTAAAGAATCTTTGGCTTGGCTCAAGGATCAAAATCTAGATAAATTTGTTATTGAATCGGATTGTCTAGAAGTAATTAATAATCTCAATGATTCTTCTAGCAACTTATTAGAGGTTGGTTTAGTGTTAGCTGAGTGTCTTGCGCTTAAGACTCATTTACAACATTTGTCCTTCCAACGGACTTCTCGGAATGCTAGTAAAGTTGCTTATTTGTTAGCAAGGGTAGCTTTGTTTCATGCAAACCATCTTAATTGAGATAGTATCCCAACTAGTATCGCTTCAGTTCTTTGTTCTGATTTTCCTTCTCATGTAGCCAATTTTGAGGAAGCTTAGGTCCGGGTGTACAGGGTAAAGCTTATTGGTTTTGGGTTTAGTTGCTTCTGCTTTCTTGGTTTCTTCTTTTAGTGAATTCATTTCTCTAAAAAAAAATAAGAATATTACAATGATTAAAAAATTTAATTAATTCAACCAATTTAATTGTAAAAATTTTGAATTTGACAACTTTTCAATTTAGTTTTTATTTTTTCTATTCGACTTACTCTAATTAATCTTGTTTTAAAAAAATATCCAATTTATTAATCAATCGATTTTTAAAATTAATAAATTCCTATAAAGTAAAATAAATCAATTAATTTTCATTTAACAACCTACTTTTTATTTAAACTTTAAATTCTTCAATTAAAAAAATAATCTTTTTAATGACTATTTTAAAATTTTCAATTTTTGAGCTTTTTCTATGACTACAATCATCCACTACATATTAAGATAACATATTTTAAAATATTTTAAGTTTTTCATTTTTTTTAATTTAAGGTTAAACTTTCTAAAATTTTTATTATCACCCCTTACATATCCCTTGACGACTATAATATTTTAATTATGGTTCAAGTAGAAAAAGATAGATTAATTACGGATCAAGTAATAATTATGGAGCCACTTTTACGATCGCAAAATTTCATTTTAAGAGGCCACAACATCGATTGAAGCAATAAACAGACAAAAGGAAGTCAGAATCATATGGAGAATTTGGAAGAGTGTTCTTGAAATTTCAAACAAAATTCAAAACTATCAAAATTACACCCAATCTTGCCGAATCCAGCAAACAAAAAGCCACAGATAAATCTCAACTTTCACAGTCACAGCTAAAGAGGAACAAAAGCTCCTTTTAGACAGACAGTCACTACTAGAGAACTCCACTCTTGAGGCAATAAAGCCGTTTAAAACATTAAACAATGGCATTAGCTGCGCTTGCAATCCTTGGCCACAAATCAGCACACTCCTTACCAATAGGGCCAGTAATCGCCGAACCTAAATATGCAGGTAACAATAAACCAAACATTAAGCATTAACACCAAGCAGTAAGTAGACTGAATTGAATCAATGCAAATGCCATACGTAAATTGAATCAAATCTAGACAAATGCAATAGGTACTTCCAGAATTGAGTGGAAATTGAAATAATTTCTCAATATTAATAAAAAAAGATGGAGAAAAAGAAGAAATCTATGTTAATATCTCTAAATTTTACCTTTCATCTCGCCCTTTGGATTCACAATAACACCAGCGTTATCTGCAAAGATGCAAAGTCGTATACCAAGTCAACAAGAATTTATGTTTCTGCAAACTTTCTGTGTCACTCATGCTAAAAAAAGTCTTTCACTTCAGATACCCAAACAGCACATAGAGGAAATCAAAATGCCAAGTATGTGCCATCCCCGACAGGGATGCTAATGAAATAGGATATATTTGTCAAGCAGTAAAAGGTCATCACCATTCAATCTGATGCTGCTGGTTACGGAAGTGCAGCTAAAACCAGCAATATCAACACCACTATCAGCAATCCAGTGATGTTGAGTATGTTTAAGCTCATAGAATTCGCAGAAATTTAGGAACAAGTATATCAAATAGCAAAATCTTGAGTCTAAAAATAGAAAACCCAATTGGTACAATATTTCACCCATTGAGTACAATAGAGGTGATTCCAGACTGCAATCTGTCATTACTACACATATACCCAATGAGGTACATACACACTTAAAGATATCACATAAGCAGTCTTGTTATTTATCATACCACAGTTCCATATTTGGAGCTTTCTAAAGCATGCAAAATATATTACAAAGATAAGGGGTCCAGACTTGAATCGGTATATAAGAAAAAGGGGCTTTCGAACAAGTGTAGAGATGCCAACACACGTGAAATTATGGAAGGAAAGAAGATAACCTTGCAGATCAGTCTAACCACAAGAAAATGTAACAAAAAATAGAACTAGACAACCCACTGGATCATATATTAAACTTTGAGGTTGAGAATTAAGGATATACACCTTGAACTCGAAATAAATTCAAGTCAATCAGTTTTTATGAACGAAGGGCTTCAAAGTTTATAACTTTTGGCACATCTGGTAGACTACTAACATAATGAAAAAAACATCTCTAGTTAACAATAAAGCAAAACAACAGCACCAAAAAAGTAATATGGTGAAGATCAATCACAAAATTTTAACACCAACTTATTAACGTCTAACAATTAGAAATGAATAGAGAAAGAAAAGGACCTTCAAAATACATGAAGACACCATCCTTTCTGCGCCAAGGCTTGCGCTGGCGGACAATGACAGCCGGCATGACCTTTTTCCTCAGATCAGGCTTACCCTTCTTGACAGTGGCCATAACCATGTCCCCAACACAAGCAGATGGCAAGCGGTTCAAACGACCCTTGATTCCCTTCACCGAAATGATGTATAGGTTCTTAGCACCTGTGTTGTCAGCACAGTTCACAGTTGCTGCCACTGGTAGACCCAGTGACATCCTGAACTTGTTTCCTGCTGACCCACCACGCCCTGTATAGCCAAAACGCAAAACCCAAATCAAATTCGCTTGAAAATGATAATTTGTTAATAATTTTTCAAAACCAAGTGACTCTTTTGTAAAGCTAATAACTTTTCCCGAAGCGTAATCAAAATGACGAATCAATAAATACAGCTTTTTTATTACAAATCCAGAAATCACGAAAGCGCATGAATGCATGCAAAACCAGGTAAGATAAACAACTAAAAGCATTCAAACTGAATTTAAAAAGAAATAGATCCCAACTATGCTTCGCTTAATTTCTTTTCAAGCAGATCCACAAGAGTGATCAACAAAGAAACCGAAACAAATCCAACAGATCAACAAAGAAAGAGATGAAATTGAAATCTCGAATCAAAGAAGAAGAATACCTCGCTTCGACATTTTGCCTGCTGAAGTGAAAACGAGGGCTCTACTCGACTTGAGTAGGGTTTTTGAGATGGCTATATACAGTGGTTTACATCTAGGGTTTCACTCGGTGAAATGGTCTAGGCCCAATGAACACTAACAGTGCGCCTAGTGTCATCCTCCTCAATCACCTGTGTTGTCCATCGCCGACTTGTTATCCATCATCCATGGGCTTCCATAGGGGCCCGTAATATACATTCATTATTTTAAACTGAATTAAAAATATGTTAAATTAATTTAACGTAATAAAGAAAGTGATTTATATAAAATTAATTAACCTTTTTCGTGATAAAAATGCGCTATTCCTACCACATTTTTATACAAAAATAGTGAACCCTTTTTTATATTTAAAATCAAATAATAAGATTTGACTAATTAATTATTATAACTATAAATAATAAGTATTCTTATCAAATATTTATAAAAAATCACTGAAACATTTTTCATCTCAAAAAAAAATCACATTTAACGATTTAAATCAAATAATAAGATTTGATAAATTACTTATTAAAACTATAAAAAACGATATTTCTATCAAATCTTTTTATGATGAAAAAATCATATTTAACAATTTAAAATCAAATAATAAGATTTAATTAATTATTTTTTATTAAAACTATAAATAATCATTCTTCCTACTAAATATTTATGTAAGTTTATTGGACCTTTTTTTACGATGAAAAAAAAATCACATTTAGAGATTCAAAATCAAATAATAAGATTTAATTAATTAATTGTTAAAACTATAAATAATCAGTCCATAATACTTCAATGTAATTAAAAAATGATCTAGAAAATACCAAATCAATACCTCCAACACATAGACACATAAACTCTACTGAGCCACTTGGACCACCCTAATGCCAATTCTCAAAACTTATTTTATTTTGTGACCAATGATTAAAAAAATTCTTAATTATAAAAATTTTGACTCAATGGACATTTTAGTTTGATTTTTAATTTTTTAGTTCGATCTATTTTAATAATTCTCATTATTAAAAATTAATTAATTTATTAATTAATCAGTTGATTTTATAAATTAATCAATTTTTATAAATAAAGTTTATTTTATAATTTTTTAATTAATAATAAAAATATTCAACTATATTTTAAAATTTTTAATTTTATTCACTATTTAGCCAATTTTATTTTATGACGGTATAATATCAATTAAACCTTTTAAATTTTAAATCTCTTATCTCACCATTTTAACGTCAAAATCCGATTTTTTTAAAATTGTTCCTGATTACATTTTTTTTCTTCCAAAATATATAACAAGTTTGATGATTTTAGTCTTTCTCATGCATGTATCGTATTGAATCTGTTACATTTTTCTGAGTCTGGAGGAGATTCAGGATTTAACTGTTCCTGCTCAACCCGGGTGCCAAGTAAAGAGCAGAGCCTCAGAACAGCCAAAATCTTTGGCACATTCCTTAACTCTTCACTACCCATTGATCCTTAGAACTAGGACATGATATTCACTAGGCTGACATTCAAAATGCTAAAGATCTGCAGAACTCTTAGACAATCCTGTATTTTGTCTCTGTCAATTGCACAGACTGCAATCAGAGTTGCATGAAGTATAACAGAACTAAGAAACAGAATTATCCAGGATTTTGGCGTTGCATACAGCAAGAAAATGAAATTGCATCCAAAATTCATCAAGCGGTGCTCATACAATGTATCGGCCTTTGACAGCTTTCTCTCTCCTTGAATCATCCTGTTATCAAGAGCAGTGAGAATTAAGAGGACAAAAAGATGTTTCATCTTATTTAGATAGCAACCATAAATGAGAATTACGTGGAAACTGTAGATGATCTTTTCATTTATGTCAATGACCTCCTTCCATTTCCTGCCAATGCTCATCTGCAAAGTTAAAAAATAGAATCTATAATTTAGCCATTCCCCATTGAGCACTAAAAAACAGGAAATCAATCTCCTATAAACTAACTGTTTAAGTAGACTGAACCCAAAATGGAACTGCAAAGGTAAAATGCTTGGTAAAAGTAGCATGAAAATCTTAACTGGCGAAAGAAAAACAAAAACAGGAACATTGGAAATGTTTTTATTTTTCACGTCTGCTCATTGTCTAAGTAAAAGTGAAATTATCAATCCAGTTACATGAATTTGCACAACACAAAATTTTCCATTCTAGACTAAGGGGAAATCTGAAGGAATGCATCTA
>JAOSBN010000179.1:54320827-54331688 GCA_027563595.1 Erythroxylum suave | reverse complement strand
ATCTAGTATCCATCAGTTGCAACAAAAAACTGTTACAGAAGTATATAACATTTGCTACCCAATACAAATGCAACATCGCATCCTCACCCAAAGCTTACATCCATAAAACAATATACCTCTATCCCAAGGCATATATTTTTAACAAATTCAATTGTCATCTACATAAATTATTCGTCTAAGCATATAAGATTAGAAAGAACATTTAATTCAACATCAGACACGTCTGCCAACAAAGGCACTTGAGACGTCTTCCTTGTTTCAGCCAACAAAGGCACTTGAGACGTCTTCCTTGTTTCAGCCAACAAATAGAAAGGAAAGCACAGTTCCTGATATCCAAACGTCAGCCATCCAATGCGCAAATGCATTGATAAACAAAGGGAATAATTTCAGACAAATTTCCATCTAGGTCACAAAAGGGAAACAAAAAGCATAAAGAGAGAAGCAGAAATTTGGGATAGCAATGACATTTCAACATCCATCCCCTTCCTCACATTTTCCTTTCTTCAGAACATAAGATTAATTCCCCCGCAACCTGTTTACGAAAACATTGCTCCTAGTGTTGAGATACTAAAAAGCTGTAAATAGATTATACTCGGATATAGATAGGCTGTAAACAGATAAGAAAGAATAAGTTTGAAATCCCTTAATTTAAGGGATTACATTAGATATCTTTAGATAACTTTCCAAATTTAAATTCCTACTTGTAATGTCCTATATATGGCTGTATACTTCCTATTCAATATATGAGAATATAAGAAAATTCTTTCCCACATGGTATCAGATCCATAGGGCTTCTTTTTCTGGGATTTGTCCTTTGAGCAGCCTTCATCGCTGCATTGCTCCTTGCCTCTCTTGTGTGATTCTCATTAGGGTAGCCTTAATTGCTGCAGTATCTTCTTCTTAATCATGTCAACCTTTCAAACCTCTGTCTCCACCAGATCTAACCCTCCAAAAGAATTCGGCACCATTCAGAAAATTGGAGATTTACAAAATATTCGGGCTTCTTATCGGCTTAATGGGAAGAACTATCTCAAATGGTCTCAATTTGTCTGTAAATTTCTCAAGGGCAAAGGGAGACTTAGTCATCTTCTTGGAAGAGGACCGACTAAGGATAACCCAATGTTTGAAGTATGGGATGAGGAGGATTCCATGATAATGTCCTGGCTATAGGATTCTACGGATCGCATGATCAGTGACACATGCATGTTTTTTGTCACTGCAAAGGAGATTTGGGACTACATTTGTCGCACATACTCGAAGGCTCGTGATGCTGCTCAAGTGTACAAGATCAAGATCAAAACTGCAGCTGCTAAGCAAGGAGATAAATCTGTCACATAATATGCAAACTTGCTGCAGAATCTGTGGCAAGAACTCAATCATTATCGAGTTTTTGAGATGAAATGCCCAGAGGATGCTGTCATCTTAAGGACTTCATTGAAAAAGACTGTGTGTATGATTTTTTAGCTGGATTGAATGCTGAATTTAATCAGGTAAGGATTCAAATCCTTGGAAAAGAGGACACTCCGTCTGTATAAGAGACAATCTCATTGATTCGAACAGAAGAAAGTCGAAGGAGTGTTATGCTTGAACCACAAACCATGGACAGGTCAGCCTTATTAGCAAAAACTGATCATCAGGAAAAACAGGGGAAGGAGAATAAGGGCAACCTCTGATGCACCGACTGCAAGAAACCGAGGCACACAAAGGAAACATGTTGGAAAATACACAGTAAACCACCAAGCCGAGAATGGGGAAACGGTGGGGGACAGTAAAGGTCCCAAGCACATATGGTAGATCAGCCCAAACTTGCGGAAAATTCAGGAACAATGGAATTAAACAGTGAAGAAATTGAGAAGCTGAGAAGCTTGTTGGGGACTATTGAAAAACCTTCTAAGACTTGTTCTTTGGCTCTTTTAGGTAAACCTTTACTTCCTATTTGCAAAAATGCCTCCAAAAATCTTCATTCCAATTCTTGGATAATAGACTCGAGTACCACAGACCATATGACACCCACATCTCAACTATTTCACACTTATACCCCATGCCCAATTAACCAAAAGATTGTAGTGGCCAATGGCTCTCTAATTACTATTGCAGATTTCGGAGATATACACATCACACCTACCCTTATTTTGAAAAGGGTTCTCCATATTCCAAAACTGCCGGCTAGCCTACTTTCTATTCAAAAGCTTACCTATGATCTTAAATGTTACGCTACTTTCTTTCCATCTCACTATGTTTTCCAGGATTAGGTCTCAGGGAGGAGGATTGGACTTGCTAAGGAAAGGGGTGGCCTCTACCTACTTGAATTGCCTCAAAGAGTTAGGAGCAACCTATATTATCTACGCCTAAGTCATCCATCTTTTAAAGTTTTAAAGGTCATGTTTCCTCATTTGTTTTAAGGATTACATATTTCTGAATTTCATTATGATGTTTGTGAATTTGCAAAACATACTCGAGTATCTTTTCCTATTAGCAATAAAAGAAGCTCTGATCCTTTTCATTTGATTCATAGTGACATATGGGGTCCCTCTACTATACCTAATCTTTATGGGGCTCATTGGTTTGTATCCTTAATTGATGATTGCACTCAGGTAACATGGCTCTTTCTTCTTAAACAAAAATCTAATGTTAGCCTTTTTATACCTAATTCAAAACCAATTTGGAGTTAAAATCAAAAGCTTTAGGACAGACAATACCAGAGACTATTTCAACCAGACTTTGTCACCTTTCTTTCAATCATAGAGCATTATCCATGATTGACCATGTGTTAACACACCTCAACAAAACGGGATAGCAGAAAGGAAAAATGGGCACTTACTCAACACCACCCGAGCCTTACTCTTTCAAGGGAATGTCCCTAAATCCTATTGGGGAGAGGCAATTCTTACAGCCACATACATGATAAATAGACTTAAATCACGTATGTTAGACAACAAAAGCCCCATAGAAATTCTTAATAGCTTTTACCCACACTTCAGAACCTCAAATTGCCTCACACCTAGGTTATTTCGACAAGCCGCCTTTGTTCATGTTCATAACCAACATAGAGACAAACTAGACCCCCGAACCATCAAATGTGTCTTCCTCGGTTACTCATCTACTCAAAAGGAATACAAGTGTTACAATCCGTCTTCTAGGAAATTTTATATCGCTACAGATGTCACCTTCACAGGAAATACAGCTTTTTTCTCCAAGTCCTCTCTTCAGGGGGAGATTTCAATGATGGAAGATAGCACTTCTGAGTCCTTCGAACCACTTCAAACCCTTGACCTTCCTCCTACTCCAGCTCCTATTGTTCAAATCACTTAAAACCCTTGACCTTCCTCCTACTCCAGCTCGTATTGTTGAAACAACTAAGCCCTCTGAACCAATCACATTCCCCAATTCTACTACTGAATATGTATCATCAAATGTCCCAACCAGTGTTACTTAGGTGTATTCAAGGAGAAAGGTCATTCCAGAACTGACATAGGTCCAAGAATCCAACTTCGACTCTAGAAATGAAATCATGGTAAGATATGACTTGCCTTTACACACGCAATTTTTTGAACCTATTGTTGTTAGGAAAGGAACTAGAGAATGCACCAAATGACCATTTTATCCTATATCTCACTATGATTCTCTTAAGCGCCTATCACCAACCTACCAAAACTTCATTGTGAGTTTAAATACCATTCCTATCCCTAACACCGTTTCTAAGGCATTGTCAAAAAGGAAATGGAGGGATGCTATGAGTGAGGAGATGAATGCATTGGAAAAGAATAGAACATGGGAGATTGGTGATAAACCGAAAGAGAAAACATTGTTGACTGTAAGCAGATTTTCACACCCAAATATAAGGCTGATGGATCTCTTGAGAGATATAGAGCCAAATTGGTGGCCAATGGGTACACTCAGACCTATGGTATTAATTATCAAGAGACTTTTGCCCCAGTTGCAAAGATGAACACAGTAAGAGTTCTTTTATCATTGACTGCCCACTTTAATTGGAAGCTCCGACAATATTATGTTAAGAATGCATTTCTCCATGGAGACCTAGATGAAGAAATCTACATGAACATCCCACCAGGATTTGAGGGAGACACGGGTAACAAAGTTTGTAAGTTGAGGAAGGCCCTTTATGGGTTAAAACAATCTCCTAGAGCTTGGTTTGGGAGATTTGCAAAAATCATGAGAAAGTCTATATATAAACAAAGCCAAGGTGATCTTACTCTTTTCATTAAACATTCGACTGCAGGGGGAGTTACTGCACTTCTAGTCTATGTGGATGACATCATAGTAATTGGAGACGATGAGAAAGAGAAGTATGAATTGAAGCAAAGACTAGTAAAAGAGTTTGGGATAAAAGAACTTGGGAAACTAAGGTACTTCCTCGATATTGAGGTGGCAAATTCCACACAAGGGATTTTTATATCTCAACAGAAGTATGTGACTGATTTATCGGTAAAGACAGGGAAGATTGGGTGCAAGCAAGTCTCTACAGCTTAATCTTTCCCATCTTCCGCCAAAAGGGTAAAAAACCATGCACCATGGTTACCTGAAGTTGCTACGCATTAATCAATGTTTGCTGACACCAGAATCTCATATCACCTTGGCCACTACAATACATGTGAGATCTCGGTAATTCATTAGGCTTAATAAAATAGAAAAATAGTCCTGATTCCAATATATTGAAAATAACAATATCTACTCGAACACAACAGTGGAAGTGTATTGAAACAGGAGCCTGGCGAGAATAATATTCTATGACTAGCAATTCATTTATTTTTCATGCCCAATATAACGGGTTAATACAGTTCATCAATAATTGCAAATAAAGCTGCTTCAAAAAGACAGCTACAGTAAAGTATTGACGGACAACAGAACAACCTTTATGAGAGGCTACTAAAGCCATATTCAACAAATGGGACGACCAGTCGTAGATTTCAACAAAACTACTATAAGTTGAAACTCCGAACTTAAAAGTATAAGCACAGCATATGCAAATCAAAGAAACCATAAACCAAGAAGTCATTCACATTTAACAGCACATACATTATCCCAAACAATGAGACGCTAAAGAGAAGAAGAGAGCAGAACCTGGGCAGCCTCATTTGTCGCTGTCTTAGTCCACAAGGCAAGTTTGTCCTGCCTTGGGCGCACGCTTGCAACAACACCACAAATCTCATCTGGTTCGTCAAATTGCTCGCCAATCAAAGCCAACAACTATGCAAGTAAAATCCAAATTACTGCCAGAACATGTTTTTAAACTTATACGTAAAGAATAACCAATTCCTGAACGAAAAGGACAAGAAAAGAAGAAGGAAGAATTTTAAAAAGTTACAGTTTCAAGCCAAAGGGCTTCAAGGTTAGTCTTTCCTTTGCAAGGAACAGTCCACTTTCCCCCGTTAGCACACTCAGGATCTTCCCATTTGGGTTCAACACCAGCTTTGAACAAATGGAAATCAGTATTTGCAGGGAGTTTGCTGGGCTTAAATATCTGATCATACAAACTGCAATAATAAAATAAAATAGGAATGTGAACTCAACCTTCTCAAAGTGCAAAGAATATATTTAGTCACTATCATTCACAAAATTTATGAATACGAAGAACTCAAACATACTTGTATTACTTTCACGAATACGAAACATACACGGTTTTACGAAACAGAACAGAACAAGAATCAAGATCGAGACTAAATAAACAAACCCGATAATCTAAAAAATGTTTAAAATTGGATCTTTACATTTTAAAAAAAAGAGACAGTACCTCCAGAACTCTTCGACGGTGTCGAAAGTGTAGACCTTGCGAAGAGAAGTTCCCCAGGCGGCTCCTTGTTTAGATTTGGATTGGTTGTCGAACCAGAAGGCCCATTTCCTCTCTAGCTTGTGGAACCCTTGTTTCTCCTGCACCACCGCCGTCGCCTCCGTAGTGGTTTCTTCGGTCGCCGCCATTCACCTATGCTTGGATTGTCTTCTCAACAAAATGTTTCAACTTTCAAGGGAGTTGACGAAAACAGTGGCTTTGCGCTTGGGCTCTTACCCATATTTGTTGTTTTTAGGAATAATGGGTTCTGTGTGTTAGCCCGTTACCACATTCTCCCCACGTATATAGTTAAGGCTAAAAGCGTAATTTCAATATTCAAAATTTTCACTTGAATTATCCCTTTCAGTCTAAGCATTTTTAAAATATTCTAAATAAATATTCAATAAATTAAAATTTTAATTTTCCCTAAATTTGATGACTGTTATGTTTATATATTTTAAAAATGACATTCAATAACAAATACAAGCTAATAGCACAGTAACTTTACCAAATTTTTAAAAATAAACTAATAATTTTTATTTTAATAAATATATCCCTTTTAAAATTTTTATTAATAAAATTTTTTATCACTTGTACATGACAATAAAATTTATTAGTAATTTTTAACAATGTAATGTAAATGCATTTGATTATAAAATTTTTATCTTGTCAAATTTGTATTTATTAAAATTTTATTTCGAATATTTTAAAAATATTAAAGTTAAAGCATAAATTAAGATTAAATTTGTATTTAATACAATATATTTTTTGCTTTAAAAATAATATAGTATTTGTTAAAATTTTAGTTATTAAAAATAAATATAAAAGAAAAGAGTTAACTCAGAATGAAACAGTGAATAAAGTTAATAAATTTATGAGTGACGTAAATTGTATTGATTTTTCATATGTATTGCTTTACAACCTACATGTATTTATGCATGGTTTGAAATAAGATGAATCAATTTATATTTGATTCAATATAATCTAAATAATCATATTGTACATGATTTAAACTAAATAAAAATGATCAAATAATATATGATGCTTATTTAAAATAGGATGGGGTGGATTGCATCTAATTGAATGACAAAAAAAAAATCAAGAAGATAATATGTTACCAACCTCCTGTAAGCTAATGTTTGAAAGAACATTAAGTTTGTGACGTAATAGTAAGAAAGGAGTAGAACCGAATGATTTGGTGAGAATGCCAACAAGTTGGCAAGAAGTCGATATATGACCCATGTACAAGTGTATTTCTATTTTAATATGTTTGGTACGAGCATAAGAGACAAGATTTGCAACAAGAAAGGTAGCGCCAATATTATGAAAGTACAAAAGTGGTTAAATATCGGAGAATCCAAGTTCACCAAATAGAGAATTAAGCACACATAGTTCAACGACAGCTAAAGCAATGCTTCCATACTCTACTTCAGTAATAGATCTGGCCACAGTAGGTTATTTCTTAAAACTCCAAGAGATTAAAAAGGAGACTAAAGAAAATGCAATAACCATATGTAAATTGGAGATCGTCAAGATAGGTTTGGAAGAGTCAAGGTGTACGGTGAAGGAAGTCATAGGTGTATCTGAATTATGTGAGAAGAATGTCAGTGAGTTTAAAAGTGGCTTCAATGCCTAAAAAGTAGTGAAGTGGGCTGAGATTTTTAATGGTGAAAGTAGAGTGAAGAGCGTCAATGATTATTTGGATGAATTATTATAAAGAATCAATCACCAAGTTATCATCCACATAAATAAGGAGAAAAGTGGTGCGAGTAGATATGAAGTCAACAAAGAGAGATGTATCATCTTTGGAGGAAGTAAATCCGAGCTCAACAAGTTTATAACTTAACTGATGAAACCAAGCTCAAGGAACTTGCTTAAGACTATAAAGAGCTTTGTGTAGATAACACACGTAATGAGGATGATAAGGATTAACAAAACTAAGTGGTTGTCACATAAAGACAGGTTCTTGTAAGTTGTCATGGAGAAAGACACTGTTAACATCAAGTTGACGGATGAACTAGTTTTTAGCTAAGGTAAGTGTAAGAATGAGGCGGACGGTAGTTGATTTAACAACTGGACTAAATGTGTCAATATAATTAAGACCAGGTAATTGATGATAACCTTTAGCTACTAGGCGTTCTTAATAGTGATTTAGGGAGCCACAAAGATTAAGTTTTGCACACAAGACCCACATACAACTAACAATATTTGCACTAGATGTCATGGGATTTCTTTCGCTAGAACTTCACGTGCGGCACTATTACACTTTTCTCCCAAACTCAAGTGTAGCTAGTCAGCCTTCCCCGAAGATGCCTACCTGAACTGTGAAGAACTAAGCAAGCAAAGAAGACAGGAATAAGAGATCTCAACTTCTATTGCTTTAAAATCTTGATTCTTTGTTGTTTACAAATAAAGGAGTCATCCCATTTATATAGCCCTCCACCTCCTTAATGGAAAGTCATGATTGATTTGATCCAACGGTAGAGATTAGTCCCTACAAAATATTTCTTATGTACAAATTACATTAATGCCCCTATCTATAATCTTCCATACTACTATAGATGTTTCATGTACTAGGTACATATTTACACCATTTTACAACCTTCTATAATGTTCCATGAGCTTCTAGGGTGGGTCTTCAATAAGATTATATCAAGCTCTAAAAGACTTTTTTGAATAAAACCTCACTTTATAGCCTATAAAACATGCAAAAACGTGACATCCTCTCCCACCTAATATAGCAACGTCCCTGTTGCCTTCATCTCCTCGTAGGCTTCGATTTGTTCCTTGAATTGCCAAGGTCCCTGAATTGGCTCCCAGCTTGCCTCGTTATCTGGAAGTCCCTTATATTTCACCAATAGCTCGTGTGTGAGTAGTTGGTTGGAATGGTGCACTACACAATTAGATAATATGGCTTCAACCTCCTTATCCTATCGAGTATGTACTCCCATCAGTACTCTTTTTGAAACCTTACGACTGAGATATTCCTTCCCTCCTTAAATGATTTCAACAAGCTTATATGAAATACTAGGTGGAATTTGATTTTTGGAGGTAACTTCACCTTGTAGGCAACTTGATTCACCTTCTTGATGATCAGAAATGGCCCTTCATACCTCCTCAAGAGACTCTAGTAAAGCTCATTCGTTCACACATGCTTGTACATTTTGACAAGCACAAGGTCGCCTTCTTAGAATTCTTTGGGTCGTCTCTTTTATCAGTCCACTTCTTCATCCTTTTGAAGGCCTTCTCCAAATATATGCGACCAACATCATTTTGCTCGTTTAATTCTTTCGCAAACTTATAAGTCGATGGGCTAACTCCTGTATAGCTGATGGCGACAGAATTAGGAGTCATTAGTTGACGTCCCAACACGATCTCAAATGAACTCCTACCTATTGATTCACTTTTTTGAATATTGTAAGAGAATTGGGCAACATCAAGCAACCTTGCCCAATCTCATTAATTGGCAATCACATAATGCCTCAGTTATATCTCTAACAATGCATTTACCCACTCCATTTGGCCATCAACTTGGGGATGGAAGCTTGTAGAGAAATTAAGATCCTTGCCCAAGATCCTAAGCAACTCTGTCTAAAATCTCCTTGTAAAGCGAGTGTCTCTATCGCTCAAGTTTGTTTTTGACACGCCCTAATATTTCACCACATGTTTTATTAATAATTGAGCTGTTTGTTTAGCAGTGCAATCCTTCGGTGTCGAAATGAATGTCTTATACTTGGAGAATCGATCTACTACCACAAAGATCCAATTACAACCTTCTAATGTGGGCAAGCCTACTATATAATCCTTCTTTCCTAAAGTCTTGGTGGAATGGTGAGTGGCTTAAGTAAATCAGCAGACACTTGTCGCTCCAACTTATCTTGTTGGCAAATCAAGCATTTTCTAACATAAGCTTCCACATCATCCTTCATTCGAGGCCAATAATATGAATCTTTCACAAGTGCAAGTGTGCGATGCATACTTGAATGACTTGCCCATTTGCTATCATGACACTCCTTTATGACTTCCCTTCGCAAGCTATCATAGAGTGGAATGCACAACCTCTTCTTCTTGGTGTACACACTATGCCATCCTCCACCCAAAACCGTCTTGTCTTTCCCTCTTTAATAGGCAACATAATGGTTTGGCCCATAATGTCATGCATCGACCCTTCCTTGATGCGGTCCTTCAAGTTGCTTCTTGTATTATTAAAATTCACAAGCTCCTACTTTATACTCAAGGCATCTGCAACAAGATTAGCCTCACCAGGTTTGTATTCCATGATGAAATCAAATTCTACCAGGAAGTCTTGCCACCTAGCTTGCTTTGGAGTGAGTTTCTTTTGAGTTTGGAAATAACTAGTGGCAACATTGTCGATCTTTACCACAAACTTGCTCCCGAGTAAGCAGTGGCACCATATTCTCAAATAATACACTACTGCGGTCATCTCTTTCTGTTGTACGGTACACTTCCTCTCAGTATCATTAAGCTTGCAACTTTCATAGGCAATGAGATGGCCCCTCTTGCATCAATACACCACCAATGGCAAAGTCATAAGCATCTATATGTTCCTCAAATGACTTGACATGGTCAGTAGTGACAACACTAATTCCTTTATGGTAGCTTCCTTTAACCCTTGGAATGCTTGTTGGCACTTGGGAAACCAATCTCATGTTCTCCCCTTCCTCAACAAGTTTGTAATCAGAGCGGCTATAAAAGAATACCCCTTGATAAATCTCCTATAGTAATTCACCACGTCAGGGAAATATCTTAGTTCGGTCACTTTAATTGGCAACTTCCATTCATAGATGGGCTACACCTTTGCCTTGTCCATCCTAAGTTTGCCTCTGCAAATAACATGTCCTAAGAATGTCACCTCTTCTTAGGCAAAAGAGCACTTCTCCTTCTTCATATAAAGTTCACTGTCCCTTAATATTTGGAGCACTTATCATAGGTTCTCCACATATTTCTCCAAAGTCTTGCTGTAAATAACTATATCATCAAGGTATATAACAACAAATTGATCAAGGAATAGAGCAAGTACCTTGTTCATGAGGGTGCAAAATGTAGCCTGCA
>JAOSBN010000179.1:54301582-54314334 GCA_027563595.1 Erythroxylum suave | reverse complement strand
TGAAGTGAAGAAGGGAAATCGAACGACTACTACCTTTTCCAAATCTGGTTGGAAGAATATTAAGGCAGGGCTTCAAATAAAATTCAATAAGGAGTATACTGATATTCAATTAAAGAATAAATATAATGGATTAAGGGCTAAATTGAAGAATTTCAAGAACTTACTAAAAAAAACAGGAATCGGCTACAACTCTATTACTGGTGAAGTTAATGCTACAAGTAAATGTTGGGAAAATCTATTTAAGGTAAAATATATCTTTTTTTATTAATATATCATATTATATAATATTTATTCTTACATTCGTTTTTCATCATTATAGGTGCATAAAATGGCTCACAGATTCAAGAAAAAAGGATGTAAAGAATTTTCAGACTTGTGTCATATTTTTGGAGATACTACTGCAACTGGTATGCATGCACATCCATTTACTAAATCTCCATCGAATAGTACAGAAGAAGAACATGAAAATGATGTTGCTGAAGATTACTTGTATAATGAAAATGAAGATCGAGATATAAGTTCTATGTCTAAGAGAAAGAAATCTCCAAAGAATAAGAAGGCAAAGAAGACATGTAAACTAACCTTCTAGAAGAGGGCTTGTTTACATTTGGTGAACAATAAGAAAGGAAGAATGATTTACTTGCAAAAAACTGAGTGAAATATCATCCTCCGCAGAGAGTAGATCTTAAGAGTGTAACATAATGATAAAATGTATGAAGTCCTTAGATGAATTGGGTGTGACGATGTGCAATATGGAAAAGCTATAAAGGCTTTACATGATTCTCCACTTTATAGGGATATTTTTATGAAGATGACAGATACAAGGAAGCTACATTGGATTATGTTGCTTTAGTTCTATTTTCATGTTATTGCATATCGAATTCTTATTAATTTGAAAATTTTATTTTAAACATTATTCTATTGTTTGAACATTTTAAATTTGTGATTTTTATGAATATTTGACTTAATGTATGAATATTTGTCTACATGCGATTAAACTTTTTGATCGAATGTTTTATTAATATTGTCATTATAGATACATGAATTTCTTATCAGATTTCGAATCAGATTCTGATGATGAACATAAGAAGATAATCATTATTTCTCTAGCTGGAGGATAGAACAAATATTTTCATTTACAAAAACAACCATGCAGAACTTCTACTCTACCAGGTCATGATTGGATAATGGAACTTTTGAACGTGAATCCTACAAGGATTTATGAAAACTTAAGAATGAGAAAGATAATGTTATTGAGCTTATGTGATGAGTTGAAGAGTTTAGGAAGCTTAAAGGCAACCAGTCATTTGACTGTGGAGGAACAAGTAGCAATTTTCTTGATGACTATAGGGCATAGTGAGACAACTAGAGTCAATGTAGAACGCTTTCAACATTCGACTTGGACAATTTCGAAGTACTTTCGTAAAATCTTGTATGCAGTTAATCGTCTTACAAAAATATTCATTACTCCACCATCTTTCACAGATACACCTCCTGAGATTCAGCATAATTCAAAATTCTTTTCATATTTTCAGGTACATTTATATATTTAATTATTATTTTAATTATGTTCTTATGATTAATAATTATTTTAATATATATTTTAATTTTTAGGATGTGTAGGAGCAATAGATGGTACACATATTGATGCACATGTTCCGATCGATGAACAAATAACATACAGGGGCAAAAGAATTAATCCAACCCAAAATATTATATGTTGTTGCTCATTTGACATACGTTTTACATAAGTAATAGCTGGATGGGAAAGTACTACAAATGACTCTCGAATTCTTTTAGAAACAATAACAAATCTAGCAAATTAATTTCCTGTGCCTCCACAAGGTAATATATTATTTTAAATAAACATAGTAATTATGATTCATTTTTAATATTTTTTGTTAATTCTTTATATGTTAGGCAAGTACTATTTGGTTGATTCGAGCTACATTAATATGCCTAGATTTCTCTCACCATACTGAGGTGAAAGATATCATTTGCGAAACTACAGAGGCAGGGGAAGACCTCAAGGTCCACAGGAATTGTTTAACTACAGGCATTCTTCGTTGAGAAATATTATTGAAAGATGTTTTGGCGTTCTAAAAGCAAAATTGCCTATACTTAAAAACATGCCGAGTTATAATATGAAAAAATAAAAATATATCGTTATTGCTTATTGTGTTATACACAACTATATTAGAATGTATGGACAAACCATTGAATTATTTGAAAGTTGTGCTAAAAATGAAGAACAAATTAGGGAAAGTGAAAATGAAAAATGCAAGTTCTCAAGTGGAATATAATATCACTCCAGCACAACTTTGAGGTATGTCTTGGAAGCGAGATGAAATTACCAGACAAATGTGGAGTGATTATGTTATTTCTAATTGATTTATGTTTTTTTTTGTAAATGATAGCACTGTTATGTTTTCAAGAATTACAGTATGGTGGACATAATTTATTGATTATAATAACTTAATAGAATTTCTAATTTATGTAATTTTATTATTTACAATTTATGTGTAATTTTTAATAATATTTGATTTGCATATATTTAAATTTTATCTATAATGATAATTAATTAGTTTTAAAAAATAATGTACTATATTATAATTATTACGCATAAGAGTATAATTACAAAAAAAAAATAGAAACAAGATGATAAAATCAAACATGTTTTTGTGTTTAGTTGTTTATTACAACTTTCAACTAAACAGGTTTTTGTTTTCAGTTTTTATATTACAAATATCAGCCAAACATGTTTCATTTTTTAAAGAAACAAACATAAATCAAAAATAAGAAACAAAAATTAAAAACAACAACAGAAAAATAGAAGGAGAACCAAATGACCCCTAAATTGTTATTGTTTTTCCACCACAAATATTCTGCTAAAGAAGATGAGGTGTCTTTGGTTGATGCATGGTGTTTGGATGGTGGAATGATGGATCTACCAATGTATCCAAGTAAGTCACAAGTAGAATTGCTCTTGACTTGAATTCGCCACATGAGATAATTGCCACTGAGGAGCTTGTAATAACATTGGTGATGTTGGTAATTGGTAGTGATATGGTTGGAATCTGGATTTTGATGTATTGTACACAGCGGTATGGGTGGCAGATGTAGCAACAAAAAAAAAGAAATCAACTTAAGTAGGCTGTGATACGATCAACATAGAATAAAGCTAAGAAAATATAGAATAAAATGAATTGTATTGATTTCTCCTATGTATTGCTTTAAAACCTACACGCATTTATACACTAATCAATATGTATTTAATTACTTAATTCAATATAGTTTAAATAATTTTTTTTAATACGTAGGAAAGAAAAAACTGAAATGACAAAAATACTTCAGTTCAACTAGAGGTTAGATTCCGGCGATATACAGTTCTGTGTCGGTCTGAGAAGATAAAAGACATCAAGATTGGCGGAGGTTTTGTAAGAACGTGCATTCCTGGGTGGACTCGCATAGCTGCAACTGCCATGCTATCAGCGTTTTTGTTCCCCTTCCAATAGACGTGTTGAATTTTCACCTTCCAATCGTGTCCATCAATGCTCAAATATCCTGCACCAGAAAAAGAATCTCAGTCAGTAAACAGCCGAAAAAGAAAATGATATTTATGACTTTGAATAAGTCTACTTCCAACATAATCTTCCGATATCCTTGGTCCCACGCCACTTGAAACCCCCTGGACCCCTTTTAGTTTGATTATGCATGATTTAAACTAAACAACGATGATCAGATGATGAAAGATGCTTACCTAAATTAAGACGATGCTTGCTTATCTAAACTAGGATGATGTGACTATCAGGGAATAATCGAAAAAAGGAGTTTTAGATGCAGACAAAACCTCTCCAGCCGTAATTAAGAATAGGAAACACCCACCCAAGCCTTACATGGCATGACGAGAGGGATAGCCAAAGCAATCGCATGCCATCTCACCCTCATGCAAATTCAGACGTGAGAAACTCTTGACACCACACATCCCCAACATTCGAAACCATCCACAACCTGCCACAAAGCTACTCTGCTTTTCTCTGCATGCCTGCCACGTCAGTCCCGAACCAACTCTTTTATAGTTTTCTTTTGATCCCCAGAGCCTGCGGTTCCAAGAGCAGAAGAAGAAAAAGAAGAGAAGATGGCAGGTAGAGAGATTAGTAGAGATGCTTTGGCAAGAGAGGCTCCTTATGCACCTGTTACTTTTGAGAGACCTGTTCGCGATGACTTGGACGATAAACTTCCCAAGCCTTGTGAGTTCGACTTTAATTCGTCTTCTTCTTCTTCTTCCTCTCATCACTTTTTGTTATCTGGTTTTTCTTTAACTACGATTGAGAGAAATTGCCCGTGCCGGTGGGTTTATTAACAGACATGGCAAGAGCATTGCAAGCTCCTGATACGGAACATCCGTACGGAACACCAGGCCATAAGCATCATGGCCTGAGTGTCCTTCAGCAGCATGTAGCCTTCTTTGACCAGGACGAAAATGGAATTGTATACCCCTGGGAAACTTATTCTGGTAATCACATCCACTTCTTGAAACCAAGTTCTATGCTGCTGCTACTTAGCTTTTTTACTTTCTTGTGAACACCAACCAAAATAGGATTGCGTTCAATTGGTTTCAACCCAATTGCTTCTCTCATTATGGCTGTTGTCATTAACGGAGCCTTGAGTTATGCTACTCTACCTGTAAGCACTCGAAGCTTTTATTGGGATAAAAAAGGATTTTTTCATATAGAAAAACCCATTCTTGATGCTTCCCTTGACAACCGCAGGGATGGTTCCCTTCACCGCTTCTTCCTATATACATATCCAACATCCACAAAGCCAAGCACGGGAGTGACTCAGGAACTTATGACACAGAAGGAAGGTGAGCAAGCATATAAGTTACTGTTTAAGCTTTAACTTGCATGCTTATAAAGTTATATGTCATTGCGGTAATGCAGGTATATGCCTGTAAATCTCGAAAATATATTTAGCAAGTATGCTCGGACAGTGCCTGACAAGTTATCAATTGGAGAGCTGTGGGACATGACCCAGGGGCAACGACTTGCATTCGACATATTTGGATGGTTTGTTTTGCTTCTCCTGAATCATTGTCCCTTAGCTTTTGTCTGTGCACTTCTCAATTCAGGAGATTTAAACCATCCCTCATGCAGGGTTGCTAGCAAGCTAGAGTGGGGACTTCTCTATGTTCTTGCAAGGGATGAAGATGGCTTCTTGTCGAAGGAAGCAATTAGACGCTGTTTTGATGGAAGCTTGTTTGATTACTGTGCTCAAATGAACATGTCTGTTGCTGAGGGTAAGATGCGTTAGAAAAAGCCTGTCAAGTCATGGAGCCAACAATTACGAACGTCAATCCAGTTTTCGTCTTGCCTGAAACTAACAGTGTAATAAGCACAAAATTGGTCATTTGACCCGTGCAAATAGTTCACATTACATCAGATTACCAGTAAACGAGTTTCCATTTGGCGCTACTTCTCAGCTTTGTATCTTGAAATGCTTGAACTAATCTTTTCTGGGTCTATATATGTTAGTAAAATGTTTAGTTAATAGCCAATTCCAGGCGTCTTAAACAAAATATCCTTTGACATAATCAGCATTATCAAAATTATATACAGCCAATCTTGACGCAACCGATCAAAAAATCTGAACTTACAAGTCGCAACTAAATTGGAACGAAAATTTAAGACAGATTCAACTCTCAGAACTACAACAAAATTCAGAGGTCCTTTTAAACGTTAAACAATGGCATTAGCTGCACTTGCAATCCTTGGCCACAAATCAGCACACTCCTTACCAATAGGGCCGGTAATCGCCGAACCTAACAACAAACGGAACATTAGCCATTAACAGCAAGCAGCAAGTTATGTGCACTGAATCTATATAAATTCCACGTTTAAATAATGCTCCCAGGATTGAGTAGGACGCCATTAACAACAAAAGTGCGGAAAAAGAAGAAGAAATACATATAAACATCTATACATTTTACCTTTCATCTCGCCCTTTGGATTCACAATAACACCAGCGTTGTCTGCAAAGATACAAATGAGGCCATTACTTTAGTTCTTTCAAAAACAGATAATTTTTGCATCATACTATAATCAACATGTTTGTGATAATAATAACAAGCAAGCAAGATTTTATGTTTCTGCAAAGTTTACGTTTCGTTACTAAAATGTCTTCTCCAGTGCACTTCAGATATCAATCAGCACACGGAGGTGATCAAAATGCAAAGTATAGTTTCGTGAATTTATAGTTTTCTGTATAGTGTGCATTTTTTCTATTTTTTAATCTTGAATTTAAATTTTTAAGTATTGTGATAAATTTTTTAAAAAATATGTCATTTAAGATTTATGTGCAAATGTCATACCTCCACCTAAACAGCACTATGAGGTTGCTGTGTATCCATCATTTAACAAAATATCTACTCATTAAACAAATTCTAGCAAAAATCGAAAGTTCGTCTTCTAAGCAACAGAATATAAAATATTTCAATATTCCAGTTTAAGAATAAAAAATAATAAGAAAATGCACACTATATATATATATAAAAACTAGGATAGACAGTAATTAAGAAAAATAACTAAAAATTAAAAAAAATGGGAATGACTGATAATAAGAAAATGCGCTTAACATGGTTAATAAGAAAGTGCAGCCTGGACCCTAACTATGTTCGAGCAGAGAAAGCTCATAACCAAACCATCTGATGTTTTTGTTTATGGAAGTGTAGCTAAAACAAACTATCTCTACACCATATTGTTAGAAATATTCACAACCATTAATCAAATTGCCTAATATATGTTTAATAACCATAATGGGATGGTTAATAATTTACTAATTGCATTTGAAGCACATAGTAGTACCCTAATAACTATATATTGGCCCATTAAACTGTAGTTCATCACATCTTTAAAATGACACAATTAGCCTTTCTTCTATCCCTGAAGGTAGAACATATTAAAAACATAACATATAGTAAGTCTTTGAGTGGTTGCCGTGAGTGTGGTGAAAATGGGTCTTCTACCATAAGTAAAATTAAACGTGGTATTGATTTATTTATTGTGTAGTTAATGCTCTAAATAAAATGTGGATCTTGGCATTGTGGTATTGATGACTACATTTATGAACAACACATATTACCAGCAAATCAACCATGTTGAGCTTATCTTAAATTTAAGAATAGAAACAAAAAACCCACTTGATACAATACTTGACCCATTTAGTACAATATACTGATTCCAGGGCGCAGCCTGTCATTACTACACACCCGAAGAGGGATATACACAATTAAGGATGCTACATAAGCAACCCTGTACTCGTTTTATTCGAGATGCCATGCAAAATATATAAGGCCAACATAAAAGATCCATACTTTAATGAGTATATAAAATATTTACTGTTCATAAAGAAAAAGGGGGTCTGGAGCAAGTGTAGAGATGGCACCAAGGGTATAAATGTGAATGGAAAGAGATAAACCTTGCAGAACTTGTACACTAGAGAATCAATCAAACTACAAAGGGTAAAAGAATCAAATAAAACAACCACTGCATGCTATAAGAAACCTTTAAGGTTAGAAATTTAAGGATAAAACACCTAGATCACGCTATAAATCAAAGTCAATCTTCAGTATATAGCAAAATAAAGTTTTAATAAACGAAGGGCTTCAATCTTTCCAACTTTTGCCAAGCCACATCCAATAGCTACCAATGCAATGCAGCAAAAATCTCTAGCAAACAATAAAAACAAAAAAACAGCACCAAAAAAGTCAAATGGGGAAGATCAATCACAAAACTTTAACACCAACTTGTTGAGGTCTAACAATTGGAAATGAATAGAGAAAGAAAAGGACCTTCAAAGTACATGAAGACACCATCCTTTCTGCGCCAAGGCTTGCGCTGGCGGACAATGACTGCAGGCATGACCTTCTTTCTAAGATCAGGCTTACCCTTCTTGACAGTGGCCATAACCATATCCCCAACACAAGCGGATGGCAAACGGTTCAAACGACCCTTGATTCCCTTCACCGAAATGATGTACAGATTCTTAGCACCTGTGTTGTCAGCACAGTTCACAGTTGCTGCCACTGGTAGACCCAGTGACATCCTGAATTTGTTTCCAGCTGACCCACCACGTCCTGTATAACAAATTAACTTTAAAATGATTAATTGGTAACAATTTCTCAAAAAACAAGTGATTCTTGGGAAAAGCTAATAACTTTTCCCCTAAACCTAGTGAAGCATAATCAGTTTGATGAATCGGCAAATACAGACTTCTGATTCAAAGTGCAGCAATCGCGTAAGCATGTGACTGCATATGATCAAAACCAGGTAAGATAAACTACTAAAAGCATTAAGACTAAATTTAGAAAGCAAAAAGTCAGATTATACGTCGATTAATTTCTTTTCCAGAGTTTCATTTTCTAAGTAAATAAACGAAATCGAAAACTTTTCACAAAGCTCAGCAAAGAAAGAAGTAAAATTGAGAGATCGAATGAAAGAAGAAGCATACCTCGCTTCGACATTTAAGCTGCTGAAGGCAAAACGAGGGCTTCGGTAGGGTTTTTGAGCTGGCTATACAGTGGCTTACAAATAGGATCTCGGTTACACTAATCTTTTCTTCGAGGAATGAAATAAACGAGGGATAAAATAGAATGTCTTTGATTATAAAAAAAGACAAAAAAATTTATGTTAGTGGTTAATTTAAAAATATAAATTTAGAATGGTAAGGGAATAATTAAAAAAATTTATCTTTATCTTTATAATTATCCTTATATTTATTATTATAATTATTATTAATATAAAATTTTGTATTATTATTAATTATATTTATTTTAATATTTATAACTTCCTTATTATTATATATTTTGTTAATTTTATGAATTTTTATTTTTATTATTAACAATATTCTAATTATTATTAAATGTATTATTCTTATTAGTATTTATTATTATTATTAATTTACAACTTATTATTATTCTAATTATTTTTAAATATATTAATTATTCATATCAAATTTCTTAATTATATTTATTATTATTATTATTAAAATATTCCTTATTATTATTAATTTCTTCTTATTATTATAAAATTTATTAATCTTATTAATATTTATTATTATTATTATTAATCTTGTACTTAAAATTATTCTTATAATTATTAATTATATTTATTATTAATATTAAATTCCTTTATTATTATTATTATTAAAACTTCCTCATTATTATAATTTTCTTCTTATTATTATAGAATTTATTTTTTATTAATAGTAATTATTGTTATTTTTAAATTTATTAATTATTATTATTAAATTCCTTAATTATATTTATTATTATTATTATTATTAAAATTTTCTTATTATTATTAATTTTCTACTTATTATTATTATTATAGAATTTATTATTCCTATCAATATTAATTATTATTATTAAATTTCTACTAATTATTATTCTAATTATTATTAATTATGTTAATTATTAATTTTAAATTTCTTTATTATTGTTATTAGAGTTATTAATATTTTTATTATTAAAATATTCCTTATGATTATTAATTTTCTTCTTATTATTATAAGATTTGTTAATCTTATTAATATTAATTATTATTATTATTAATCTTGTACTTAATATTATTCTTATAATTATTAATTATATTTATTATTAATATTAAATTTCTTTATTATTATTATTAAAAATTCCTTATTATTATAGTTTTCTTCTAATTATTATAGAATTTATTATTCTTATTAATAGTAATTGTTATTATTATTAATTTTTTACTTAATATTGTTATAATTATTATTAAATATATTAATTATTAATATTAAATTCTTTAATTATATTTTTATTTTTTATTATTATTATTATCATCAACATCATTATTATTATTATTAAAATTTTCTTCTTATTATTATTATTATAGAATTTATTATTCCTATTAATATTGATTATTATTATTAAATTTCTATTTATTATTGTTCTAATTATTATTAATTATGTTAATTATTAATTTTAAATTCCTTAATTATTATTATTATTATATTCCTTATTATTATTAATTTTCTTCTTATTATTATAAATTTTATTAATCTTATTAATATTAATTATTTTTATTATTAATCTTGTATTTAATATTATTCTTATAATTATTAATTATATTTATTATTAATATTAAATTCCTTTATTATTATTATTAAAATTTTCTTATTATTATAAATTTTCTTCTTATTATTATAGAATTTTATTATTATTATTATTATTATTATTATTATTATTATTATTATTATTATTATTATTATTTTCTAGTAATTATTATTTTGCAATGGTTAATTTTTCAAGGTCCGACTCATGTTAGCATTCATTGTTAAGTCGCAATGTTAATATAAAATAAGAATATAACGAGATTGAAAATAAATACAACATAAAGCTTTAAATTTTTAGGAATATAAAAAATAAGTTTCAGCCCTATTTGAAATAACTATAACAATATTGAAAATAAAGATAACATAGGGCTTTAAATTCCTAAAAAGTTATTTAGGAATACAAAAAATAAGTGTCAGCCCTATTTAAAATAACTACATAAAATAGGCCTACTTTAACATAACCTTTCACCGTGCAGCAAGAAACCTCCTAACCCACTCAAGTCTTTCAGAATATGGCATAGTGAAAAACACAAGAATTTTTATGGGATGATTAGGAATTTTGGCTAAAGCAACATGCTTTTCATCATGTGTGAGCCCCTCTATCTCACCCAATGCACTATATAATTGTTCATCTTTTTGGGTAATATACAATTCAGTGCTAATACTTTGACACAATTTGTCTCTCATCTTATCCATGATTTCACCTAAAAACTTGGCTGCAGCAAGAAGTGAATCTGCACTGTTTGCTTCTCCTATTTCATTTCTCCTTTTTTTCCTCCTTTATGAAATATTTGCAACTTGTCTTGTAAATTTTGATGCTTGAGGTTAGGTAAAGGAGTCGTCTATCTCATTTAGACCATGGTCATATTGATCTTCACCACCTCCATTGGACCTACTTACACCTTCTTGCCTTTCCATTTCTTCAAGAATACCTGCAGCAGTTTGTGCATCATTTCCCGTTGCACAATCTTCTCCATAAATCTCAGTCAATTCATTGTAAAAAGGAAAGCTCTTCCTTTGAAATTGAACAGCATCTTTGTGACTCTAACAAGATGAATAAAAACAAAATTTTATATAAATGACAAGAAAGTAATTAAAGAACAAACTTAAGACAAGTTAAAAGATCAATACTTACAATTAAGTACGAATCTCATACATAATCTTCAGCAGTGACCATCTTCCTTTCGGTATCCCATCCAAATCCACTTGTATCTTTCCTTACCATATCATAAACAATGCTCCACTCTTTCTTTAAGGTCTTAATCCTAGACTCTATGTGAGGTTTGGCTTTTAAGTTTGCAAAAGGAAGCTTTGTTGCTACCATTCTTTCTAATTCGTTGAGATACCCAGCTTTAAATCCAGTATTAGCATTGTACGTTCCCACATTATGCAAATCAACCATGCAGGAAACAAGCACAACATCCTCATCATAGTTCCATTTTCTTTTTGTTCCTTTTGAAGTTTGAGCATTAACAGTTGACGATGAATGCATTGACATACTTATCTACCAATTTTAAGCAATATTGATAAATAAAAATATAAGCATCAAGAAAAAAAACCAAACAACTCAATTAAAGGCAATTGGCAAACATTATCCACAACATCAATGAGACATTCACAAAAAAATATCATGTCATAATCTATCACAATGTAAAAAAATAATCAACATCAACATCAACATCAACATCTTTAAAGAGAACAATATAGTATACATTAACAGTGTCCAACAAATATAACATCGAGTACAACTTAAACAATTATATCAAACCTCCTAATACTGAAAACATAGTACAAAAGCTAAAAAACATCAATTCTCATTTTCCCTAGATGTTTGCCATTCGTTGAACATTTCGCGTGCCAATCCAAGTCTCCAATTTGTCCAAGCACTTGTTGGGTCTATAGCAGTTATACGCTCCTCCTCAACAATTGGATTACTGTGAAAATAATCTCCTAAATCACTCTCCATGGAATTGAAACTCATCTCCTACCTAATAAAAATTTGCAACAAACAACAAGCTATAATAATTCGATTGTGTGTCTTTATTGGGTAAAATGAAGGACTCCTAAGAATAGCCCATCTCATTTTTAGTAACCCAAAACACCTCTCAATTACATTACGTGTAGTCGCATGTTTCATATTAAAGAATTCCTTTGGAGTTCTTGGTTGGTAACCTTGACGCCATTCTTTCAAATGGTACCTTTGACCCCTATATCGACTAGGTAATAGCAACCTATATAAAAAACACTACATAAGTTAAAAAATTTACATGATCTCAGATACAAAATTTCAAACAACCTTCCTATATCATATAGGAAAGCTTACCATGAGGCACTTTTAGTCCATGTCTTCTAGTAATAGCATCTCGAAGAACTCGACTGATTCCCAACTAGGAAGAACATACACAAATTGCATGTCAGGTGTGCACACACCTAACATATTTGTTGCAATGTCTCCCTTACGAGTTCGAAATCTAGGCTTATCTTTAATTGGCACATTAACCTTGATATATGTCCCATCTAGAGCACCTAAGCAATTCCACAATTCAAATGACATAACAAATAATGAGGAACCTTAATGACATTCCCATAATTTTCTTATAAAAGTAATAGGGTAA
>JAOSBN010000179.1:54278502-54289357 GCA_027563595.1 Erythroxylum suave | reverse complement strand
AAATACATATGATATGAATTTAACATATAAATTTATCAAATGTTATTTACATATCAATTCAACTAACAAAAACAACAATGTTTAAATAGGAATCTCGCTGAAAAAATAATTGTCAAATACATAAGCGAATAATTGTAAAAAAGAAAAAAATACAAAATGCAAAATAAAAATAAAAATAGAAAACATAGAAGTAAATAAATAAGTAAACAATAAATAAACAAATAAGTAAATAAACAAAAAATAATTATAAATAAATAAATAAAATAACCAATAAGTAGTCTAATTTTTTTAGAAGTACTTAAGTTAATTAAAAGACACAATAATTGAATAAAAATTAAACCTAAAAAATAAAAGTAATGTATTTTATTTTTTTCTTGTTGTCCTTATTCCTATTCTTGTTATTATTATTATTACTGTTACATTTATGTTTATCTATTTTTATTTTTATTTTAAGTTTAATTTCTTTTTTTGTTTCTTTAAATTTTGCTTTTATTTATTATTGTTTATTTATTTTCTTTTGTATTTTATTTTCATTCATTCGTAGATAATTTGGAAATAACATTTCTACTAGTTATAGATAAGGCTACGTACTATGTAGGTTCTTTTACCTATATCCTTGTTCATTAAAGTTTCTTACTAGAGGCCAAGTTTTTGGCAAACACCAGATCATACTATTCTTGATCACCTTCTTTAATTCTTTTCTTTCTTTTTTTTTTTATCTTACTTTCGCATTTCTAAATACATGCTTCTTACATTTTTTCATCAAGACGTCGTAATGTCTCTTTTTAATATGTCTGAATCATGTAAACCTTGTCTCTTTTAAATTATTATCAATGATAACCACCTTTTTAACTTATCTCTTACCGCTACAATCTATTATTGTAAGGTTACACGTGCATACTTATTTATGTTATCATTAACTCATAATTGTCTCGTATCTCTTGTAAATACCGGACTTAATAATAACAAAGTCAGTGGCTCTACGTTCACATTTAAGAGCTTTAAGCTCTTTTTCAGACTGGTGACTCTAGTCGTAATTCCTTTATCTAATCATGCATTTCAATGTAATGCATCATGCTATATGTCATATTTCTTTTACCTTTCATTCTTATATGCATTTGTCACACGTATCAATTCGTCGGATCTAGTCCGACATTACACATCCAATTTCTCACATTCCATATTCACATGCAAATTTATAGTACTTCTAATACAATCTCGATAAACAAACTCCTCGGACTATCAAAGTCCAGAATTATCATAATCATGTCAATAATAGTTCATTATCAAAGGCTAAACACAAACAATTCAATTATAGTGAGTAAACATCTAGGTTAACCCACAATATATTTCATATTAGCCATTATTTTGACGATTTGATAATGTCTGGATGCTGACGGTCATTTCTTGTGTATCTATCTTCATGCAATACACACATATTTCACACATCATTAATTTGTCAATCATACATATAACGCATGGTCAACTGACTTTCCGGGTATGTATCTTTATTCACAATTCTTGATCATTCAAACATCATAACTTGTACATATTTAGTTTGCAATTAGCTTAATACCTTAATGAAACTTGATCATGCTCAATTCATTAACCACACATTTACTAACTCTTTTCTACTACTATAATTTTTCAAATAATTCTTAGTTTTCGTTCATTCATTCCTAATGCATTATTTATATCCTTTGGAATATATTTATATTCATTTGAGCATCTTCATTCCTTTAACATTCCTACAACCCAAACTTAGATACATTGATATCATACAATCTTTTTCTTAAGTTATAACATCAATTAACAACTTCAACTTATCAAACACTTTAATCAAGTTATCAAGCATCAATCTAGATTTATTTCAAGCCTTAATCAAGTCCAAATACATCAAATTATAGTGACTTGTCCTCATGTGGTTTAATAATTGCACAAAATAGAAATTACCACATGAAAACCTTGCCCACGATCATGGGGTACATTCCTACGATCGTGACAAGAGCTAATGTATCTGTCCACGGTCATGGGATTAGTGTCACGATTGTGGACTACCCCTTTTTACTTCACTTTTCCAAATTCTCACATCTTGATACCATCAAATTCAAAACACCTTCATAATAGTCCATTAGTTATACTTTAATTGTACCCTAATTATAATTCAATTCCTCATTAATATCATCTTCAATTCTAGCTCAAACTTATTCAATTGATAGCTCACAATTCATTATTTTTCACGCTTCAAAAACCAAATCAGAAATTATCATTGAAACATCATTTTTCAGAACTCATTTCATCATCAACATCATATATATTTCATTCCAGTTCATTCATTATCATGATACTATTAAACCATGCTATAAAGATAACATGTCTACTTAGTTGTTAAGCTATAATTCCACTTCAAAGCGTCAACTTAATCAAGCCCTCCATGCTTGCAAGATCACCACAAATTTAGGGTCAAAATGAGTTGGTTTTTGGAAGGATGGAAGATAACAATCACTGGTTCTTATGCTATCTTGTAAAGGATAAAAATCTTGCTTTGATGTAGCAATTAAGCAAGGATTAAACCAAAAAACAAAGAAGGAAGCTAAGAGTAATTTTTGGTGGAGAGCAAGGAAGAAGGTGAAGAAATTTCCAGCGGAAACTTTGCCATGTTAGCTTCATGCAATTAAGTGCAAGATGTCTTAGTCTTGTAATGACATATGTTATTAGGCATGTCATTCCATTTCTCCACTAAATATGCCACCATTTGTCTCCTAGTCATTGGTCCACATGACACCATTTGTCTCCTAGTCATTGGTCTGCATGACACATATTAAATGATCCACTTGTCACTCTGTAATTGTTCCATTTGTCAATTAACGATTAGTTTATGCGTCACTCATTTAACTATGCCAAATGTCACTTAATTATAAACTTAATCATCTGAGTTTTTCGTATATCAAATAGTCTTACCACTTGGTATTTTTCCAGGACTAAATATACATATTAATTTATCAATCTCCCAATTATGACAATTAATTTCAAGTTGCTAATTATAATCCATTAATTCTTGTCATTGGTAAACTAAAGTACAAGACATTAGAAAAGCACATTCATATCTTATATCACATTCATTTTAGTTTCATACCCCGAAATATGTCAATTGAGTGTCATTTGTCTAACTCACAATTTATGTATGTACGTTCATGTTATACATTTGAACATAATTATAAAATCATGCCATGGATGTATCAATTTCATTATATATGATACCACTTATGGGACTCATTAATCTAACACGTAAAATCCTTCAACAATTAGTGAGATACGATGATATAATAGATGTTTAATAAGTAGTCATACCTAAGGATTCAACACAATTTTTAAATTCAAATCTAATTAATTAAGTTAAATTTAAATTAATACTTTATTATAATTATTTAAATTATTGCTTCAAGTCTAATTTATGACTTGTATATTTAGATATCATTTTTAATTAAAATGAAAATTTAAAAAATTAAATTAAATTATAAAAATTTTTCTAGCATTGAAGTGGTCCCCTCGAGTACCCTCCTCCGGCCTCGAGTACGCGTTCTTTGTTCACTGTCTCCTTTGGTGGAGCTTGGTCGATGTGCGATTGAGCAGCACTGTTGTGGGAAGGAATGATGGAGAGAGATGAAATCCTCCTGAATGTACTTGCCGACTCTGACGAGGACGAGGAGGTCGATTCTGTTCCTCACCGCACGCTCGATGAAATACTTAACGACTCCTATTCATCGTCCAGTAGTCCATCGTCTCCTCCAAGCAATCACAATCGCCAGTCTCGCCTTCTTGATTTCTCCCAAGACTTATCTGAATCCCTGAAGCTTGTACAGTCCCTGACTGTGGATGATGATAAGTCTGATCATCAGTCAACAGTCTCTAATCAAGAGAAGGTTAGGTCTAGCAGTGGGTTGTTGACAAGTAGGGTCTCTTCTTCTTCTAGACCATTGCCTTCATTGTTCACTGGGGTGAAATCAAACGGGAAGCCTGGGGCCGCGCTTGCTGCTGCCGTCGCAGCTTCTCGATCGGTCCCAACCCCACATGCCGCCGCCATCAAGTCCAGGAGGCTGTTAGATACTCGAGATTCAGATTCCAATGATGTTGAATATGATGCTGTCTCAAATGGGGATTCTAATTCCAATTCAATTGTATTTGGCACAGCCTCAGCTGAGAATGAAGCTCACATGGATGATTCCAGTCTGACTAGAGATGGGAACTCGGACAGCTTCTTAACAACTGTGGCTGAGCCAGTGCTATCTACGGAAAATTCAAGGTTTAGTAATGACGACCATCAAGAGGCTTCGGATAGTGCTGTTACATCTACAACAATTGATTGTGAAAATAGGCAGGATGCTAGTGAAACTGATACTCATTCGTCACCTGGGGTTGATGAGGATGTTTTTATCAAAAAGGAGGATTATGAAAACGAGGGAAACATGACAATCGTGCCATCAGAAGAGGTGGATGGTTTAGAAGAAGTGCACACTCCTGGAGATACAGTCGGAAGCCAGGAGGAATCTGGTTCAGTGAGTGACATTTCAGAGCTTGTAGAGGAGAGAATTGGGCAACTGGAGAATGAGAGGATGAGTAAAATAGCAGAAAAAAAACTGAGGCCCCCTTTGAAACCGCTTGAACTGGCAGAAGAACTTGAGAAGAAACAAGCTTTTACTGGCTTGCATTGGGAGGAAGGTGCAGCTGCACAGCCAATGAGGCTTGAGGGTGTTCGTAGAGGGTCCACTACTTTAGGGTACTTTTACATTGATGCTGATAATGTGGTCACTGGGGCGATTGCTTCTCAGCAATTGAGGCGGGATTATGGCTCTGCACATGTATTGGCAGTTCATCTTAACTACATTGCTGTTGGGATGGCAAAAGGTGTGATTGTTGTTTTCCCTAGTAGATACTCTACTCATAACCCTGACGTCACAGATGCAAAGGTTGGTTCATTTCACTTATTTTCTGTGTGTCTTTGATGCCTTTGCTGTCTCTTTCTTTCTGTCTCATGTTTTGGTATAGTTAGAACGCAGATTCTGGATAAACTAGGGCTTAATATTCTATTATGCAGAACGAAACCATACTTAATGGGCAATTTGAGGAGAAGTTTGGATAAATATTTGTGTTTCTTCTTTGATATGATAGAAGAGAAATGTCCTTGGTTTTAGCACATCTGCGGCAGTTTCTTAAATATGCAGCAATTTCCTAGAACGTGAGCTTGCATATTTAATATTCAAAACACTTGGTGCTAATAATTTCCATTTTAAAGAAATGTTTTTGTGTTGAAATTAATCCATTTGGCAAAGCTTTTTTCTTTTTAATTGTACGATCACTTTTAATAATAGAAATGATGGCTGCTGAAGCATCTCATAAATCAATCCAGATGTTGATACTTGGTTTGCAAGGGGATAGATCACTTTCTCCAGTGACTTCTATGTGCTTCAATCAGCAAGGAGATCTACTTTTGGCTGGCTATGATGACGGTCATGTTACTGTTTGGGACATCCAGAAGGCAGCTGCTGCCAAGGTTATAACAGGGGAGCATAACGCACCAGTAGTACATACAATGTTCCTTGGTCAGGAGTACCATGCTAGTCGTCAGTTTAAAGCAGTTACGGGTGATAGCAAGGGTCTGGTTCTATTACACGCTTTCTCTGTTGTTCCATTGATAAACAGGTTTTCCATCAAAACACAGGTAATATACCATCATATAGAAAAAAACTCTACTATACATTGATGGATAATTGCTTAGAATTGTTTGTACATAACATGCATCTGCATTATGCTTACCGAAGTGCTGACATCATGTTGCTTGGGTTTCACAGTGCCTGCTTGATGGACAAAAGACAGGCACTGTGTTAACTGCTTCACCTCTTCTTTTTGATGAATCTTGTGGAAATGTTCTGCCATCTCCTGTGGGAAATACTTCGGGTGCATCAAGTAGTATTGGTAGCATGATGGGTGGTGTAGTTGGAGCAGATGCTGGGTGGAAGTTATTCAATGAAGGCTCGTCTTTGGTTGAAGAAGGTGTGGTTATCTTTGCCACCTATCAAACTGCTCTGGTGGTATGAAGTCCTCTGATATTGCATAATCAATGTCGCAGTTTTAGGTTTTTCCTTTTTGAGGAATATGTTTAAGCCATGCCTTTGTTATAGGTCAAGCTTACTCCCAACCTGGAAGTATATGCTCAAATTTCAAAGCCAGAGGGGGTCCGTGAAGGTTCTATGCCTTATACTGCATGGAAATGCACCTCACAATCAAAAAGTTCATCAACTGGTAAGGCAATGAGTTCTTAAAAATTCTGGTTGGCAGCTTCCTAGAAAATGATTATGTTGTAGAAAATATTCCTACAGATGTATCAGAGAGAGTTTCTTTGCTCGCAATTGCTTGGGATCGCAAGGTTGAAGTTGCGAAGTTGATCAAGTCAGAGCTAAAAGTATATGGAAAATGGTCTATTGACAGTGCAGCTGTAGGTGTGGCTTGGTTGGACACTCATGTATGTGCTGTATTGCTGTTTCATTAATCATGTAGAAATTTCTTTGCATCAAAACTTGTTTAACGTGAATGATTATGCATATTTTGTTTTCATCTTTTCCATAGATTTGAGGCCTAGTGACAGTTTTATTCTTGTACAGTTGCTTGTTGTTCTTACATTGGCCGGTCAACTATATTTGTTTGGAAAGGATGGGACTCCTATTCACCAAACTAGTTTCTCCATTCATGTTTCTGGAGGCGATAATCTACTTGCATATCATACTCACTTTCTGAATATCTATGGGAACCCTGAGAAAGCATATCACAACAGTATAGCTGTAAGGGGAGCTTCTATATACATTCTTGGACCGATGCATTTAATTGTTTGCCGGCTTCTCCCATGGAAAGAAAGAATTCAGGTTCTGCGGAGTGCTGGTGACTGGATGGGTGCCTTGAACATGGCAATGACCCTTTATGATGGCCAAGCTCATGGTGTCATTGACCTCCCAAGATCTGTTGATGCTGTGCGGGAATCCATAATGCCCTATCTACTAGAGTTACTTTTGTCATACGTTGATGAAGTATTTTCTTATATTTCGGTTGCTTTTTGCAATCAAAGAGAAAAAGTTGAGCACAAAGAGGACTTAAAGAGTGGAGGCAGTTCTGTACATGTTGAAATAAAAGAGCAATTCACACGTGTTGGTGGTGTTGCAGTAGAATTTTGTGTACATATACAGAGGACTGACATCCTTTTTGATGAAATATTCTCCAAATTTATTGCTGTCCAACAAAAAGGTACTCTTTAAACTACCAAAAATTCGATGCTAATTTCCACTTGGATATCAAGGTAGTTTAAATCTATTATATGGGGGCTAGAGTATGGCAACTTCTTGTTGCATGTAGAGAGTGAAATGACATTGAAAAATACATTTTTATAGAACAATATTAGGCAGTGGAGGTGCTACTTTACTGGTCTGTTTACTGTGCATTTGATTTCAGTTTGCACAGAGTGTAAAACTGTTCTATGGTCGTGCTATTCTGCAGATACGTTCTTGGAGCTTTTGGAGCCATATATCCTGAGGGATATGCTTGGTACTCTACCTCCTGAGGTATTGCTTCATGCTTGAGTGAATAGCCTTCTAATTCTTTCTAGCGTCTTCACAATAACAAAAGCACATAGAGAAAAAGATAATGGGAGAAAAGTGTAATTGTTGCAAACTTTTTGTATTAATTTGTTGCCTCTTTTCTCTTATTTTTCTACTCTGTTAAAGATTATGCAAGCACTTGTAGAGCATTATAGCAGAAAAGGGTGGTTATATAGAGTTGAACAATGTGTCCTGCACATGGACATTTCTTCTTTGGATTTTAATCAGGTAATGTTTAAATATCTTTATTGACAATTGCTGTGTTAAGACTTCCCATTGAGAATTGTCAGTAACATTCTAGTTCTCTTTCAGGTTGTCAGGTTATGTCGGGAACATGCATTATATGGTGCTTTGATCTATCTTTTCAATAAAGGATTGGATGATTTCAGGACACCTTTGGAGGAATTGTTGGTAGTTTTGCAAAAGAGTCATACAGAGAATGCTACCATTCTTGGGTACATCATCTGATTTTCTATCTGTGGGTTTAGAATGGTGTTGAATTTTTTATTACCTTGTTATTTCCTGCAATAATTTATTTAATACTGACTTTCTTACTATGTTGGATTTGCTTGGAAAATTTACGTCTTAGGATCAAAATCTTGGCAGTAGGTTGACTATGTCATAGAGTTCCAAAAATTGGTCTTCACAATACTATTGTTGATTTGCTTTATCTTTTGATAACAGTATTTTCAGTTCTGTTTGAATAGTAAATGTGATAACATGGAAATTTTGTGATTGGCAATAAAGTTTTAAGTTGATTAGTTAACCTCTATGTTTATGTTTTATGATATCACTGAATCTGGAGTTTTCTTCTTTCTAACAGGTACAGGATACTTGTTTATCTGAAATATTGCTTCTCAGGTCTTGCATTTCCACCAGGTTTGTGTTCACACCATGATTTACTATGACGCCCCACTTTTTTAATTTGTTTTTGCTCTCGTCATTTTTGCAAATTCTGCTGCAAGTGAAGACGACTCTATTTGGTCAACTAACTTTTGGAAATTGCATTAGTTGTTTATCTTTCTCAAGATTTCTTGAGTAATAGTTTCTAATGAACTGATGATTTATTCAAACTATATATCCCCCTGAGGTTTATGTAGTTTTCTACGCCATTGGAATCCTTTACTATGCTACTCTGATCATTTTGAAGTGTTTGGTAATGATATGTGACAGATTTTGAATACTACGGCACAAACTGCTGGCATGTTCTCATCAGATGTTCGGATTGTTTTTCTTTTCTCCATTCAACTCAAATGGTCGTGTTCTAATACACCTTTTCAACAAGTGTGGAAAAACATGACAAATCACAACCTACCAGAAACAAGGATAACCTTTTGACTTAAATGGTTGTCTGACATAGTAGAAGAAATAGAACAGATTGTAGAATGATTTATTATTAATTTACCCTTATATTTGAAATGGAAGGATAATACAAGTTAATACTATTATTTCCTTTATAGGATCCATAACATGATATTTAATCTCCAAAACTCCCCTCAAGTTGGGAGTATAGATGCTTCGGTTTGTTACAAATCATCTTTATCCTAAATTTATATAATTTTGTATAATCTGTAAGGGTTGGAACCTTCATTATATAATTCTTGACCCTGACAAGCCTTCATCATATGACCAAAGGATGATGATAGTAGTGAATTGTTAAATCCTATGCATATGATGTATGTGATATAAACAATAATTCATAGAAGGATGATACTTGTATTTAGTTATATTTTCTAATGACTTTATGAGACAAAGTCATATATAATTATATTTTCAAAATTTGAAAAGTTCAAATTATTTAAATCTAAATAAAAATTAAGCATTGGGAATCTTGATGCTAGTAGAACATTAATAACTAAATGCTTGGTGTGATTTGACGTATTTTAAAAGAACTAAGCATTGAGACCACTAGGTCTTGGTCCAGCTTTGATATGATTAAGACCAAATAAAACTTTTTTCAGATCATCAACATTGGAGGGCTTGAGCAATCTAGTTATTTCTATCTCTATGTTATGCTCTTTGATGAGGGATTTTACTTTAGAAGAGTTTGAATGTGACACACTTGCTCGAAGCACCACCGTTGAAGTCAATTTTATGGTATAGGAAAACCACAGTTGTTGTTCTCCAACATCCACGAGTGAAGTTGATCTATTAGTCGATATTGTTACTCCATCAGTTTAAAACAAAGACCTTTCAAAGGCGAATTGGAATGAAATCTTTAGGACCAAAAAAAATAGAACTCTTCAATAAGAAATTCAAGAGAAAATCTCCAGATTCAAAAGAAAATAAAATTTTCAGAACTAAACAAAAAGTATCAATAGTATTATGGTGGTTCATCACCCAGTGAACAATGCTACTCCACCACACAACATTCATCTTCTTTGTTCTTTTTAGGGTTTTCCAGGCTCTGATTCCCTGTAAAAATAAAAATAGACAATTCAATGACTTACTGCTGAATAGATTTTTTATCTATAATAATAGGGCCATACAAGATATTGCTAATATTTCAGAATAGTATTATTCTAATATCAGAGACTTCCTACATAGAAGATATAAAATAATAATAGTAAATCTCCTGACACTAATTACTAGAAACTTAGGAATTTTCTTAATCACTAACATTTGTGTTTCTTATAGTAATTTTTAAGTCCTTTAGCTTAACTTTCTCAGTGTGCAGAATATTCAGTAGTTGTCCTTCAGAATTAACTTTTACTGGTCAACCTGATGATCTCATTGCAATCTGGTTTTTCCTAGAAATACATATTCTGATCTGTGCCTCATTTTGATGAATGATTCAGAAAGACTAAAAGGTCCCTTCTTGCAGGGCATGGAACTCTTCCCTCAACACGAGTGTCATCTCTTAGAGCAGAACTTGTACAGTTTTTGCTGGAAAACTCAAACTCCCAAACCTTGCAAGCGGCACAATGCAAGCAATCAAGGGGAACATACCTAAATCTATATCATCTCTTAGAGTTAGATACTGAAGCTACTTTGGATGTTCTCAAGTGTGCTTTTGAAGACGACAAAACCCAAAACCCTGACTTTTCTTTGCACAGTTTTACTAGTGCAAATTTGGAATCCAAGCAAGAATATATGATGTCTGCAAGTCAGAATATACTAGTTCAAAATACGGTCGATGCTCTTGTTCATATTATTGAAAGATATGTAATTCAAGCAGATGAGTCAGCCAGCACTGGTGATGCTGAATCAGG
>JAOSBN010000179.1:54268214-54278402 GCA_027563595.1 Erythroxylum suave | reverse complement strand
GATGCTCTTGTTCATATTATTGAAAGATATGTAATTCAAGCAGATGAGTCAGCCAGCACTGGTGATGCTGAATCAGGGGAAGTGTGGCCTACAAGGAAAGATGTTGGCCATGTATTTGAATTCATTGGCTGCTATGTCGCTTGTAGAAACGCTTATGTTTCAAAAAGTGTGCTGAATCAGATATTGGAATACTTGACATCAGGAAGTAATTTGCCAACAAGCACTCATGTACAGATGGTTGGAACTTCAAAAAGTAGAGAGAAGCAAGTGCTTGCCCTTATACAAGTAGTACCTGTGGCAGACTGGAATGCTTCTTATGTGTTGCAACTTTGCGAAAGAGCAGGCTTTCACCAGGTGTTTCTTCCACGCATGTTTCTGTATATTGGCTTTGGCGAATAGAGTGTAGTTGTTGATTAGGTATTATTTTTTTAATGTTCTTTGCAGGTTTGTGGCTTTATTCATGGCATCAGACATCAGTATCTTCCCGCCCTTGAAAGTTATATGAAAGATGTTGATGAACCAATCCATGCCTTCTCGTATATCAACGATTTGTTGGAACAGCTTAGTGGCAATCAATACGAGGCTTTTCGAAGAGCTTTAGTCTCAATGATCCCAGAGTTGGTTGTCTTAAGCAGGTAAAGCTTCTTGCGAATTAGTCTGAAAGAATTGGCTCATCTCAATATCAAATGTTCTCAATTTTATCTTTGATAGTTTATTTTTCTCATTTAATTTTTCCATCTTTTCAGAGAGGGCACATTCTTCTTGGTCATGGACCATTTCAATAATGAAACTGATCATGTTCTTTCTGAGCTACGCTCTCATCCAAAAAGTCTTTTTCTCTACTTAAAGACTGTAATTGAATTTCACTTGTCTGGAACTCTCGACTTCCATAATTTAAGAAGAGATAGCAGTGCAGATGTTTATAATAGAAGAATAGGGGAGGATCAGAATAAAAGACTTGAGACTTACTTGGAAAAAATAACCAAATTTTCCAAGTTTGTTCGGAATAATGTTGTCAATGTCACTGATGACATGATTGAGCTTTATTTGGAGGTAAGCTCATGTATCACCTTTTTAATGATATTGGTTCTTTTCTGGAGCTGTTATTTGTTTCTTCTTGTTTTTCAATTAATTTTTGCCAAATTCTGACTGTTATAAAGTGAGTTAATACTTCATTGATTCAGAGCTGGTGAATGCCACCCAACCATCTTCTTACTAATATGTATACACAGCTATATATGTGAAAGCATGATGGTTCACAACTTATGTTGTTAATTTTTTTAAGTTACCTTATTAGTTTGTGGATTCCCTATATAATTTAAGATGTATTTCTCTAGTATTTGATGTTATATTTTGAAAATCTTAGGCGAAACGAGAACAACTAGCTACCTTGTGTAATGCTTTTTACAGGAACGTGTCTTCCGTATAACTTAAGGTTGAGTCGAATTTACAAGGAATTAGAATTAAGAATTTGACTGTTCATGATTAGTAAACTATTAGCAATTGCTATATACACATGCCTTAATAGTTAAACAATTCCATTTTTTAAATAATATTTTTGATCATGTGCAATGTACATGTATAAGTGCAAGTCTATCTAATTGTCTGATTCTGGATGTTTGCTTTCATTTTTGCAGCTACTTTGCCAGTATGAGCCAAATTCAGTCCTAAGATTTTTAGAAACTTTTGATAGCTACCGCGTAGAGCACTGTTTACGCTTGTGTCAGCAATATGGGATAGTTGATGCTGCTGCATTTTTACTGGAAAGGGTTGGTGACGTTGGAAGTGCTCTCTTATTCAGAATTTCTGGCCTTGATGATAAATTTGCTGAGCTGGATAAAGCTGTGGGAAGCATAGTTTCAGGCAAAGCTTTCAGTAGTTCTACAAGTATTAAGTGCTACCACACTCTTTCAAATATGAAAGAGGTATGCATGTCTCTCATTTGTATAACGCGGTTAAACTTTTTTTCAACGTTTTATGTTTTCTTTTCATGGGTTCCTTATGTGTGTACAATTATCTGAAAACTTGATGTTACAGGTGAATGATATTCGCAGTATATTACAAGCTTGTATTGGATTATGTCAGCGCAATACTCTTCGTTTGGTGCCTGAGGAGTCGGAGACACTCTGGTTCAAATTACTGGACTCGTAAGTGCCACCCAAATGTGCTTTTATTAATTCCACATTCTCTAGTACCAGTGAAATGCTTGATAGAGCTGTTTGTGGCTTCTAGCTATGCAACTATTACATTGGCGAGTCAGTGCAAGGATCGATCATTGTTTTGCATTTTCTACATTACTGTCATGGAAGTTATTATTCTGCAGTTTAACATTGAATGTTCCTTGACTGTTTCTCTTTCTTCAAAGATTTTAAATTTACCTCATGAAATGTCTGATCATTGTTTTTGTTTATGAACTATTAAATTAGAACGTAAGGTTCTTTTCACAAGGTTGAAAAAACTGTTGTATGATAGTGATAAAATTGCTTAACGTTGTGGAGATTTCTATGTTTTTTTTCCTTCACAAAGTTGTGAACCAAGACTGTTTATCTGGATTTTACCCTTTTTTTTCTTGTCTCTTTCTTCGCTTTTTCTGACTTCATCAAGTTCTATTCATTGTGTGGCAAACATGGTAAGCCATATGTTTAGCTCAAAACTCTGAGGGCAGAATCTATTTCTTGTCAGGTCAAACTTATGAAATAAGTCCCAGCTAAAACACAAAGCACATGCTCTCTAGAGAAGTTCTTAGTGCAATAATTTCTTCTTTCTCAATGTCTATGCACTTTTCTTTTACTAAATTAGTTTGTCAGCTATAGTATTCATGTGATATTAGCTTCGCCAGTGATATTTTCTCTCAAATACTGCTGTGAGTGATCTTACTGATACACAAATCTTGATTCTTTTCTGCTTTTATATTCAGAAACATTCCCAAATATTTTTAGCCAATTGGCTTCGGTTATCAGTTTTTTTTTTTTTTTTGCCAAACGGTTATCAGTTATTTAATTTCTGCATAATTATTCTAGAGTTTTCATAAGTTGTGTGTGCAAAAAGTTGCAATGTTTGCTTTGTGCCTAAGATTCCATGATACATCATCCCTTCAAGTTCTTCTTGGACTTTCAACAGCTCTGTCTGACATTTCTATATAATATCCAAAATTAATGCTTTTATGGCTTCCCATTAACCTTATATCCATCCGCTTTTTCGGCAAATTACTGGCTTTGTTACAGGTTCTGTGAGCCTCTGATGGAATCTTATGACAATAAAGGGGCATATGAAGTGAATAATGGTTTTGGGGTGCTAACAGAAAATCAGAGTACTAGGAATGATGATGTTGTGTGTGTAATCAAATGGAAAATCTCCAAATCCCACAAAGGTGCACGTGTGTTGAGGAAGTTGTTCTCTCAGTTCATCAAAGAGATTGTTGAGGGAATGATAGGTTACGTTCGTCTTCCAACTATCATGTCAAAGCTCCTCTCTGATGATGGAAACCAGGAACTTGGAGATTTTAAAATTACCATATTGGGGATGCTGGGGACTTATGGATTTGAAAGAAGAATTCTGGTACTAATTAATAGTTTCAAATATGTGGTTTAGTTACTGGCTTTGCTCTCTGCATGACACTGTTCAACTTCTTTTTCTGTTACTTTTTGTTGTCTCTCCCCTCTGTCCCTGTCAGTTTCACTTGTTGAATATGACACTACTATCAACTAGTTGATTCAGATTCTTTTTTTATTTGCTCAAGGATACTGCTAAATCAGTGATAGAGGATGATACATTCTATGCCATGAGCCTGCTCAAGAAGGGGGCATCTCATGGTTATGCCCCCAGGGGTCTAGCATGTTGTATATGCAACTGCCTTCTCTCCAAAGGTTCTTCTACTTTCTCTGTTCGAGTTTTCAGTTGTGGTCATGCAACTCATCTCCAGTGTGAACTTCTGGAGAATGAATCACCGAGCAGAGGCTCGTTATCTGGATGTCCCATTTGTATGCCAAAGAAGAATGCACAGAGGGCCAAAAATAAGTCAGCTCTTCCAGATGATCGTTTGATTGATCAGGTTTCAACAAGACCTCCACGAGCACAAGGACCTTACATGTTACAACCACACGAAGATTTGATAGATAATTCCTATGGGCTTCAGCACATATCACGGGTAAATCTTATTTATAATTGTTGTTCAACTTTTCTGCCTTACCAGGGTAGACCTAAAAGATTAATCAACATGAACTTCTATGCTGCAGTTTGAGATGTTGTCTAATCTTCAGAGGGAGCAGCGATTTATGCAGATGGAAAACATGCCTCAGCTAAAACTTGCACCGCCAGCTGTGTATCAAGAAAGGGCTCAAAAGGGTCCAAACATTTCGGCTGGGGAGAGTAGTGGTCTTCCACTTAGGCAGAAACCAACCAAACAAATTAGTGAGCTTAAAGTGAAGGGATCATCATCTCTTCGATTTCCACTAAAATCAAATATATTTGGTAAGTAAACCATTCTCTGTATTGAAAAGTAAGATATATATGATTGATCACTTTAAGTTCCTGAATTCTGAAGATGGTTTTGCAGGTAAAGAAAAGAAGAACATATATTGACACACTGTTGTATAAATGATCTCTTGATCCGTATAGCTAACTGTAGAATTTAATGCGTTTCTACCTGGTAGTTCAATAGCCCAGAGAGTTTTTTGGATCAAAAAGTAGGTTGCCCGAGTTCTGTATAGAACAATTTTGCCCCGCTATAGTATATTATAAGCTGAGTGTACATATTAAAAATGTATCTTTTGTTGTGAAATTAAAATGGATTGGATCAATATCTGATCTTTGCATGATCACTCTGTTTTGCCCATTCTGGGATTGCAAGTAGCTATTTTAAGCAATTGTACCTATCTTACCCAACATGTTGCGATGAGTCACTATTAATTAAAAATAAGTTAAAAGTACATATTCACTCTTTAAAAAAATAAATCCCTAAGTTATTCATATTTAAATGAAATATTTTAACAAAATTAATGGTCTAGACGTCGCTTACGATGGACACATATTGATAAAGATTTAAAATGAAAAATAATCAGTTAGTATACAAAAAGAAAATCAGATTAAGAAAATTACAAATGTGCATTATTCTAAAACATGTACATTCTTTCAGTTCTTCAGGGGAGTTACATTTGGAAGGAAAATAACTAAAACGATAATATAAATACTTCTGCATTCTGATACCAAATTGACTAAATAGCTGAGATGCAAAATCCATAGCTTTGAATGGGAAGTAATGGAGATTAAGAGGTGATCATTTCACAGAGATATGCTGTCCAGGCTTCCAACCAGTTGAATCCAATTTAGCTCCTTTGGATAATGCATTAACTTGAATAGAAAAGCAAGATCCATCTATAGTGTAAGAGGGTAACTTAATAAATACATACAGAGTAAGCAATACAGCAGCCGCTGGAATTCATATTATCCTCCAGAAGCAAGGTCTATGAAATAAGATGCTTAGGTTTACAGTTCTGCCAAAATCGAACCGATTAGCCATTAAAGCGTGAAACACTGCATCCTACTGAGGATCAATTTCAAGCATGTAAGTCCTAAAAGATTGTAAGGAACCAGTATATACATATCCATTTCTACCTGCCCTTATGCAAGTAATCAATTAATAGGAACTCCCTTATAAAACAATTGCATAAACTACAGCTAACCAGCCATTGTGGTCATCCGCCGGCAAGTCTGTTCGATATAGAGATCAGATAAGAAAGGCAAGGAGATTGAATATATGAAAGAGCAGAACACAGCTATCTTCTTCAGGTTCACAAAAAATTAAAGATTTTGCCACAGCTTTAACTTGATATCCATTCATCTTATACTTGAAAGTTCAATTCTTTATTGCACCATGCTGATTCCAAATTATGCTAACGGACATGAATAAAATTCTTTTTATATCATCCCTCAAATGATTGCACTTTTCTTGACCAAAAGAAAATGAACATTCAACCAAAACAGAGCTTTTACAAGAGCTTCTCGAGTAAACGTTACAGGATAACCAATCCCTAGTGACAATGATTAAGAACAAACAAAAACCATGAACACAATTTAAAAATTGACAAACTGCAAAGCTTTAACAGAAAAAGACGAAGATCATCATCTTACTTTTTGTGTATAAATAATTGAATTTCAACTTACTAATTTCTGTGATAGAATGTGAGTCATAAAAACTACATGATCCCAGTCATCAATCTTGCTACTTTCGCTCCTATACATTTTTGGATTGGAGGGCAGGATTCTGACTGTGAATAAGTGCCACTGCAATTGAAAAAGACTGCAAAGCTGACAAACTTGACTGAAAATGGACAAAATACAAGCCATCATAGACATTCACCATCCTTAACGGGGGAAAACCTTTCTCTAAACCCTGCAAAGTTGAAGTTGAGACATGAAATGTCAATGCCTACATGACCAAATATGCAGTTGCTTAAAATTCTTGAATCCAAGAAGAATTGTGGTATCAACCCATGAATGTAGCAAGATGCCACTAAAATTTACCCAAAAATGCAAAAGATGGATTTTTTTTAAGCCATAACTATACATATGAACTGTATTATAGAACCTCATCAGTAGGTTATGCGACTTGCACAAATGTTTTCCTCAGATCATTCTAAGTGAGGATTAAGCAGCAAAATTAACTGCAACAAAATGGGTGATTCAATCAAGTATACAATGACATCAGAAGAATGTGATGACACGTTCAATAACAGAAAACATTTTCTATTTTTTCTATTTTGCGACTACCATGTTATGTTTCCTCATTTATGAAAAGAGAGACAAAAAGGAAAAACAGAATTCATTAAATACAATTAGGAAATCTCCTTAGAAAATTTTGAAATCATTCAAAAGGACAAGGAAACTGTGAAAAAGCCAATAAAAAGATGAGGGAAAAGGCGATAAGGAAGAAAGAAAAGAGGAAATATCTTGTTTAGAAATTTTATAAGTTTGGAAAATTGGAAACATAGATATGTTTGAACAAAAAATATTCTAAAGTTCCATATTCTTATATAACTTTTTGAAAATCATCCCATTTTTCCACAATTAAACAGCTGTGTTCCTCATAAGTTAAAGGTTAAGAATGCAGTCACTAATTGTTGAAGATCATGAAAATTCAATATTTACTATAAAAATATTACTACATATCTAGTATAAGAACACTGTGTGTCCTATAATACAATAGATCTTAGATATTATTTAGTAATATTTTATTACCTTAATTTAAAATATTGTACTGCCCTACTGTTATAAATAAATGTGCTAAACTTAACGAATAACATATCTCGGAAGCCTTCGCTCTGTCAATGGACATTAGCTCTATAATCGAACTACGTTAAATCAATGTCTATATTCTTCTCCCTTCTCTCTCTCATTCACTCTTTTCTATTTCTACTTTCACATGGCATCAAAGTTAATTAAGCACCGTACTTACCACCTTAGACAATAACACGTACCGGTGTGAAAAATTCAGTGAAGTTGCACTCTCTTTGTGTTTCTGCTTCAGATGAATGTTCTTTCATGTTACTTCTAAGTATTGTTAAAGGACATCCTAGATCCCAGCCACCACAGTCACAGGAACCACCTGATCTCCATCTTTCAATAAGACTAGAAGGGCCACCATTCCTGGTTCTTGGACCACCATGAAGACCAGCTGGAACAATGACATCCATACTTATTGAGCAACTGTCAGGATTTCGAGTACAACAAGAAGATCCTCGGGCTTCTGTGGCATCACTTTTTTGTTTAAGGCGAACTTTTCTGAGGAATTTCATGCCCCAACCTCCACCTTTCTCCTGAGGAATCTCAGGAAGATGGTCTTTCACAACAATGGCAGCCAACTCCAGATTTGGTGGAAGATGATCTTCCAACAGTTTGGCTCCACCAAGTGCATCAACATTGTTATCTACATCTTGAAATGGCTCCAAAGAATATCTCTCCATAACAGCACTTGATCCACCAAATGTCGATTTTGTTCTCTTCTTCATTGAGCGACTAGTTCGGAACGCATCTGTGACCTTCTTGGAGAATCCCTTATTCTTCTTCGACTGCTGGCTTGAAGTGTGCATCCCTTCCATAATGATTTCGTTACCACCAAACAAGACAAACTCTCTCTGCATAATTCTACTATTGTCGGGGCAGAAACTAAAAGAAGTTGATATTTTCATCTTTCCTACAAGGTGAGAATCATTATCATGGATCTCGTGTTCCCTTTGACCACCCTTTTTTGAATGGAACAAGTATATGCAGTCCATTGATTCAGTTTCCAACAAGTTTGCAACATAGACCACCTTCTGGTCATCGACAGAGAAAACAAAATGTGGGTTGCTACCCTTGAAAATGCATTGGAGCATTCCTTGAGTAGTAGTGTCAGAAAGTGAAGATGACGGCTGATCAGAACATGTTGAATTTGTGCTTGAAATAGAAACAAGCCTTTCATGCAAAGTGTCAGGTCCATATTTATGGATTCTTGGAAAAGGTACTCCTTTATCCATCTTGTGTGAAGAATAATTACTCATCCAGATCGGAGACTCCATAAAATTGTATGACATTGATTGATTAACATCATTGGACACCATTTCTTTGAAATTGGCTCCACCATCAAAAGCACCATATTTTTCCAACAAAGGGTTCTTCAAGATATTTAACATGCTCTTGCTACCCATAATGGAGCCAACAATCCATTGCCCTGAAGAACTAACCAGAACATTACCAGTTGCAGCCGCTAATGGACTGTCAAAACCAGTTCCAGCCAAACCATACGCACTGTTACATCCTACTTTAGCTGAATCCAGAACATCATCCATAAAGCTCATGTTTTCACTGTTCCAGTTCAAAGAGATGTCACATGCAGCTGTTTTTGAAGCACTGATATGAATGAGTTCCAGGCATCGACGAAAATACTTCTCATCTGCTGACACCATATGCTTTGGAATCCAACTGCCTAAGATACGACTTCTTTGAAGGAAAGACTCCTTTATATGACTTTTACTTAGTTGAAATTGCTTGAAATTTAAAATCAGAGAATTCTGTGAGTTCACCCTTCTCACCAACTTTTTGGACTTGGATTTGGAAATGCTACTGCTCCATACTTCTGTGTTTCCTCCACAGTTACCATCTTTCTGAGCTTTAACAACAATTTTATCCTCCATCTCGTTTCACCACTCTAATAGAGCATGTTAATGGCAGACTTCTTCATTTTCCATGTTCTGTATCCAATCGATAGTTGTGAATTTGCAAGGTTACGAACTAGAAAAGCATCTTCTCGTCCAGTTCACATCTAAAACGAATCTGGAAAGTAACTTGAAGGGTTAGCATCAAATATTGGGAAAAGAAATAGGGAAAAGAAGAATGTTCTTGCCATACCTATCACTATCAAAGTACAAAAGATGATAACAGTTTTTGGAAAGAAAACTAAAGAATAAGAGAAATAAAGACAGACGTAAGAGACTTGAGTAAGAGAGAACGTAGAAATGGGAAAACCAAAGGCATCATAGCTCACAAAATTTGTAGGTATATATGTAAATATTGGAACTATAATTGCTTTCCATGTGAACAACATCAAAGAACTTTCCTCTTTGGTTGATTTTACTTTACCCCATCTCCTATGTGGAATAAGCAAACAAGCAATAGAGCTGATAATGACGCAAACCCATAAAGGAGTAAAGAGGAAAGTCTTCTAGTCCACAGTTTTGATTGCAAGAAAAGTCAAATTACAAATGAAACTAAACTGCAGATGAAGCAATGGAGAGAAGAAAATGAATGAACATGACTGAAAAACTTTTAAAGCTCATAAGTTGCAGTCTAGAAGCTGCAATTAAGAGTAAAGAAAAATCATGAGAGGAAGAGATAGTACAAACTACCATGGAAAACAAAGTTCAGCTCCTGTATGCAACTCAACTACTCGACGCAATCTCTCTCCAACGCTCTCTCACACACACGATTCTAAACCAGAAAACAAGGCACCTTAAAATGATCGAAACAAAAACTCTAAAAGCAGAACCAAACAAATTGAGTTTTCTTCTTATTGCCTTTTCATGGACAACAAACTATGCTCAACTATTCACAAATCAAACAACCAACTAACTAGATTCTGCACAAAAAAACAGAAACAAGGCAAAAAATAAAAAGTTGCAACTTTACTATCACACAGGGAAAAAAAAAAAAGGG
>JAOSBN010000179.1:54240066-54252925 GCA_027563595.1 Erythroxylum suave | reverse complement strand
AGTACATGTAATTTGTGCAAAATTAAACACTTACTATATGCATGTCATAAAATTAAAGAAGACATACAAAATTTAAACTAATCTTAATGATTTTAATATAAAATCCTAAGATCTTAATGATTTTAATTATAAAATCATAATGCTAGATTGAAGTAGCCCAAGCCAAAATTAAAATTTCTTTAAAATTAAATTTTTTTAAAAAAAAGATGAATAGTGCAAAATGAACAGTGTTGAAGATGAACAGTGTCATCTTCAACCTCCAGCCGGGTCGGGCGTGACCCAGCTGGAACCAGTCGGAGCTCCGACTGGTTTGGACCATTTAGGACGCCAAAAATTGCAGGAATGGCGGCAGGGGAACGAGGAAGACTAGACGATGCGCACGGGACGTCCAGAATTCGACCATGCGACAGTTGAAAAATCACAAAATATCAACGTCGAAAACTCATGCACGTCCGACGTTATCCCTCCTCTCCCACACATCCAATCATGGCTTGGAGCTCCATGGAGTACCTAAAAGCCGACTCTCCAGTCTATAGTTCGTAAAACGGTGTCGAAAAAAAATTCAACACTCTCAACTCACATATACGGCAGAAACAAAGTACAACAGAGGATATGTATTTTATGCGCTATATGGCAAGACAGAGGCAAGAAAATGCTCTGATACCAAATGAAAACATAAACCAGCACAAGGCAGCAACTCATACATGCATTCATACATGACATATTCACGTATAATAATCCAACACATCCATGAGCAAATAATCAGAAGTGTAATAAAAACACGATACCTCCAGCCATTGCCTATCACCAGTAGATCTGAAACTTGGAGAACTTTTGAAGCTTCTATCCTCTTCCCTTAGCTTAACCGATGGTGTCGTCCCTAATGCTTGAGGTGAGGATAGGGACCAAAACTTGATGATTATATCCAACTCTCACTGGCCATCACAGAGACAAAATCATGACGAGTTGGGGGGCGACAGATGTATGTGGAGCGGTTCTGGCAAGGGGTCTCTAGCATGGGAGATGGACCATCTTGGGGACCATTAAAGGTGAGTTTGTCAGGTCAAACGATAAACTCTTACAGCTACTACAAAACTCTCCAACCCCAGTCATCGATGCTTTTTCTTTTTCTATTTTCTTCTTCCTTGTTCTAAACCTTGCTTTTCTCATGTCTTCAATAGCAAATTTCCTGCTGTTCTTGGGGAGTGAACTCAGACTCTGCCACTTGCCTTTCGCCTTTGCTCTATAATTTCCTACTTATCTACATAAATTTTTTGTGCTTCTCACTCCTTGACTTCAATTCCTCCATCTTCATTGATATCAGTTTTTGTCACTCACAAATCAAGTTTTTCAAAGAAAGATCTCCACATTCCTTTACATCAGCAAAAGTAAAGTCTGCGTCAATCTCTCTCGTATATGATTCTTTTGAGTTCACCGGAGAGAGGTAGCAATTTTCCATTAAATAATAGTAAGTTGGAAACAAACTCGCGATCCTTCTTCTCGACTATCTCTCTCATTATGACAATTTTATGGAAATCGTATAGATTATGCGTAGAGGAGCAAACGTCAAATTCTTAAATTCATTAAATTTTTTAAACATAATATTATTAATTAGTTAAACAAAATTCTGACAAGTACATGTAATCATGATTTATTGCATATAATCACAATAATTCTTTAGCCCATATCGGAAAAATTCTATATTTACATTAAAAAAAATATAAAGTACATACCTTGATTCGTAAGTATATGTTTGATTGAGACAAATCCTTCTAAAAGATTAAATGTGAAGAAACTTGTTTCTCTTCTCTTTCCCTTAATAATTGTGATTTTTGATGGTGAAAATAAACGGGGTTGTATATATAGGCAAAAGAGAGGACCAATTTCAAATTAAATAAAGATATATTTGAATCGTTACCATCAAACAGTATGTCTAAAATAAAATCTTATCTTAATTAATCAACATTATCTTCTTTCATTAAATTGACCAATCATAAGTTGACATTTAATATTATTAAAACCATAATTATTTAATGAACCATGTATTAAAATGTATACAGGTTTTTACATTCTCCCACTTGACTCATTAATTGAAAAACGTTATATCATGGTTTAATAATAAATAAACATTTTGCGCATAACTTCTTCTAAATTCTTTAATGTTGATTGTATCATAAATCATAATCAAATAAAGACACTAATAAGTGTCGTAGCGGTTCACATCTTAAGAAACGGCATAATTCCTTCCACGTACTATAATATTGGCGCTTTATTCAGTATGATCGATAAATAAGTTAATGGTTCAATGATAATGTCTTAGTTAAAGACAAATCCAATGAACACAAGTTATTCATAAACGTACACTAAAAAAAAGGATTAACATAAACATAAAAATAAATGAGCTCACAGTGCCAAAATACAAACATCATAAATCTCAATAATGACATCTCATAATACTCATTCTTTCAACATGTTCTTTAAACACTTTTGGTGCCAATCCTTTCGTCAAAGGATCCACAATCATATAAGTAGTGCTAGTATGTTGAATTGACATTGTTTGTTTCTGAACATCTTCTTTAATAGACAAGTATTTTAATTTCATATGTTTAACACCTTTAGAATACTTGTCGTTCTTTGAAAAGAAGACTATTATAGAATTATTACAATAAAATTTTAGCGGCATGGCAATACTATCGACAACTCCAAGTCTCGAAATAAAGTTCTGCAACCATAAACCTTAAGTTGTAGCTTATAAACATGCTACAAATTTAGCTTCCATAGTAAACGCAACAATGATAGACTGCTTCGCTCTTTTCTAGGAAATAACCCCTCAAGCTAATAAGAATAGGTAGCCAAAAGTGAACTTTTTGGTATCAATGTAACCGGCAAAATCTTACTCTGAATATCCAATCATTTTCAGATGATTGAATCTCCTATAAGTGAGCATATGATCTTGAGTACCTTGTAGATATTTCAAAACTTTCTTTGTAGCTTTCCAATGATCCAATCCAGGATTACTTTGAAACCTACCCAACATACTGACAACAAAGCTACTGTCTGGTCTGGTACAAGTTTGAGCATACATTAGGCTTCCAACAATTGATACATAAGGAATATTTGTCATTTGCTTATGCCCCAATTTATTCTTTAGACATTGATTGAGACTAAAATTGTCTCCCTTCTTAATTGAAACTACATTTGCAGAACAATTTTTCATGTCAAATATCTCTAAGATCTTACGAATGTAAGCTTTCTAAAATAAGCCTAATAATCCTTATGACTTGTCACAGAATATTTCAATTCCTATAACATAACTGGCTTCTTCCATATCTTTCATTTCAAAATTCTCGAGAGAAATTTCTCGGTGTTGTGCATTAAACCAAGATCATTAGTAGCTAACAAGATATCATCAACGTAAAATACCAAAAATATGAACTTACTCCCACTGATTTTTAGATATACACCGATTAACAATGTTTTCTTTAAATCCAAATGAGACACACTACAACAAAATATGGAGTTTAATGACACAAAAGGTGAAGTTTTTAGACGCTTTTTTGCGTTGTAAAGATAATTTTAGACGCTTTATAAAACGTTAAAAAAAAGTATCACGAAAACTATTTTCGACGATTTTCTTAAATATATAGATACGTTGAAAAAACATACATTTTTTTATGCATCTAAGCGTCGAAAATCTATTTATAGATAGATGCTTCGAAAAAAATACATTTTTTACGTATCTAAACGTTGAAAATAAGTGTCAAAAATTTATTTACATATAGATACGTCGAAAATATACATTTTTGACGATTTTCTTAAACACATAAATGTTATTTTAGACACATTGTGTAAACTTTTAGATGCTTTTCTTTGTCGATATTTTTCACTTTTAGATAGTTTTTTTATGTTGAAAAACTCCACCTTTTTGAGTAAAAAATAAGCTTACAATTCGCTTTGTGCATCTTTTTTAAGATCACTCACACGCATATTATTGTAATAAATTTTACAAATTATTATAATAATATAAAATTCAGTCCGTTAAAAATATGTCGGAATAAATCTTCCAATTTTAGCATTTGCATAAATGTCAGTACGTAAAAAATGATAACAAGTTTAATATTGCTACAGCTACATAGGAATCGAGTATATCTTTCTGAAGTTGCACAAAAGATGAAGGAAGCATTTATTTAGTAAAAAGCATAAATCTAATTTGCCTTGTATAGTTCCATTATTATAAACGCGAAGACAAGTTTATTTTTGTTGTGCACCACCGTACCTTCTCCCATATCACTTTCATGACACCAAATCAAACTCAAAAGGACAAGAATTTGTTAAAGTCATTATTCTTGCAATTCTAAAAGTTTATATCCTTAATTCCTCTAAAGAAGGCCTTTTAATGACTTAATATTAACGTGTGCATATCTTGATAAGAAAGACGAAAAGAGAAAAAAACATAAATATCTGAACATAGTTCAAACAAGGAACAAAATCCACATCAGTAGAAGTACTTATTCTGATAAAAACTTGTCTCAAATTTGTATTACAACAATTTGACAAATTGTATACCTAATTACTAAGTTTACTTTCATGTGCAATAAGAAGAAGTGCTCCCAAAAGTAAACATATTCCATGGCCCCAATCTATTAGAACAAATGGATTAATTAAAGGACGTGAAGCTACATCGTAAAGATCTTTAATGAACCAAAATCATAATTACTTTCTTATAAGGAAATAAGTCAAAATTTGAAATTTTCTCTTTTTTTCAATGAACATATAAGAGAATAGAAATTGCCTACATAATTTGATGGCAATTTATTAAAGAACTAACCCATATGCATCAACAATTTTCTGAAATGCATTTGTGAAGCGATTGATTCTAAAATAAGTAGAAAGTGTCTCCAAAGTATCCATCACATGGAATATAATGCCCACTTCTGAACTGTTGTCAAATGTTGCACGTTGAAGTGCCTCCTTAATCTATCAATCATAAAACATGTTTCATTGAAAATTCAGCCAAAACTTTTAACCAAGTACCACAGTTCAATAACAAATGAACAACATTCGGAAAGAAATCATATAATGTACTTGTGATCTTGTAGATATAGGGCGCCAAGCCTCTCCAGCAAAACATTTTTTTATTACATCAAAATTCAACATATTCAATGTGTCCTATATAGCTTTCTCCCAACTTACCTGGAAAGAACAGGCATTCAATATAATGATGAACACACCTTCTATTCATGGTTATCATCTTCAATTTGTAAGCATAATCAAAACCCATAACAACAAAAATCAAGAAAATACATCAAAACAGAATCAACACAAAAAGAATGAATCCTACCAGGTTCATCATTTTGTTAAACGGAATCCAATGGGAGCCAAGGCTTGATTGCGGTGGCAATTTCCAGCATCTAAAGTAGATTCCAATTCAAAAAGTCTTGAGAAAACCTAAAACAAAAATTGAACTTTCAACACAAGGCAATATAAGATTCTTTGAATAATAAGAATAAGTGAAAGTAAACTTTGTAAACTGGGCAAGACTAGACCTAGTTCAGTGAACAAAGTAGCATGGACATTGTTTTAATAACATTTTGACAACTAAGAAAGCTATGGAGAAGAAGATTATTTGTAGAAGAGGCACTCTGAAGAATTAAAAGTGTAATAACGTATGGTTAACACAAAAAACATTCCAACATAATAAACTAGGATATTGTGTCATACTGAAGAATGAAGTTAACAACAGTGTATCTCCATAACAATACACTTACTTCTCTGGTTAGTTGCTTCTGTTTTATTACATATTCAGGAACAGGATAGCAATTTTCCCCGAAATCTTTGTTCTTACCTGTTCACCTGAGAAGAAAACTACAAATACTGTTTTCTCAACCTGCAACAATAAATGCTTTAGGATTCAATTTTAGTGTACAAAATCATTCAATGCATTTTGATAAAAGCATGTCACATATGAGAGGAGCAAACCATTTCAATTGACATAGGGTTCAACTGCCAAACGAACAAGGAAAGAACAGAAAGTAAGTTGAAAGAAAGAATAATCTTCCATTCATTAAACTTGAGATACCATTGCCGAGAGACTTGCTTAAGTCCATATATTGACTTTTTAAGTTTACACATACCATGTCTTCCTTTCCTTCAATTGAAAAGCCTTCAGGTTGATCCATATACACGTCTTCCTCTAAATTACCATTAAGAAAGGCTATTTTTACATCCATTTGATGTAACTCTAAATCATAATGAGTCACTAGTACCATAATAATTCTAAATGAGTCTATCTTTGAAACAGGTGAAAAAGTCTCCTTACAATCAATATCATCTTTCTGAGTATAACCTTTGGCAACAAGTATAGCTTTATGTCTTTCAATATTGCCTAAGAGTCACACTTGGTCTTAAAAACCCACTTACATCCGACTCTTTTACAACCTTTAGGCAATTTGACTAAATCTTAAACTTCATTCTACTTTATAGAATTTAACTCTTCTTTCATATAGCATCAATCCATTTAATAAAATTAATACTTTCAACGACTTGTGAAGACGAAACTGGATCATCCTTATTTCATATGTCAAACTTTGGCTATTGTAGATATACCATATAATCATTAGAAACAACTAGTTTTCTAGCTTTTTGAGACCTTCTTAATGTTATTTCTTGTGGTTATTCTACAATTGGAACATTTATTGTAGGTTCAATAGGTTTATTAACCATAGACCCCAAACATTTAGGTGTCTTCGACTAAGTTTCCTTTTAGTCCACAGTTCAAAAGGAGTCTTTGGAACTACCTTATGTGAACCCTATTTAATAAGTAAATAATGGAGCTCAATGCATGCATCCATAATGATAAGAGTGAAGACGAATTACTTAACATACTCCTAACTATAACCATTAATGTACGATTATGCCTTTTTGTCACACCATTTTGTTGTGGTGTACTTGACATTGTGTATTGAGCACATATACTGTGCTTTTTAAGAAATTTGGCAAATGGACATTGTCCCGACTCGTTATATTTGCCATAAAATTTACCACCTCGGTCAAATCTGTTAATTTTCACCTTTCTGTCTAATTATCTTTCCACCTCATAAACAAACACCTCTAATGCATTTTTTGCTTGAGTCTTCTTATGTAATAAATAGACATATCCATAATGTGAGAAGTCATCAATAAATTTGTTAAAATATTTTTCTCCCCTAAAAGATGGAACATCGAAAAGTCTACATATATCTGTGAGTATAATTTCAAGAAGCTATGTACTTCTTGTGGTTCCTTTATTTGTGTGTTTAGTTTGCTTTTGCTTAATCAATCAACACACATACCAAAATCAGTAAAGTCTAAATCTGGTAAAATTTCATTCTTTAATAGTCTTTTTAGTCTTTCTTTAAAAGTATGACCTAAATGTTTATGTCACAAGAAAACTGAACTTTTATTAAGTTAAACCAAGTTTAGTATCAATTATGATATAGGGTTAGTAGGGTTTCAGCAAAAAGGTAATTAAGATTCAACTTATATAGACCATCGTAAAGAATACCAGAACCAATAAAGCAGTTGTGTTTAAACAAACTGAAATGTCCATTCTCAAATTTGAAAGTATAACCAACATAATCAAGTCTAGATAAGGAAACTAAATTACGGGAAATAGAAGGTATATAAAGTGTTTGAAATAAATCTAAATGATGTCCGGTATCTAAAATCAAATGATAAGTTCCTATAGCTTCAATTGGAGCTTTGACACGGTTCCCTATCAAAACAAACTTTTCATTTGGGTTGTGGTTTGGGTTATAAGAAATCCTTGCAAGATATTCAAAACATGAGTGGTACAAGCAGAATCAATCCACCAAGTATTATAGAGGACTTCATCTATATTAGATTCGAAACATACCAAAGCACTAAGTTTACCTTTCTTTTCGAACCAACCTTTACATTTTAGGCAATCTTTCTAATAATGCCCAACTTTTTTGTAAAAATGACATCTATCACCTTTATGTTCTTTCTTATGAATTTAACTAGAGGATTCATTAAGTTTAAGTGGTCCTTACTTGCCTTTGCCTTTGCCATAATTCCTTTTGGGCTTCTTTCTAGCTCCTTGATGACTTACCAAATTAATAGTATGGGTCCATTCATTTTTAAGCTTTGTCTCCTCTTAAACAAGCATATTAACCAATTCATTCACATTTCACTTATCCTTTATGGTGTTATAATTCATTTGGAATGACCCATACTGCTCAGGAGGCAAAGAATTAAGAATGAATTGTACTAGGAAAAATTCATCAACATTTATTCCCAATGTCTTTAGTCTTGTTGTTATATTTGTCATTTCAATGACATGTATGCATGCTTCGTGAACCATCAAACTTAATAGTAGTCATCTTAGTCATTAATGTCCTCGCAAGTGACTTGTTAGTAGTTTGGGAACACTCTTCTATAAATTTCATAAATTCTTTAACTACTTCAGTGTTGGGAAGAGTCGTCTTAATATTGTCTGCAACAGTCATTCACATAAACATTAAGCTCAATCTGTTCGATCTTTCCCAAGCTTTATAGAAAGATTTCTCATCAGTTGTGCTTGCATCAGTAATAGTAGTTGGTTTCTCAACTTGGAGTGCCAAATCAAGACCTAATACACCAAGTGAAATTGGACTTATTCACACCAGTCAGAATAATTTAATCCATTAGAGGATGGAACAAATGAAGCAACTGAATTAAAGCTAACAGGACTAGAAATTGCAAAACAAATAGACTGCTCACACATTAATTCTTTGAGTCATAAAACTTAACACTTAAATTGGATTCAAAACAATTATTCCATACAAAACATTTAGTGATATCTAAGATCTCCTTTGGGCGATTTTAAGACATACGCTAATTACAATAATAATGCTAATTTTACATGACTTAATTGTTAATTAAATATACCTCAAATAAATATGCAAGCTATCTTTGGATATACTAAACACATTCATTCTAAGCAAATAAATTAACACTTCATGTCCATAAATTATAAAATTAATTAATTAACCTTTAGATAATCCTAAAATATTTTATAATTAGTGAACTTTAAAAACTTAGGAATTGATTATATCATTTTTCTTAATAAGAATCCATAAATCATGTGTAATTGAATTTAAATATTTCATAAATTAATATTCATTAAACATTAAAGTTCGGTCACTTTATACGTACATACATAATAAATAATTCCAATCCACAATACTCAATGCATACAAGGAAATCGAGATTGTATAAAGTTACCTTCTTTCTTTTTTAGCTATACACAGAAAGGCATCTTAAATAAACAATTTATTATTCATACACATATATATGCAAGGCAGTGAAACGCAGAAATCAAGATTATATAAAGCCATCATCTTTCATTTAAAGCCATCCCGAAAACTTGAATTCAACAAGCAATTATGTGGCATCTCTAATGTAAGCATTTTATTGTATAAACATAATTATAATAATTCTTTAGCTCATATTTGAAAATTTTATGTTTACGTCAAAATATAAAATATAAAGTATATACTTTAATCCATAAGTATAAGTTTGATTGAGACAAATTCTTCCAAAATAATAAATATGAAGAAAATTGTTTCTCTTCTATTTCTTTCAATAATTCTGATTTTTTATGATGAAAATAAGCAGAGTTATATATATAGGCCAGAGAGAGGACCGATTTCAAATTAAATAAAGATATCTTTGAATCGTTACTATCAAGTGCTATATTTAAAATAAAATAATATCTTAATTAATCAACATTATCTTCCTTCATCAAATTAGCCAATCATAAGTTAACATTTAATATTATTAAAACCATAATTATTTAATAAGCCAAATTAAAATATATACGAGTTTTACAGTACATTCCATTTCACCTATTATCTTATGTGGGTAAAAATAGATCTGACGTAATTTACTATGCCAATTCTATTAACGAAAATACAAATGTCATGTTATATTTGAAAAAATAAAAGTTCGAATACTTAATTTTCACTTTTTAAAGTTCGAGCTACAATTAAAATATTGAATAAAGTTTAAGATTTTTTTAATTAACCCTATAATTAATTAATGTATTGTTTAGCTTCTAAACTTTATCTCTACATTATTTTTTATTTTAATTCCCTAATTGTTAAGTATTCTAACCTCTATTCATAAATTTTACTTCAGATTTTTCATTAATGTCTTTTACTTAGTATTTCTTAGGCATGTTACTTTTAATTGTGTACAAAGTGGAATTTTTATTGAAAATATTAACAAGGATTTTAATATAAAAATTAACTTAATTCAATAATTACAGTAAATATTGAAGAAAAATATGAAATTGCCAATTCATAATACTATTTATCATTGGATCGAAGTTGCTTCATGTTGTGTTAATGATGATGATGTTGAAGATCCCTTTTGTGGACCTAATGGATAATATTCTCCGTAGACAATGAAGATTAGGTATAAAATCAAACTGTTATTTTATAATATAAAGTCCTGAATACTGAAAAAAAATACAGTATTACAAACTTGTGGAGTTTGTATGGAATTATGGAAATGAGCAGAGCATCATCATATTCGACGATGATTGGAGGGGCAACGATACTAATTGGTCCAATATTATTTTCAAACATAGTTCTTAAGATGTTGGATGGTGGAATCTTAAATGTTTGAAATAGGATATAGTCAAAATGTGAACTCTTAATGGTTTATCTAGCCTTTGATTATGACGTATGTGTAGCGGAGAATTCGTGAAAAGTATGTAAACTGAATATGAAATGTCAAATGCACCTTAACTGCCTGGAATCTTTTGTTTCTTTCATTCCGTTTCAACCCTATTTTATTAAATTTTATTTATAAATTTATGCGGAGTCCATATAAATATGTGGGTAAGATTTAATAAAATAAGATAGGAACACCATAATCGAAATAATAGATCTACTCCTTAATATAAAAAGCGATCATACTTCATAATTTTATCAAAATAACATATCCTCCTGTGTTAAATCACTATTTGGAAAGCAATCATTAAGTTCCGGAGGCAAATTTTTTAAATTTATACAATAGTCAATAAAATTTTTAAAGATTGCAAATAAGCCCCTAAATTTTTTAAGTACTGTTTTGGAGGTTTTTTATTTTTTATTTTTACAAACAAGCTCCTGAATGTTTTAGAATTACGACACTGACCAATATTTAGTTGATATTTTAAAAACAAACTAACGAGTTTTGTTCCATTTTCTTATTGATACGGTACGAATCTAAGAATACTAGTCAAAATTTATAATTTTTTATAATTAGTTAGGTTCAAATTTTTTTAATTCCAAACTTAATTTTATTAAAGTTTGATCCTATTTCGAATGCAATTAATTAAATATATATTGGTCTGGTTCAAATCACACTTACTCTATTACTTTAGGTCTGGGCCGGTTTTCAGCTTAGTCAGGGCCGTTTTAGTGAAACATAGATGATTTGTATTTGAAGAAATGGGCTTTCAGATCCATGACAATCTATTGGGTCCTTTAGCTGTGGATCCCGGAAGATTCAATTGGTGCTGAATCGGGAATCCTAAAACCTCTCTTTTCGACGCTCGCTGCCGCTTCTTCTTCTTCTTTCTCCTTCTTCTCCTCGGCTCTGCTCTTCACCATTCATTTATTTTTTCACTTCCCCGTAGCTTCCCAATCAAACCCTACTTACCCTGTTCCTACTCTCTCTTCCTACAATGCATTGCTCGAGTAACTTACTCTCTCACTCTGTTTTAGGTTTGAATTTTTGTTTTCTAATGGAAGATCTAATTTGTTCTAGTTTCTTTACCCTGCAGTTTCCGGCGAAGTGCCGGAAGAACCAGTGGTCTCCAAGAGTTCTGGCCTTGTGTACGAGAAACGTTTAATCCACAGACACATTTCGGTTTGTTCATCCCAACTACTCTATTTACTAACTGTTTTCTTTTTTTTGAATATCTACAGATATTTGTTAATTGTTTGTAGGATTATGGAAAATGTCCAATAACTGGAGAACCACTTACCTTGGATGACGTTATTCCCCTCAAAACAGGCCAGGTTACATTCATTAATTGCTCATTTTTTATTTTTTTTATTTTTTGGTTTCTTAAGGTTTCATTTTCCCAATCTTACATCTTCTTCTTCTTCAGCCTCAAATGCCCTGTTTGTGTTGCTTTTTATTTTTTAACTTTTGTAGGTTGTGAGACCGAAAACTGTACAGACTGCTAGCATCCCTGGGATGCTTGGGATGTTCCAAAACGTAGGCGTCTCTCATCTCCTACCTTTTTGGGTCTATTTGCATATACACCAATATAGGGTTGGATTTTGTCACAGTCAAATTCTTGTTGGAGCTCATAAGATGCCTTAATCAGTTATTACAAAACTGTTAAATGTTGTAGCAATTGGCTTAGTCATGTTTTTTGTTATTATAGGAATGGGATGGACTGATGCTGTCCAATTTTGCATTGGAGCAACAATTGCATACTGCAAGGCAAGAGTTAAGTCATGCACTATACCAGGTAAAACTGTTACTTCTTTTTCCACCCCGTCATATTTGTACTGGACAACTTGACTAACGTTGCTTTTAGACTTTGAGTGTGTAACCTCTTATCTATTTTAGAGCAATGCATTTACAATGTTGCATATGGTTAACTGTTCTGTTATAACTGCTTTTGAAACGGCTCTTTTTGGTCATAAACCATTTATGTCCTCATTGAAATGTGGTAAACCTCAACGACCTACCATCTACTAGGTCAATCGTTTCTTAAGTGATTTTTGTTTCAGTAACATGCTTATTTGGACTTCATGTTGTGGAATATTGAGTCAAGGTTTACTATGCCTTTATGAGAGTTTGGCATACTAGT
>JAOSBN010000179.1:54213188-54227558 GCA_027563595.1 Erythroxylum suave | reverse complement strand
AAATTAGTTAAATATTAAATAAAATTGAAAATATAATTGCAAAAGATTGTCTTTATCGAAAAATTTAAAGTTTAATTAAAAAGATTATTAAATGAATATTAATTTATTTATTTTGATTTATAAAAATTTATTAATTTACAAAAATCAACCTATTAATTAATAAATTGATCAGTTTTTAATAACAAAAATTATTAAAATAAATTGAACTAAAAATTGAAAGAAAATTTTTTAATATAATATGGTATTAGTATAAGTCAATATGTTATTATAATATTTTTCACATATATATATTAAGAAGCATATATATTATCACTATAAAATATATAAATTTTAAATTTTTATTAAATATGATTATATTGAACTAATATATTTAGTTATGTTACCTATGATCACTTTATATAAGTTGAAAGACATAAAAATTTTATTTAATACAATTTAAATAGTATTTTATTATTTATTAAATAAATTAAAGACAATTTATCATATATTTTTATATAAGTAATCATTATTTTATATAAGAAAGTTTTAAAATTTAATCATAAAATTTTTTAATTTATAATTATGGCTTATTTTAGTTACATGTTAGTACCAGTCGGTGATAAACGAAAGATTACGAGTCGAACTATGCCAAGATCCAATATGAAAGTATTTTGTTCAACGTCAATTGTTTAGAACAAGATCTTCCATGTTCATAACCCAGTACAAACCCTATTTTAGACGATCCTATCCATACAAAATTACGGGAATAGAAGATTTGATCCCTAATTTTGTTGCCAGTATCAGCTAGCACCGTATGACACATTGTTCTAATAATGATAGAAGTGAAACTATGTCATATCATTTGAGGAATTAAAGGTCTCCTTAGCTCAGGCTTGACCCACAGAACAATAAAAAGTGAAATACTATTGAAACATGTTTTCTTGAATTTGGCCTCAGATCTGACAATTCAGAACCTGTAAAGCAGCTTATAGGTGAGCAAAGGTAGAAGAAGAGTAAGAGTAAAGCATGAAAAGAAAATAGGGAAGGATGAGACAAGTCAACATCTATGGAGTTTAAAGTTATTTCTTTACCCTTAAGTTTTACATACAATAGTTTAGTTCAAACAAAGATAAGTTTGGGATGCAATAATTAAGCATGATAAAAAAAGTTTAGATCTAGCCTTACCCACTATTTAATTGAGTTTGTAATCAAACTTAAATTTAAGTACTTAGAATTGATCAAATTTATAATTGACAAATGAATAGAAAATTAGGCTAATTATAGACTAATTCAACCGAAAGTTTATAAATCAAAATATATTTAACCGAATTTAAACTCGAGTTCGGAATCACGCTCAACCTAAAGAGCAAATTACTATTATTTCCCTGTACTTTCTGCTCTGCCTTTCTTTCAATTTCAGTTAGGAGTAAACATTACATGAAAACATTAGAAACAGCAAGAATAAACTGTTTTACTGTTAAAATCAAAACTAATACTTAGTGGTTTCTTGCAAACCAACTAGAACCCAAAGAATCACTTTTTAAGTTGTTCAACACCTTTTATTTTGCTGGTAACTTCAAATGTTTCTTCTACTTACAAAACAGAGTTACCTGTGCTCTCAACTATTGATGCAATGGTAACTTCCCCCTGATCTCTTAAAAGGTTTCCCTGCCAATGCCATATTTTGAAGAAAAGAGAGAAATGAAATGCAAGAATGGGAAAAGACAGCAGTTGCAGGAGTGTAAGTACAATTGCAATTGGTATCAAACAATTGAAGATTTAATCAATAACCGTAAAATCTCGTTTGACATACTGCAAGCATGAAAATGGAAAGTTCAAAATGTTTTCAATCTCAAGGGACTTGGATATGATGGTATTCATTATCAAATCCCTGCTACAATTCCTGTTATTCAGTGCAAAACCTCTGCACACAACAAGAGATGTATTACATACCCAGGGAACGGAAACAAAGAATCCTAGACCAGAACTTGAATTTCCATTTCCTACTAGGGCTTTCCTGTATGCTTGGCAAACTTTAGAAACATGCTTACTTGTTTGCACAAATGGCTCCGAAAAATATGAACATGATGGATTTGAAATGTAGGCATCGGAATCAGAGTGAAGGTTCACGACAACTGTCCCATGTCTGGGATGCAGCAGATTACTGAGAGCTTTTAGAAATGGGAAATCTGGGTCCCATAGCTTGCGAGGGAAGATGTCGTCACCATCATAAGCATCTATAAAAATCATATCATATACGGTGTGTCCATTGAGAACAAACTCCTCAGCATCTGATTCGTGAAGGTAGAGTCTCTCATGGATGCCTTTCCATAGCATTTCATCAATGGCATTTGGTTTTGATAACGCACGTTGACCTGACGAGTTCACCATCGAGAAAGCTGGAAAACCCATCGCTCTGATTGAACCAGATATAACAAGAGGATCAACTTCAATTATGTCAATTACAGCACCTGGATACAGGAGAAAGACTTCAATTATGTCAATTACAGCAACTGGATACAAAGATCCAAAACCAACACTCCGGCTAAGAATGATTAATGCATTGCAAAGAAAAATCAATGAATGCCAGAAATCTCACAAGGAACAACTATAATAAAACTACTAATGTGCACAAGGGAACCTTGTTCCATAATGGACAATAGCTGCAAGATAACCATCACATTCACGTTGAAAAAAAAAGAGTTACCGTTTATTAGCAATTACCAGTGAACATTCACTATCTAGATTATATATAGAGATCAAATGTCTGAAATCACATTCACATAGTCAACTAATACTTTAGTTTACATCAAAAATTGCTTCTCGAGACGTTAGCAGAACAAAGAAACCTCAGAGTATTGCAATTTTGAAAATCAAACCAATTGAATTTGATGATAAGCCATCAAAAAGAGTTGAACAGGGAAAACAAGCTTCATGATTGATGAGTATTAAAGTTTCAATGATCTCATGACAGATTGATGAGTATTCAAGTTTCAATTATCTCAGAGGTTCAAATAAAAGCACATAAAGTAACGCATATGAGCTTCTCGCACCTTTAATTTTACTAGTCAAGAACAATGGTAAGCTTCCACCACCATGGCCTATGCATAGGATACGCATTTCCTTTTTACCATTTGTAGCACTTTTAAGGTCAAATTTGCAAGATGCTAGAGTTGCCAGACCGGTTGATACCATACTCTTCAAATCTGCACAATTATATGACATTAATCACACCCAGCAAACAAAAATAAAAACATCATTCAGAAAAAAGTGAACAGAAGAAATTCACTTCCAAATTGATCTAGTAATCCTCTACTTGCTAAATGATATGTTGACAGAAAATATTGAAATATTGAACCATAACACCATGGAGACAGAGTAGCACGTACAACACTGATCAGTACTACACTCCTTATTGGTATGAAAATTTACTTCTCAGCATTTACGGACAGGAAGAAAACACATTCAATAGGGCAGGTTTCAAAACTAGCCTTCTTTCAAAACTAGCCTTCTTTTAACCCATAATCTGCTCCTGCTTACTTTAGGAAAAGAATAGTCTTGGTATGCGCGCTATCCAGAAATCAAGAATTTGAATCCTCGAAAACCACAATTAGCTTTATGTTTTATTTCTTTTATTATTATTGGTATTGTCCTTCTCATCATTCAGCATACCAAATGCGTGAATATGACCACTTCTCTGAGAAATATAATGTAATGATATTGCCACATCATAAACTTTTCAGCCCAAAATCGGAAGCTTGATAAGAAGAGAACTACAGTACACCTGAGTCAATAAAAAAAGCAGAGACTTCAGACTTACATGGAACTGCCAGACAATGTGGCTGTTGCATTAAGCATATGGAAGATGGTTGAGATTCCTGATAAAAAGCCATGACTTTGACGGTGCTCTGGAACGTATTGTCATTAAAATGAAGAGTGCGCCACTGATATCCAATTATCCTAAAACGCCCATCATCTTCAAGACCCGGATGAAGCTTTGTGAACCTTTCTTGAAGCCATTTCTCAGCTGTTGGCCAATGAATCTGACTCTGCAAACAACATTATCATATTTGCCAATGGAAAATTCGTGAATTACCAAAATAATAAACGGTGGTTAGATAAAAAGGAGAAGAAGAAGAAGAGACTTACCGGTCTAGAAGAGGGAAAAGCGAGAATAGAAACAATGCCGTTGCCCTTGTCGGAGGATGAACGGAAAACAGTGTGTGTATCGGAGGAGTGAAGATCATACCATTCGGAGGAGTAGAACCAGTCACCTTCGTCCAGTGGGAAACGCCGTGTCGCCGCCGTACCGAACCGACGGAGGCTCCGTCTCCATCTCGATCCCAGCCTAGCGTGATGCCACATACGGGCATATGGGTATACGACAGACCTAAAACCCTGCCCAATGGCCCTTAAACCCTCCCTGATGCCACTTACCCTTTTTTTAATCTTTAAAAAATATTTGTATATCGGAGCTTTGGATTGGTTAGTATAATTTATTAAGAACGGAGATATTTTAAAATTCTTAAATATTATTTATTTATCTAAATTAAAAATATTATTTAATTTTAAGTCTTTTTTAAACTAATATATTTATAATTTATAATTTATAAAATATTAAATATTAAACTCATTTAATGACTTATATAGTATATTGTATCATTATATGTCCAATCAAAACATAAATTTTACAGATTTTATTGATCTAAAAAAAGTTTTAGATATTATATAATTGAATTAAATTGAATTTATTTTAAATTATTCACGCATAAATCACTTTGAGTACATGTCATAAATTTTATCTAAAATTTTATTTAATAGAGTTTACAAAAATAAATATCGAGTTTGAATTTATATATATGTTTGTGTGGAAGAAAAAGTCTTTCCCGATACATGAATTTCGGTTCATTATAGTTTAGGGACAAAATAATTTAAATAAATTATTTATCTTATACATATTCCTATGTATATCATACAATTATGAGATAAATATATATTACAAATAAAATTATGACAATATCGTAATTATGAAATTTATATTACATTCATGTACTATCCCTGAATTGTTACCAATCACTATTTTATTAAGATTAAACATTAATAAAAAGTAAAAATATCAGCAAATGTTATGTCTTTTTACGAAGAAAGTAGACAATTTTATAGACTAAAATATAAAAATACTTAAATAAACATATGGATGTTTATTAGACAATAAATTCACTATTTTTATACTAATTATGATTTGTTATAGTCAAGGATAACTCAGTTAACTCAATCATTAGTACTTGAACATAATATGAACTATACAAAAGTAGATAAGTAATTAAGATATGATTCACAACTTTAAAGTAATTATGGAAAAATTTTCATCATTCTTTATTAGTATTAATTTAGGAAATACTTGACCAAGATAGATGACATTTATAAATATTTACAGATGTCATTAATTAAATCAATAGCTAACGGAGGATAACTAATATGATTGTACTCAAAATAGAGTAGACATTAATTTTATATTTTATATCTAATCGGAACATTATATAATTAAGAGATTAAATTGTGCAAAAAATTAAATATTATTTAGGTTTATAATTTTTTTATTAATTGCTATAAAAACCTAATAAGTCACACATAAAGAATGATTTGAAAAGATAAAAGATATTTTAATCGAGTTTGACTTGATTGTAAAGTTTGAAACTTCATAATTAAATATGAGATAGGTAATAAAAAAAATCAATATGTGATATTAAATATTATATCTCATTTGAGCATAATTGATATTTAATTATAATTATTTATAACTTTAAATAATGTTATTTTCTAATTTCAATTAAATTATTAAAATGACAAAACCCTATTACAAATAGATTTAAAATCTAATAAAGTTAGCACTTATTACCCAACTCTTTCTTAAACAATTTCATAGTTTTTCCAATTTATCCTATAGATATCATTAGAGATCGGATATTTGTGTGATTACAATGATTGAGATGAACCAATTTTAAAAAGGGATAAAATCATAAAATGAGAAAAAAATCAAGTTTTGAAATAAAATATAAATTAAGATTTAAGTTTTAAACTTTTTCGTTTGATATTTCGAATGCCAAGATGAGCATAATTATATAAAATGGTTAATAAATAAATCATAATACATAAAAGAAGATAATACAGTCGTGCTTTGTAAGTGAAGTTCATTTATTACAAGCTTAGGTGGTAAAATAGAGAAGACGATGAACATTTGAGCAATTAGTTATATATTTAGGCAAATTCAAGTTCAGATTTAATTATAAATTTAAATTTTTTGGATAGACTTTGGATTAGATCAAACGGTAAAATTTGAGTTCAAATTTAATTACAAATTTAAATTTATTTATTAGTTTAAAACAAAATCATTAATTTCATATTAACCTAGATCAAAAAATTTAAAATTTACTTAAAATTTTTATTAATTCAGAATGAATTCATTAATTTTAGATTAATATAGACTATTTTGTCATACTTAGCTTAAGAAAGTTTGATCTAATAATAAGAGATTAAAAAATGGTGGGTTAAATAATGGTATAATTAGTAGAGTAAATATTTAAGAAAAAAGGTGGGTTAAATAATGGTATAACAAAGCTTAAGAAACTTAATTAAGTAAAAATTTTGAATCACTCAAATTTTTGATTTAATTTTAAAATTTTCTTTGTTGTTAAAAATTGATAAGCTTGTTAATTAATATTATTTTTAATTAAATTATTTTTTATTTAATAATTTTTTTCGATTAAACTTTAAATTTTTTGATAGTTATTTACCTATGTAGCTTAGGTGAAAGGCGAAGAAGGTCCCCTTCTAATTAGGAGGTTCAAGCTATCAGTAAAATACTACTTTGAAAAAGCGAGAATTTTAACCTTGTGTCAATATTATTAAATCATATTTCAAAAATTTTTAGTTTTTTAATTTTTAACAGATTTATCACATTCTTGAATATTTTAAACCTTAATTTTCTTATTTTATTGGTTTTGTCAATATTATTAAATCATATTTCAAAAATTTTTAGTTTTTTAATTTTTAACAGATATATCACATTCTTGAATATTTTAAACCTTATTTTTCTTATTTTATTGGTTTAAAATTTAAAATATTGCTTATTTCTTAAATTTAATACTAAGTTAATATTATTTTAGTTTTTAAAAATTTTCAGGTCAGTTAAAATTCACATAACTCTCAGTGATCTGAAGCATAAATCTCCGACCATACCTACTCCTATTAAATAAAACAAAAAAGTGAGGGCCAGTTGACCCGACGGGAGGAAGGAAGGCCGTTGAAAGTTCCAAATTGGAGGCGTGTCCATCACCTGATTGTCATTTATTACAAGTCAACAAAATCTCCCCCAAAAGCACACCGGTCAGGTGGGGTTCCCCCTTCTCTCTTTCTGGAGATGCCTAATGTTAAAACATAACACGCATTGTCAAGCAGAGACTGACCAGTGAATCTTTATGCTTTTTGGACGTTTGACCTGACAAAAGTAAGAAGAGTTTTGAGTTTTTGTTCCACTCCAGGACACGGAACAAGACAATCTCTTCCCACACGCTTTCACTGTTCATTCCACCTCCACAAGAATCCTATATCAATTATACTCTTCAAACGCAACTCTGTTTCTCCAGGATTTCTTTTTCATGCTCTGGGCTTTATAACTCAAGAACCCACCTCAAGTTTCATACGATTTATCAATCATTGAATATTCTTCGCTGGAAACATAAAAGAGTACGACTTTTCATCTGGGATTAATTCGTTTCGATCTTCTCTTCGAAATATCTTCTTCTGTTTGTTTATGGGAACTTTGACTACATATTGATATTAGCTTTTCCTGTTCTGTTTCTTTTGGAAATTCTGAAAGTGTATCCAAAAGTGAAGGTGAGAACAGAAGATCAGGATGATCAGCACGCTTTAAGAGATCATAATTGGAGTTCTTTGCTTTCTTTGAAAGATATAGAGTTCCTCTCCTTACATGATAATTGTTTTCCAGGTAATTTCCCCTTTCCCAATACTATCATGCATCACCCTTTCAATTAACAAGATTGTTTGATCATAACTTCTTATGCTTTTTGATTAACCTATTAATACAATAAGCCCGCCAATTGGAAGAGCTCAAAAATTCTCATTAGTTAATTGAACAGAACTGGATCTGATTGATTATGCTTTTGCTGCAATTGTGTAACAGTTTAAGCTTTTGAGGGGTCTTGAGCATTAGCTTTAGTCTAAATTCCATAGACGGTGCTTGTTTTCAGCTCTTTACCTAGTTCAGGGCAGAAGCTTACTGTCTTAGAATGGTTTCTTATTGATGAAAAGTTTAGAGTGCAGACTTTAGATTTGAACTGTGATAGTTTTTTACGTATCCTTAAACTGTGAAATAGCAAATTTCGTAAGGAATTGATGCATCAATCGTGAATAAATTATTTTCTTCTTCTCAAATGTATAGCCTTTTGTTTCTTAACAGTTTATTACTTGCAGTAAAGCAGCATAAAACTGTTTCTCCACCTGTCCTTGGGAAACCTCCGGTGTCTTATGTTCCAAGCGTAGTCATTCCAGCAGTTTCTTCTACAGAAGGTGAGCATTCAACAATGATCATTACATGATTAAGTTTACTTTCTTCTTCTCAATTGTATAATTTTGTGTTCCTTTATTAACTATTATTTGCAGTGAAGGAGCAAGAAGCTGTTTCTCCACCACCCCTTGCAAAAATTCCCAAGTCTTATGTACCAAGTGTAATGATTCCACCAGTTTCTGATTCAGAAGGTTAAATTTCTAGCTGATTTCATACCAAAAATAGGATTGCCGTTATTCTTTGTTGTCCATTCTTATACGTACGTTGACTCAATTGGCAGGACTAGACAAGAAAAGTAATTCTGATGAGGAGGATAGACCAAATATCAGAGCCACTTCAGTACCACGTCCACGTGCTGTCATGTCTAGTCCGGGTGCGTTTCCTTTTCAACTTACATTCGTAAGCCTGGTTTCTTTTTACTGTTTTTTGTGTGATTGTTCAATTAGGCTATGCTGCACTGGTACTGGCATCCATGGAATGTATTACACTACTTGCAATTGAGTGAGAAAACTACTTCTAGTAATAGTGTACAGGTCATGTTCCATTTGATCATTAGGTTGGTGCACTTATAATATCAATAAAAGCTTGTTTGTCTCGTTTGTTTGTTGGAGAATATTGTTTTCTTCACAAACTACCATGAGAAAGAGGGATATACTTGCATGCTGGAATTTATATAATGAGGGTTATGAAATAGAAACACTTGCCTGGATTTGGTTTTATTTTTAGGATTTAAGTCATTCAAACCTCATTCCTTTCACATATTGCAAATGTTTCTAAGATGCCGGCATCTTGTCTTTGATGATTATACTGTTTCCTGTCTTCATATTATAAATAGTCACTTTTTCCATTAATGAAGGAGGTAATTGAAATGGCTAAGGCTGCTAATCACCATGGTGATAATAGAAACAGGGCTTGGAAAGAGTTGCCAGATATAAAACCAAAATGTTTGTGTGTAAAAATCAAATTCCAGGAACTCGGTGGAGGTGATCATGTACCACATCATCCGGACAAAGAAATACCTTCCGAGTGCTCATGCATAGTTCATTGCTTGAAACAGTAATGTCAGGCATATGTAGGAACTGCAGATAGACTTAATAAGTTTGTGCTCAATGAACACAGGATAGCTAGCAAACGATAAATACACAACTAAACTATACCGGCAACAAAATAGATTATTGCCTGTCTCTTTAATCTTTATTATGTGTTCATGCAAGTTTTTGTAGTCATGCATTTGCATTTGATCGCAGTTCTGTTAATATGAACAAATTCCACTAACCTCTGAATTTTCGTATTTGCCATGTAGACAATGACACAGTTATAGGAAATAAAAACAAGATTAGAGCTGCAAGACCATCACCTTTACAGAACCGTGGCTCAGTTCATAGCAGACACGCACAATGTAAGCCTATCCCAGCCCAACCCACTAAAGGAAGTCCTTCAATCGCAGGAAAGCCGAAGGAACCTATCGAGAAACGGGTTGATCATGGTGGACATCTAGGGTCAGCAACCACAATTTCAAGTCGGAGGAGAAAAAATACAACTAACAAGCCTAGTTCTGTAAGAGTTTAATCATTCAGTCATATGTTTGGATCTATAGATGGTATTGAGTTACAATTTTCTTGTTGGAAATGCTGCAGGTTTGGCTGTAATCTTGCTATCTGGGATAAAAATTCATGTTTGGAGGCAAGGTTTCTGCAACACTATTTTCATTATGGCTCTACTTTTCTCTCACTAGAGCCTATGTTTTACAATTCTTATGACCGCCTGACAAGCTTAGTCCAATGGAGAATTGCTGTACTATGGTGTGACTTGAGCATAGCTTTGCAATTCTAGAGTGTAGCTGTTAGCTTATAGACATGGTTTTGCCGGAAAATTTTGCTGAGACTGTACAAGTGACAATGAAGTTCTATCAAGGATGGGGAAATAAAATGCAACTATACTCTGTACATTTCTCTTCCACTTTTCCTCTTTTATCTTTAGTTTTGAAAACATATATAAGTATGTGTGACTCATTCATGTCTGGAATTGCTTCAGCAATTAGAAAGTGAGAGCGAAAGTCATTTTCACCATGTCATCCTTCACTTTCAGTTCCAATGGAGATCTAGTTCATCATTTCATTCAACATCTTTTAAGAGTTTGACCTAGCAGAAAGGTGGCTTGACCTTTATTTTGATCACAGAATGAGAACTCTAGAAACTGAAGATCAAGATGGTTTTGGTGAGAAAGAATCAAAGAAGTGATTTGGAGAAAAGTGTAATATCAACCTGAGAGGGTGTTAGACTCAAAGTCATGCTCATTGTTCTACGGGATGGTCCAAGTGATAATTATTAGGGTTTACAAAAACAATTTAGATTAAATTAGTTGCTTAATTTTAAATTATTGACTTTTTCAGTAGTTTATTTGAAATATAATTTACAAGTCATTAAGTGCATCTAACGATGTACTTATTTTTTAAAAAAAAATTCATAAAATAACAATTTAATTAACATTTTTTTGTAAAACAATCATAAAATAAAATGTGGATTTTATTAAAATACCCAAGTTAGCTTAGATCAAGTAATTATAAAAATTTCCAATCTTCACAAAAAATGAAAAATCCAATAGTATGGATTAGATAGAAATGAGAATCCAAGAAGCTATGAAATTTTCGAATTTATCCGAAATTATAACATGGATAGAGGGATCAAAAAGAAAATGAAAATCCAATAACAAAAGTTTCCCTAAGTTTATAGGCTTAAGTCACGGACATAACCTCTTTGTAAAATTGTACAAAAATGTTGTGTACATTATAATTCTCCTTAGGCTCCCGTAAAATAAATAATCTTATGATTTGGGTACGTTGATTTTGACTATAAAGTTTGAAATTTGATCAATGCTAATATATCATATAAATGTAAATTTCCAAAACCTTATTACTAAACATTTTATTAAAATCCATTTATTTCATTTAAAAAAATTTATCACATATTTCATTACTACAAAAGAAAATATATTATAAGAAATTATAAATTATAAGATCTTTTCACATCTTTAACCTAAAATGTTGTAGTTAAGTACACAGAGCCCAGCCGGGAAACCTGAAAGCCTGCAAAATGGGAAGACACATAACAGGACTTTAGTTTACTAGCAAATAAGTCAGATAGTCTGATCCACACTGCCCTCACGCCTTATCCTGCAAAACTATGACTCCCAAGCTCATTGGACGCAATCTCCCCACATCAGCTTCCCTTCTACTCCCCACCCCATCTCTCTTTCTTTTCCCATCATCTCTCTAAGCCACCATCACCACCACCACCGTCATGGCTGCCACCGTTGCTGCGGCCGTAGGCTCTTCTTTTTCACCGTCCATTCAGACTCTCAAATGCACACTCGCCAATAAGCAGTACTGTCCAGCTGAGTCTGTTCTTAAACTCTCATCAACTCGGATCATGTTGGCTCCCATGTCTCGTTCTTATTATCCCATGGAACAATTTTGTCCACTTAATGCAGTCTCATGGCGTGTGCCCAGAGTATCTCTTGCTGTTGCTCAGGAAGAGGCTGCTGCTGCTGCTCCTGTCGAAGAGGGTACTTCGGCTGAAGCAGACCAGCAAGTTGACGGTGGAGATCAAGGAGATGTGGCAGATGTAGCAGAAGCTACAGCGGAGACCGTGAGCACTAAACTTTACTTTGGGAATTTGCCTTATAACGTTGACAGTGCGCAACTTGCTGGGATCATTCAAGACTATGGCAGTCCAGAACTGATTGAGGTAGGTCACAGCATGCGCATACATTTCCTTGTTCTTTCTCAATGTGCCATGTCTAATTTAAAATTTTTTTGTGAATCCAACAGAATTGTTACTGTTTCAATCATAAAACTTTCATGTTTACTGATTGATTTCTCTTCACAAAGATTTGTCAATTGTGTTGAGGCTGACAATAACCATGTCTGTTGGAGCGCTAGCTTTGATCATTAAGTATCCATGTATGTCTATTTGATGAATTATTCTCAGTATTTGATGGTAATGATCAAGGTTTGACAGATTGAAAAAGCTCTGCACTTACTTTCCCTATATCACAGTAAATTTATTGTTACATGCCTTTGTAGCAAACACCTCCAGATCAGAGATACGAACGTGTGACTGAACCTAATTATTTTAAGGAATCAACTTTCAAGTGCCTGAAGAATGTTAAAAGCTCATCCAGATGATATGGTTTGCGTCAGTGAAGTACATTAAATTTTACGGGAGATTGCGGAGTGACAATGACAGAACATTGATCTATAGTATCATTGTTTTGATATGTGTATTACACTTCTGGTTAATTATGCTTACGAATTTAAACACACACCTTCGAGTACCTGTTAATCTCTATTTTTCGAGAGAATTATGTACTGAAAAAAGAATGGTTGTTAGGTTCTTTATGACAGGGAGACCGGAAAGAGTAGAGGTTTTGCTTTCGTGACCATGAGCAGCATTGAAGATTGTAATTCAGTTATTGAAAATCTTGATGGAAGTGTAAGAACTGAGAACTCCCTTCCTCCCCTGTCGCTGTGTGCTTGTTTCCATTACGATAACTCTATGCTTATGTCCTTTCTCAGCAATACATGGGTCGCATCCTGAGGGTTAACTTCTCGGATAAACCTAAACCTAAAGAGCCTTTATACCCAGAAACAGAGCACAAGCTTTTTGTTGGGAATCTGTCGTGGTCCGTGACGTCTGAAGGTTTGACACAAGCATTTCAAGAATATGGAGATGTTGTTGGAGCAAGGGTTTTATACGATGGAGAGACAGGAAGGTCTCGCGGATACGGTTTCGTATGCTACTCAACAAAATCTGAAATGGAAGCTGCACTTGCATCTATCAATGGAGTGGTATAATCCAGCTTAATCTCCACTCAAGTGATCAACATTCTAAGACCATATGTATCTGTTGTTAGTGGTTTGTTTTAAGTAATCTCTGGCTAATCTTGTTGGTGTATCAGGAACTAGAGGGACGAGCAATACGTGTAAGCTTGGCGAAAGGAAGAAAATCAGTATGAGTTTAAACATGAAAGCAGATGTGAGAAAAGAGATGCAGATGCACAGCACACAGACACAGGCCTAAGATCCCAAAAGAAGTATTCCTGCCATACTTGAAAGGAAAAGCTACATCATCTTTGCAAATTCTTATAAATCTGCTAACTGTGATAACCTATGGTCGTCATATTAATTGATTATGAATTCCTGAGAATGATTCTTGCTTCGCCGTCGTCTTGTTTCAGATGTATTTTGTACACTAGCAGGTACACACTGCGCAAATGCGTATTAGTAATCCATACTAATATGCCCACTAAACTTTTACAGAGTATTATATAACTTAATATTTTTTCAGTTAACATTTTACCGTCAAAAACAGAATGTTCATATTGAAGTTTCAATTTTGTTTAAGGGCAAATATGATAGTTAAATTATTTTGAATGAATTAACCAAACAAATAAGTTAAAATAAAAACGTTTCACATGTTTTAGTTAACTCAGTCCCAGCACACGATTCAAGCTCATTTCGAAAAGAATATGAAACATTGTACAAAAATCTTCTTAGATCTAGAAAAACTATGTAGGATTTAAAAAAGTTAAACAAATTTAAAGATTTAAGAGATCAAAATAAGAACAATACCTACATAAAACAGCAACCAACAGGTAGAACAGGATACGATCTATGGAGATGAGATATCAACATCGTTTTATTGTATTACGTAATGAAAAAACCTAGTCTAGGATAATTTTGGTTTCTTGTTGCTGTCATCAATGTCTGCATTTGAGCTTGTATTTGACTCGCTTGATCTTTT
>JAOSBN010000179.1:54188752-54198867 GCA_027563595.1 Erythroxylum suave | reverse complement strand
GTGTAATTTTTTAAAATTATAAAATAGTTCTTGATGTTTTTTAAATTGAAAAGTAATCCCTTAATATATTGTACTATATTATTTATAATTTTACATCAACTTTGTCTAAAAGAATTATAAAAATTTTGAAATAACTATAATCTATTTATTTCTATTAACATGACTTTTCACATATTTCATAAATAAACAATAACTACAAGTAATATAAAAAGATGATTTAATTATCATACAAATATAAAATTAAGGATAATATAAATTACTTAAAATGTTATAATTTCATCCAATAATAAATGGAATATAGTTTCTATGCTAATATTTAATTATTATAAATAATGAAATATAGTTATATTATAGTAAAAAATTTAAAAAAGGAATAAAATAAAAATTACCACCTCTTAATTTCATTTTAAAATATTTTTTTGTAGAAAAATATAACTATTATTTACTATATGAATATAAATATCATTTTATTAATAATAAAAAGTGATGATAAATTCAAAAAAAATAAAAATTAATTTATTGCATAATTTTTAAAATTTTAATTTAATAATTAAAATTTAAAACTATTAGCCGATATTTGATTTTCTTTTTTTTGAAAACTTGAACAATTCTTCTTGGCTTTAGTTTCAACCCCAATCCGTCTAAGTCTAACCCATTTCAGAAAACAAGTAACTTTAAGTTTTATTTTTCTACAAGTGCAATGCCACTCGATTTAGTACCTTTTTTGACCTTATAATACGAACCAACTAGTTTTGATCGGTGGCATGAAACTCGTAATTTTGGAGGTGTATGTTTTCATTTTTTTTAACTTTTTGTTTTTGTTTTCAAATTTAGTAAAAAATTTTGTTTGTTTGAATGTTTAGTTTTTGTTTTTAATTTTGGTTTTTTCCAATTTTCAAAAATTATGAAAAAGTAGTTTTTGTTTTTGTTTACGTTTATGTTTTTTTCATAATCAAAATTATTATCATTTAAGTATATATTATTTAATTATCAATAAAAATTATGAATAATTTAGTTCAAGTTATATATTTAATAAATTAAAATTAATTATTAATAAAAATTATGATTTAATTTAATTTTGTTTAATTTTTTAATTAAATTATATGTAATCAAATTTTAATAATTATTAATAAATATAATTAAATTTAAAATATATAAATATTCAAATAAAAATTGATTTAATAATCAAAATAAATTTCAAATAAATATTAATTTATAAATAAAATTTTAATTTATAAATTATTTAATTTATTAAAATAACACAATTTTATTAATAATTTGTTAATAAATAATATATAAGTGATTAAATAATATTTTTGATTAAAAATAAATTATCATTAAGTTTTATCTAATATGTAGTTATTATCAGTGATAAAAATATAACTATATTAATGCTAACAACCAAATAGGTTTTTGTTTTTTCTTTAAGAAAAAGAAAAACAAAAAATTGAAAACGAAAATTGAAAACTACAACGAAAAAATAGAAGTAGAACCAAATGATAGTTTTTATAAGTCAATCTTAATACATAAACATAATTGTTTAATTAGATAATTAAAGACGAATAAAAATTAAATTTATCTAATTTTAAATATAATTTATATCCATTATTAATATATTTAAGAACTTAATGAGTCATATATAAATATTGGTTTATAAGGAGCAAAAATTGTTCTAATCAAGTTGGTATTAATTGTAAAATTAGAAAAACTTTATAATCAAATGTGAGATATTGCATCTTCATTGAATCTAATTAATATCTAACTGGAATTAATTATAATTGCAATAAATAAATTAAAATTTTACTTAAAATAAATTGCTAAAAAAATAAAGCTCTCGTATAGTTTAAGAAACTTTTAAAAAGTCCCTTAATCTTTAAAATCTCTAAGGAACTTTTATAGTTTTCTACTTCCAAAAAAATATTTTCTATTACACTTCAATTAAAAAATAATGATAAAATATATGTCACACACGGACCAATTAAATTGTAAAAACACGATAATCCAATTAAACCCTTAACTTCACCTAAACTAATTACTAAACTAGTAATTTATTGTTATTATATTAAATTATTAATTTAAATCAAGTTTAATTGATTTAAATTGATTTTAAGAGCTGAATTAAGTAACCAATCTTTGATTAATCTATTTATAATGCTCACTCATATTTTATCGTTATTTTTTAATTGAATTTTAAGAAAAAGACTTTTTTAAGTAAACTTAAAAGCTAACAGAAAATTATCAAGATTTTAAAAATCAAAGGTGTTTTTAAAAATTTCTTAATCAATCGAGATTTATGTATTTTACTTTTATTATAAATAAATATAGGTTTCTCAAGAGCTAACACTTTTTATATAATTATCTTTATAATAGTTGTGGAATTTTCTTTATACATTATATGAGTATTGTTAAAGATCGAATATTTGTACAACAAAGGTAATTAATAAAAAGATTCAATTTTAAACATAGTTAAAAGAATAATAAAAAATGATTAAACTTATCAATAAGATTTATATTTTATTATGTATTGTGTATTAATTGTGTTATAGGATTTAATTTTTCTTAATTTTTAGAAAATTATATGAAAAATTTTGTTCTTATTTTAATTACATTAAATCTTCTGTTTCAATTACTCTTTTAATCATATTCTATTAAATCTTATATATATATATATATAATGTGGATAAGATTTAATAAAATATGATAAAAATATTATAAATAAAATAGGATATTTAATGTTTACCCCAAAAAATTTTAATTAATTATTTTTTTCCCCCAAATCTTGCGTTATCGTTGACTTATTTCTAAGCTTACAAGTCTAAACTCTCCGAAAAAACGTCGTAAAAGCTCACTAACAGTCTAACACCCTTCACTTTCCCGCAATTTCTCGGCTGCCGAACACCAGTTTCAAGGCTGGATTACAAATGGTGGCTTTATCACCTTGTTGTTCCCGTCCCAAACCCATAATCAAAACCCTAACTTCCTTGAACCAGCTCCAAGCAAGATTCCATAGGTCCCCAACTCTGTATCCAAGTTTCCTTCTTTCAGAACAACCAAAGAGCGAGGAAGATAATGTCAGCGGCAGAGACCCCACTAGTCCGTCTGGACTTGGGTAAGTTTGTTGTTGATTAATGAGAATTTCTTTGAAGTTATGATCGACAATGCTTAGCGGAAAACCTATACTTGCTTTAACACTGAGAAGGATAACCTCTCGTATCTTTTGCATATTGGAAAGCATAGCGTTTGATGCTCTTGTATAATCTTTCGTGGTTGATTGCATCTTTTATCTACTCTTTTAGTTTATGCATTACTTATGCTTTAAATCTTTTGATTGGCTTATTATATTATCTTTCTAGCGAGGCTGGCTGTACTGTTATTTTCAATTTTCAATTTTCAATTTTTCAAACTTCAAGATTTCTTATTTTTAAATTATGGTAATTTAAATGCTTCATGATTCAATTCAGCTGTAGTTTACTTACTTGGCCTGGAGAGGTATCTACTTTCTGTTTTGGTAGACTTGCGTACCATCTCTGTTATATCAGTTAGGAATTGCTGAAATAGATTCTTATTGGATGAATATTGGCAGGAGAGGAAACGAAAATCGTGGCCTTAAGGATGGTGCCGGTGGAACTGAACTTCAGGTTCCAAGGAGAGTATTTATTATCAAACCGAGACTTCCATCAAAAACACATCTTCCCAAACAACACAATCATCTTGTTCTCTCTAAGCCAATGGATGGCCGTTTTAACTACAGACAATCACGACAATACCACAGAAACCACAATCCCACCAATTATAGCTCTCCAACAAACAAGATGACAAATGGGTTTGGCGTTGTTTGCTTAAAACCCCAAGAAGACAATGTTGGAGTTGAAGAAAATAACCACCATTTTGATGATTTTGCTAGTGATGTTGAGAAGGTATATAGAATTCTTAGAAAATTTCATTCTAGAGTTCCAAAATTGGAGCTTGCGTTGCTAGATTCTGGTGTTGTGGTGCGTTCAGGTTTAACTGAACGTGTATTGAATCGCTGTGGTGATGCGGGTAATTTAGGATATAGGTTCTTTGTGTGGGTATCAAAACAGCCAGGTTACAGGCATAGTTATGAGACTTATAAGGCTATGATTAAGATTTTAAGTAAAATGAGACAATTTGGTGCAGTTTGGGCCCTGATAGAAGAGATGCGGAAAGACAGTAGCATATTGATAACAAGTGAGGTTTTTATAGTTTTATTGAGGAGGTTTGCTGCTTCTAGGATGGTTGACAAGGCAATTGAAGTATTGGATGAGATGCCAAAATATGGTTGTGAGCCTGATGAATATGTGTTCGGCTGTTTGTTGGATGCTTTGTGCAAGAACGGCAGTGTCAAGGAAGCTGCTTCACTTTTTGAGGACATGAGGGTGAGGTTTACGCCGAGCTTGAAGCATTTTACATCCCTGTTGTATGGTTGGTGTCGAGAAGGGAAGTTAATGGAGGCTAAACATGTATTGGTACAAATGAAGGAAGCTGGGTTTGAACCAGATATTGTGGTTTATAATAATTTGATGGGTGGGTATGCAAATGCAGGGAAGATGGGGGACGCTTTTGCTTTGCTGAAGGAAATGCAAATCAAGTGTGAGCCAAATGCAAACTCATATACCATTTTAATTCAGGCTCTTTGTCAACAGAATAGGATGGAGGATGCAATGAGGATTTTTGTTGAGATGGAAAGGAATGGCTGTGAAGCAGACATAGTGACTTATACTACATTGATAAGTGGGTTTTGTAAGTGGGGTAAGATTGATAAAGGGTATCAGATTTTGGATAGTATGATACAGAAAGGGCATATGCCCAATCAGTTGACTTATTTAAGTATTGTATTGGCCCATGAGCGAAAGGATCAATTGGAAGAGTGTATAGAGTTGACGCGAGAGATGAAAAAGTTTGGTTGTCCTCCTGATCTTGGTATTTACAATGTTGTGATAAGGTTGGCTAGTAAGTTAGGCGAGGTGAACGAAGCCGTGCAAGTTTGGAAGGAAATAGAAGCAAGTGGCTTCAGTCCAGGACTGGACTCTTTTGTTATCTTGATCCATGGGTTTCTTGGGCAAGGTTGTTTGGTTGAGGCTTGTGAATATTTCAAAGAAATGGTTGGAAGAGGTCTTTTGTCTACTCGACAATATGGTATGCTAAAGGAATTGTCGAATGCTCTCTTAAGAGGGGAGAAGCTTGAAATGGCCAAAGATGTCTGGAGTTGCATGGTGACTAAAGGATGTGACCTTAATGTGCACTTGTGGACAATTTGGATTCATGCATTGTTCTCTAATGGGCACGTGAAGGAGGCTTGTTTGTATTCTATGGATATGATAGATGCAGGCTTGATGCCTCAACCAGATACCTTTGCAAAACTCATGCGGGGCTTAAGGAAATTGTTTAATAGGCAGTTGGCAGCAGAAATCACAGAGAGGGTTAGAAAGATGGCTGCAGATAAGAATGTCACTTTCAAGATGTATAAACGAAGAGGGGAAAGGGTTTTGAAAGAAAAGGAGAAGTCAAAAAGGGACGGGAGGAAAAAGAGTCCTCATTGTCGTCGTAGAAGTGGTGGCCGAGGTAGAGCTGGCATTTTGTAGTCTTGTGACAGTATGTTATTCAAAGAGACTTTGAATGACCATGCAACATGGATAGGAAGAAAAATTACAGGTAAAGTGGAGAGCTTTAGGGAGGAGTTTCTTCAGATGTTTACATCAATTCTGATATCATCTTGTTGATTCATTCTGCCCATGTTCTGTTTGCTGGTGATTTAAAATTTTTGAAGGCTGAATTGGTGGCTTTTAATTACAAGAAGACTAGAGTAGTGCAAGTATTGGGTTCTGAAGGATGCTAACTTTGGTGGAACTGCCACTTGGAGAAAACTGAAGTTTTTGGAGCCTGAGGCTAAGCAATTGTTGCCTGAATTTCTTGTAAGTTATGGTTAATGCTTATTGGAAAACCAATGGAGCTTTGTTCGGAGAGTGATAACTTCTGTTGTTTTTTTCCATCTTGGAGAGCATAGCATTTGATGTCCCTTTAAAATATTCCTTCGTGATTACTTCTTTTGTGTACTTTTTTTAGTTTGTGAACTCTTATGCCTTTTAACTTTTGAGGTTTGGCATATAGTGTCTTCTAAGAGATTACATTAGATTTCAAATATTTTTATTAGTAATTGAATGCTGCATGATTCAACTCAAATTAGTTTACTTTGTAGGTGGTTAAGGTGAGAACGGCCTACTCTCTCGTAAGATGTAACTGCGTACTTGTTTATCATCTCTGTCACCTCAGTTAGAATAGTTTCTGATTTAGATGAACGTTAACAGGAGAGGCAGTGAAGATCATTGCTTTAGCAGTCGTGCTGGTGATATTGAGCATCACTCCAAAGGATAAGGTTCGCTTACTGATTATATGATTTATCTCTACTTGTAAACTGCCTCTTTTTATTTTCTAGGATGATTCTGGGTTCTTAAAGCTCTGAACTTGACATTTGATATGCATGAAGATTCATTTATTGATTACCAAATTGACAAGCATTTTTTCAGTATGTTCATGCAAGATCTTGTTATATACTTAATGGTAAGTTGTCTTTTATAATGACTGTTGAAAATATTAAATATTCCTTGATATTTTATCTGGGTCCTTCACTCCTTTGTTCTATCAGACTGTATTATTGTATATAGTTGTCCTCTCCTGTTCTTTCCTGTTGCTCGATTTTTGTGTACTAATCTAAGTACTTGATTCAACAAGGTTCCGTTTTGCTGGTAATTCATTCTTTTGAGTTATGATACGTCGAGATATGTTGAATCATGATCGATTTAAGCTACCTAATTTTAGATTTGATAAAGTTGAATTTTCTTTTTATATGTCTAATAAAATATTTTGGGCACACCATCTATTATTTTTTAAAAGATGAACTTATTGTTTATAATTAATGTGATTTTTTAGTTATTATTGCTAAAATTGCCCCACCATTCAAAATGCTGGCTCTATGTCTAGACAAACTTAAAAACTCTTTAGGTAATAGATTTATGTTGCATCAAAATTAGTTTATTTTTATAAATATTTTTAATTCATTGTTATATTTTGAATGCCTATTGAATTATCAAGTGCACACAATAATATATAAATCTCATATTTTTGATAAGTTAATTATTAAGTACTTAGTATAGTGAAATAACTTCTTAATTGTGCAGAAATCTAAAACTTTTAAATTACTAGGAACATGCAGAAACCAATTTTAAGTATTTTAAATTCAATATTCTGTCCAATTGGGTTTGCTTCTATAGATAATTTACGACTATAATTAAGTACCTTGTTTTCTCAGTTCCAGACATTTGTGAGATCATCAATTGGAATTGGAAGAGCCAGAAATTCCTGCAGATTCATTCCTTTTTCATTGTGCCAATGAGTTCTAACGAGAGACAGAGACATTTTTTTAAAGATTTGCTTAAATAGTTGATCTAAAACCTAAAATTGTGAAGAATTTTTAATAGATATACCTTTGTATAAGATATATCTATTAAAAATTCTTTATATGTGACTAGAAAGTCACTAGTTCGAGTTATGGAAAAAGTCTCTTTGTAAAAGGAAGACTTGCATACAATCGATGAGTTTCTTCGGTCTCTCTGCAAAGTTATACACCGAAGCTTGCCCTATTTTTATATGTTTTTGTACAAATACTGTCATCCAGGCTTGTGAGGTTACACATTGGTTAGTTTTCAAAATGTGGAGTTTTACAAAGACACTCAAAAGGTTAAAATGATGAAATATTAATGTTCAAAATTAGCATCTTGTTTACTTCTTAAGTAACTTGTGTGCTTAGAATTGATGCTGGCCTTTGGACTCGTATTCTTGAAATTTCCCTTCTTCATATGCGACGGTAATAAAAAGGTTCAGATTTTACTAAATGATTTCGTTGATGTGTTAAACTTGGAATATTTTATATCAAAGATTATTTTCATAACTCAATCTTTAAAATTTTTAATTGATATATACATACATACATATATATATATATATATATATATATATAATCTTTTTTAAATGTCTCAAACTCATAAATATTATTTCTTGTGTGTTTACCAACTAATTCATAATTTAAAAACAGCTTTTCATCATAACTGAAAAATTGCTTTCATCGTAGCAACTTAAAGGATGATTGATAGTGAGAGTGAAAACATGTTAGAATGATAGATATAAAAAAATATAATTTTTATTTAATTATAAATTGTTTGTTTGTTAAAGAGTTTCTTTGTGGATTATTACATATATGCGTATTTAATGAATTATCCATTATATCTAAAAGTAGATGCGTTTTCATGATATTAAAAAATTGCACTTTCTCAACTCTTATACAAAGGTGAATTGTTAATGTTGTCAATGTTAAGGTTTCACTCAAAACTCATATAGTTGAGAATCATTAGCAATTAGTTCAAAGTTAATGTTGTGGTTCTCATTTTATGGATGTTAGTGTTAGAAATATGATGCATATATTTACTTATTTTATTTTGGCATTATTTTATAGATTGGACTTATAGATATTTTTATTAATTAGAAAATTCTTGTTTAACTTGGATTTAAAAATTATATGAATAATCTTCTAGTTGTGAAAGAATCTTATCTTGGATTGAAGTCTATCTCACAAGAAGGGGTGTAATATATCATGTGTGTGTGAAGTTTGGGCAATTTGTTGGAAGTTTTGGTGTGATTATATGTTGATTGAATTTCATGAACAACTAAAGGTTTGTAGATGATGTAACCCATGGTGTGTGGTCCATGTGTGTGTTGCTAAAACATCTCTAGGTGTTATTTCTATATGTGAGCAGCAAGGTTTACTGGTTAATTGATTGTGAGTATGAAGTTTATGTATGTGATTTGATAGTTCTTTGTGGGTGCGACATCTTGAATTGCTCATGGATTGGTCTTGAGTTTTCACTGCATGGCTCATGATTAAGTCGATTTGTCCATTGCATGCGTCTTCTACCGAAAGCATATTTGCTTGATTAGTTGTGTGTGATGTCTTTCTTTGTTGCCGTGAGTTGATGTTGGAGTCCGCAAAAATTAGTCCATAATTTGTTGCAACAATTTTCAGATTTATTTTAGTGGAGCTGAACTTTTCGAGAAGTTTTTTTTTATCTCAAATGTTTTTTGTTCTTGTTATTAGTTAGTCAATCACTTGAGTTATTTAGTTGTTGTTCTTTTGTCAAAAAGAGTATTGAGAAAATTCTCTGTTGAGGTTAACACGAGTCGATCGTCTTATTAGATGTGAAAGACTTTTACAGGAAATTAGGTTGACAGATGATGTTAAGGGTTGAGTGGTCTCAAATCAGTAAAGCCTTGGGTTAATATATTGTACTTTGGTGAAAGTATTAAGCTCGGTGAGAGCCCTGCAGACGCAAGAAAGGTGTGTCAAACTGCGTTATCAAATTTCTGATGTTATTTTTTAGTTTACTTTTGATTGTTTTTATTTTTGTTTGTGCTAGAGACGAGCATGATAAAATTGAAAAATTTACGAAACTATTACCCCCTACGATTTTTCTGTTAGGTTGACCAATTCCACTAAATTTAGATTTGGAAAGTGTTAACTATCTTTGTGGATTAATAGCAATGAAGCTCGGGTAGATTTGAGGTAGAAAATAATGATTAGAAGCTATTTTTGGAGGATACGCTTATGTCTAGGAGGCATACACTTATGGCAATGATGAACCTTGTGCACGACTGTGTAAGCTTTTATAACCATGTGCAAGTTGAAAGACGACATTATGAGATTAGACACACTCATATAGAGTTAGATACAGCCTTGTCAATGGTGGACTCGACGGTGTCCGTTGATTGTATAAGTCACTATAACCGTGCATCTCTATAGAGATGTCAATTTGGGCCTAGCCCATGGGTCGGTCAACGGTTTTTGGCCTAGTTTGACTGGCCTATGGGCCGGGCCACGACCAGTGAAGTACGAGCCGAGGGTGGATGAGTCGCGGGTTGGCTCGTGGCCCGTGAAATAGTGGACGGTCGACTGGCCCGACCTACCACAAATTTTTTAATTATTTATTAAAATAATTAATAAATAATTTAAGTAAGTTAAAAATTTGTAATTAATGTAATTCATAATT
>JAOSBN010000179.1:54172399-54183653 GCA_027563595.1 Erythroxylum suave | reverse complement strand
TATTAATTAATTAAATATATAATATATTTAATTGATAGTCAATTAAATAATATATGTTTTTATTTCATTTTTCAATTCTACTTGGTTGTTTCCTTATCATGAACTCTTGTTGTAAATTATAATAATTTGAGAGTTAAGGATATTTATTATTCTTTTTATTGGATGTTTGATATAATTATTATTTAATATATAATGAAAATTGAAATTGTAATATTTTAAATACTTTATATTATTCTTAATTTTATATTTGTATGATAATGATTGTCTTTTTTTACATAAATTGTGGTTATTATTTATATATGAAATATCTGAAAATCATTGTTATTTCATATTAATTATGATCATTATTTATTATTTTGATTTTTAAAGACAATGTTAAAAATATACAGTACAACTGTACAATATGACAATGTACTATTTTATAATTTTTAAAAAAATTCACGGATTATTTTATAAATTTAAATAATTACTTAAAACGGTATCCAGCATTAACTGATACCGGTACAGTTCCATACCAGAATCCAATTCGGTACGGAATTCGTAACCTTGTTTCCAACTTCATTAATATTATTTTCACTATTTTGTGTTTTGTTTCTGATGTTATGATCAGAAATGAATAAAATCAACGTTAATTTTAATTTTTTAAGGTTGATAATTTTTATTTTAGTATATTTAGTGTAGAATGACAAAAATTTTATAAATTATCGTAAAATGGAAATATTTGATTGTATCTCCACATATGTATATAAAGTCAATGAATCCAGTGCATAAGGTTCCCTACATTGCGGGAGTTAGGAGAGGGACGTTAATTGTATGCACCCTTCCTCTTACATTTTTACAAAAACTGAAAAAAGTAACTTTAACCAGTTACCCTAAAGCTAGCCTTTTATTATATATAACATGAATAATTTAAGTCTATTATAACTTTCTAATACACACACCTTACATTGCTTGAGTGATTTATTATTAACTAACTTGAAGATTTTGTGAGTAATTAGTTGAAGCCCAATAAATTATTTTATAATAAATTAAAACATACAACCTTCTATTGTTATGTTTTGATTCAATTATTTCAAAATGGAAACCTCAAACCTTCAACCTTCTCCAACAAGACAAACTTGGTGGACAAGAACAGTAAATAAGGAAAGAAAACTTAATAAGCCTCTAATACCATAAAACAAATAAAAGATAGGAGAAAACAAAGATGCAGAACAAGTGCTCAACAAAATGTGTACAAGAAGAAAGAGAGAAAAATGAGCTGCTAAAAATTAAATTGCAACTAATGATTACAAGGTACTGAAAGATTTATAGCAGGACAGAATAGTAAATTATCCTTAAAAAACTCCCATTACTTACTAAAGAGTCTACCTACAGATAATCACAAAGATTTAAAGGATAATTATTTGACTTAGACCAACCCTAAAAAAAAGAAACAGAAAGCTAGCAACCACAAACCAGTAAAGAGTAACTGAAATTGACAGCAAAAAATAACTAAGATGCACTAATTTTTAACACTCTCCCTTAATGCATGCTTACAAAATTCAACTCCAAGAGCACTTCTCAAGTTCTCAAACTTAGGATTTCCCAAAGCCTTTGTAAATATGTCTGCTACTTGATTCTTTGTTGAAAAACTTCTAGCTTTATCTTTTGATTCAAGACTTTTTCCCGAATAAAGTGACGATGAGCTTTAATATGCTTTGTTCGTCCATGAAAGACTGGATTTGCAGTAAGCTTAATGGCACTTTCATTGTCACAAAATATGGTTACTGAATAATCAATCTTGTGAAAAATATCTTCCATTAAACACTTCAGTCAAATGCCCTCTTTGCAGCCATAGTTGCTGCTACATACTCTACTTCAATACTTGACAAAGCAAATAAGATTGCTTCCTATTGCACCATGAAATTGTAGCTGAACCAGTGTTAAAACAATAACTTAAAGTGGAACAATGATCATTTGCATTTATTGCCCAATCTACATCTATAAATCCACTCAACAAAAAATGATCACATTTTTTATACATAAGACCACAATCAATAGAACCCTTAATGTAACGTAGAATCCATTTAGCAGCATCTAAATGAGGAAATCTTGGATTGTGCATAAACTGAAAAACAACAATAGTAGAAAATGTGATTTCTAGCCTTATTATAGTTAAATAAATTAAACTAACAATAAGTTGTCGAAACCTCGTAGCATCATTTAACAACTTCCTTTCATCTTTCTTCAACTTCAGGTGAGGTTCCATAGGATTGGCCATTCATTTCTTTTGAATCTTCCATGCCAAAACGCTTCCATAATTATTTAGCATATCCTCTTTATGACACAAAATATACCTAATTTGTTTTATCAACTTCCAAGTCAAGAAAACATCTAACTTCACCTAGATTCTTTATTTCAAATCTAACAGTTAAGTTAATTGTTAACAGAGAAATTTCAGCATCATTATCCCCTGTAACTATCATATCATTGACATACAAAAGAACCAATAAGTGCATTTTTTAATATGACTTTACAAATATGCTGGAATCTGAATTTGAAACTTTAAATCTGCAAAAGGTGAGGTATTGAGAAACTTTACCACATCAAGCACGTGGTGCTTATTTTAAGTCGTACAATGCTTTCTTGAATCGAAAAACATGGTTAGGAAATTGCTTGGAGATAAAGCCTTAAGGCTGCTCCATAAACACTTTACAATCTAATTCCCCGTAAATAAATGTGTTCTTTACATTAAAATGCCATAATTTCTAGCCCCTACATTTTGCAAGTGAAAACACTGATCTCACTGTATTAATCAATTTTGCTACTGCACTGAAAGTTTCTTCATAATCTAATCCATAGCTTTGAGAAAACCCACGAGCAACTAAGCGAGCTTTATGTCGATCAACTGAACCATTTGTCCTTTTCTTTAACTGATAAACCCATTTACAAGTGGCTGGCTTACAATTTTCTTGTTTCAGCACAAGCTCCCATGTCTCATTTTTGCTCAAGGCTTTAATTTCTTCTTAAATGGACATTTCCCAATTTGGACAAGCTTTGGCTTCTTTATAACACTCTGATTCTTCTCCAACTATTGCTCCGAGAAAGCATGAGGTAACTAAACATTTATTTGCTTACACTTCCTAGTTTTTAAGATAACCAGGCTGCTTTTTCTCCCTTGTTAATCTTCTTGTAACTTGATTATCAATTTTTGCATCTGCATTATCTAACTCAGGAGTCAAAGACGCTCCTCCCTCTCCATGTTCGACATCATCATCATTGGATAGATGTGTATCAATTTGTGGAATCAACTTTTGGTTATCTTAATCACTGACAAGTTCGAAGTTCTTGATTGAGTACATAGATGAATCTTCATCAAACACCACATCTCTTAAAGTAACAAACTTCCTTGTCTGTGGATCCATGCACCTCCAACCTTTCCTATACAAATCATAGCCAAAAAAAATACACTTCTCTACTTTCGGGTCAAGCTTAGTTTAATTTGTTTTAGACATATGAACATAACAAATAGAACTAAATACTCAAAAATAAATCACATTAGGCTTTTCTTTATATAAAACCTCAAATGGGGATTTTTGTTTACCCGGCCAAGGAGGTAAGCGTTTGATCACATGATAAGCACACTGAATAGCTTCTGCCCAAAGCTCTTGAGGAAGTTCTTTATCATGTAGCCATAACAGACTAGTTGTACTAAGATGCACTATTTTCCTTTCAGCAACCCCATTTTGCTAAGGGGTATTAGGACATGTTATCTGCCTTTGGATGCCATTTTTATCACAAAAATGAAAAATTCAGAAGACATAAATTCACGACCATTGTCACTCCTTAAGCACTTCAACTTCAACTCAAATTCCTTCTTTACAACATCTTTGAAACTCAACAAACTTGGAGAATTCTTCATTCTTTTCTTTCAAAAAATAAACTCATGTGTACCTGGAATAGTCATCAACAAACACTATGACATATCGATAACCACTGTAACTTGGGGTTTTTATTGGTCCCATCGAATTTGTTTGCACTAACTACAACACAATTGATCTTCGATTTGTTAAGCTCTTGAAAGGAAGATGATGTGATTTGTCAAACTTACACACTTGATAGATTATTGTTTCTTGAACGTTGCTCTCGGGTTGGAATGCCATCTAATAGCTTCTTTGAAGAGATTTTCTCCAGTAATTGATAGCCTACATGGCCAAGACGAGCATGCCATATTGCCGCATGGTTAGATTGACTAGTCCTTTTTACATAGGCCTCTCTTACTGACATAACAAACATAGAACCTTTCTTTTTACTAGCGCAAACAATATCAGCAGATAAATTTTTCATATTATCAAGAACCTGCACATTATTTGGGCCAAATAGGACATACTTCCCATAATCTATAATTTGAGAGAGAAATTAAGTTTTTCTTCAAACTTGGTACGTGGTAAACATCACTTAATTTGACAACTCCAGTTTTTGCATCTTCAACACCAATCTTGATGATACCTTCATTCATTACTGGATGAGTTGAGTTATCAATTGTAACAATAACTCGATCATCGTTGTATCGTCGCAACTTTGAAAGCAATGAATCATTTCCAGTCACATGATGAGAGCAACTAGAATCAATGATCCACTCCTCATTATAGTGGAACTATATAAAGTTAAGGTCATGTTTCACTAACCTTCTCATCAACATCTAACTTTGAAACCTTAGCACAAATACCTTTAATTCGAAAAAATATTCTCTAATTAACATACCTCCCTATGTTGTCATTGCTAATTCATTTTCTAAAAATTGTAACGTCAATGTATTCTTCTTCATAAATAACTTTTTAAGTGTCTCCCAAACTTGTTTCGAAGATGTAACATCACGAACATGATCAATGAACTCCTTGTTAGTTGAAGTGCTCAACGTAAAGAGAGCTTTACCACACTTGATCTTCCACTTTCGTCGTGACTCAATATTTTCAAGAATGTCAATTAGAATCCTTGAATCATCATCGGCAACAAGTTCCCCAAGTCTTGGCCTTGAAGAAAAGCTTCCGTACACATTCTCCAATACTTGTAGTTTGTACCCACAAGTTTCTCGACGCCATATTGCATACTAAAGTTGCTTCCTCCATTCACCAATTCCATTATTTCATACTGGAAACCGTAAACCTTCAACCTTCTCCAACAAGACAAACTTGATAGACAAGAAGAGTAAATAAGGAACGAAAAATTCAACGAGACTCTAATACCACCAAGCCGCTAAATATTTGAAACAGGGGCTCAACAAAATGTGTATAGGAAGAAAGAGAAAAAAAAATGAGCTGCTATCTATATTTGATTAAATTGCAACTAATGATTACAAGGTGCTGAAAGGTTTATAGCAAAACATAATAACAAACTATGCGTAAAAAAATCCCACTACTCACTAAAGAGTTTACCTACAGAAAATCACAAAGATTTAAAGGATAATTATTTGACTTGGTCTAACCCTAAAAGATAGGAATAGAAATCTAACAATTAAAAGTAATGTTCTGAAAGTACTGCTCATAGAACTCCAGCTTTTAACCCAGAATTCACTATCAACCTAGTAATCCAAATTCAACAAAAGGAGTGCTTCTTAGTACTTGACCTAAAAGACACACAAGTGTTTGAAACACGATGCTCCCATCACAGCCTGAAATTGCTCGAAAGGATGGCGAGATCTCCGTCACCGATGGCCACCCATCGAAAAAAGTCCGTATCCGAAGGCGTGACGAAGATCCTCCACCCGGTTTAGCCTACTCTTATAGCGAAGCAGTACTCGAAGGCCTAATGGGAGTGAATGAGGTTGAGGAATCTGCTTGGCCTACTGAAGAACCAGTCGAATTTAAGGATGGAAATAGAGACAGCAAAGGGCATTGCCTTATCCCAAACATTTAAAGATCAACTTGATCAACAATGGGGACGAGCAATCATCATGAAACTGGTCGGTTGTTGGATAGGGTATCGGATATTAAGTTAGATACTGAAGTGTATGTGGCAACCAAAAGGACCGCTGAAACTTATGGACCTTGACTATGACTTTTTCTTGGTAAAATTCATTGAGGAGGATGACTACTTCAAGGCGTTAACAAGTGGACCGTGGGTCATTTTTGGACATGCTTTATCGGTTTAGATATGGCTGCCTTCGTTCTAGACTTCACAAGGTATAATGCCAAGAGTGGTAGTTTGGGTTCGGTTCCCTGAACTATCAATCGCGCGTTATCATCCAAGGACCCTTTCGGCCTTGGGAAACCTAGTCAGACAAATAGTTAAGATTGACAAAGCAACCACACAATCACAACGAGGGAAATACGCAAGAATGGCTATCGATGTCGATCTCAGCATCCCCTTATGCCCTTCAGTGGAACTCGACGGTGAATCGATTAAGGTAGCTTATGAAAGATTGACCCAAATTTTTTTTCATTGTGGTATGGTCGGCCATGAGAACAGAAGATGCAAAGAGACCACACCATCAACCGCAAAACATCAATCTCCATCACCCCATGCTGCCGACGGTGAGCAGGAAAGGACGCCGAAAATGGATAGTGCGTCACTAGCAAAGACGAGGACTGACACCACCAACATCTATGGCTCGTGGATTAAGGTTCAACTGGCAAATATCAAGAAAAGCAAACTTCACTCAATGCACAAATCAGGCTCACAATGTCAACCAGCTGGATGTCTCACAGTTTGCACTGCTATCAAAAACATGAAATGCAGCAGCTTCTTCTCCCTCCTCGTACCAATCGACTGAAAAACAGAAGTATCCAAAGAATAGGTTTAGTTTCAGCTTAACCACGCTAGTAGACGACACGTTGAAGACGTGTAGTGGGCCAACGGTCTCTCTCAACGGCCCCAAGAAGCTGACGAATGGATCAACTCATGGGAAGGGCAAAAGCCGACAATCTATAGCAAATGTAGGAAAGGGTCAAACTAAAGGCAAGGCCTTAAGTCCAATAGTACCTTTCCAAATACAACCTAACCCAAAGGAGCAACATACAATAGTAACCATCCCGACTCACCAAGCGGTGCTATATGCTAGGATTGACCCAGATGGAAGGCAGTTGACAATGGGGACAACTAGTCAACCTAGGAAAGGCACTGGGGAAATTAAGCAACCGCATACACCCACTATACCAAAATTCCTCCAAGCCTCCAAATCATATGTCAATAGAGTCAAGTACAGAGGATAATTTAAGCGAGCATGGAGCGGATGACGAAGTAATGGTGCAAGTTCCAGAAGGCAATAGTATTGTTGCAGCAGAGGAGGTTCCCGATACCCTGCGAGATTAGCATTTAGTTTACCCGATCTCTTATTATGTCAGTCCTCATATGGAATTGTCAAGGGGCAGGGGGACACATTTCAAGTAATATTACGTAACTATCTCCAGCAATATAGACCAAGGATACTGGTACTAGTTGAAACAAAGAATAATGGTAGACGAACGCAAGCAGTCATCAACAAGCTGAACTTTGATTCCTCATTCAGAGTCGAAGCCGAAGGCTTTGCTGTCGGGATTTGGTTGTTATAGCAGGTAGATTTTGAGGTCGCGATAGAGATAGCACATAAACAACTAATCCATGCAACAATTCACCATGGCTCTCACTCTTTCAAATTTACAGTAGTCTATGCCAGTCCCCAACTACCCAACCAAAAATTTCTCTGGCACCTGTTGCCAGGTATAAGCAGCTCTATTAAAAGTCCTTGGATTGTGGTAAGGGATTTCAAAGCCAAATTGTCTATTGACGATAAAAGGGGAGGTTCACCAAACACTTTAGTGGTTAGTAAAGATTTTAACGCCTGGGTCCATGAATGTGGCTTGCATGAATTGGGTTACATAGGTTCTTGATTTACGTGGAAACGTGGTAATATACAAGCTCGACTCGATAGAGCGTTTGGATCGACGTCTTGGTGTGAAAGGTTTCTGCTTACAGTTAATCATCATTTACCTTTTTTGGGTTCTAACTGCTAGCCAATGTTAATTCAAACTATACCTCATAGTTCACACAACATCAGTCAACCAATGTTCCGTTTTCAATCTGCGTGGCTCGCCCGTAAGGATTTTCCCAAGATACTCGCAGAAAATTGGCTCCCTGAAGATTAGATGTTTACTAAATCTCTAACCACGTTTTCAAGACAACTCACACATTGGAATAGATCGGTCTTCGGAAATATCTTTCATTGTAAGAGAAGCTTGTTAGCTCAAATGGAAGGCGTACAGAGGGCTATGATGAATGAGGACTCGGAATCCCTACTGGCACTGGAGGACAAGCTGAGCGGGGAACTACTACAAGTGTTATGTGAGGAAGAACTCTTTTGGCATCAGCAAGCAAGGTGTGATTGGCTATCACAGGGCGATCGCAATACCAAATATTATCACACTGTCACACTATCCAAACAGAAGATATCAAGGCTATTCAATACTAATGGCAATGTAATCACAGATGACCAACAACTGCGTTCAATGGCTATGACTTATTTCGATCACTTGTATACAACCCACACATTCAACCTCGGTGCTTGCACTGCGTAGTAACCTTTCCCCACTTGCCAGAGTTGCAACTACAAGAACTTGGACAACCAGTCCTCCCCAATGAAATCAAAATAGCGATATTCGGAATGAATTTGAATAAAGCACCAGAAGTCGATGGGTTTACAGTGCTTTTTTTCCAGCATTAATGGGACAAAGTGGGCTCAGCGATAGTGACGTTTATCCAGAGACTGTTCAGAAATAACGTGTGGGAACAAGACTTGAATAAAACGATTCCGGTTTTAATTCCTAAAGTATCATCCCCAAAGTATATTACTCAGTTCATACCCATTAATCTATGCTCAGTCATATATAAGACTTTATCCAAAGTGATAGTCAACCGTTTGAAACCTCATCTCGACACCTTAATGGCAAATACCCAATGCAGTTTCATCCCCGGACGCCAGATAATTGATAACATCATCATTGCTCAGGAAATAATTCATTCAATGCGGCCGAAAAAAGGGAAGATTGGATATTTTGCACTAAAAGTGGACCTGGAAAAAACGTACAATCGTTTTAACTGGCAATTTATCACGGACACACTTCAAGAAATCAGCATTCCTCTCAATCTTATCAGTCTCATTATGAAGTGTGTTTCCACGGTTACAATGCAAGTTACATGGAATGACATTCTTTCAGAACCCTTTAGTCCATCCAGGGGCATTAGACAAGGCGATCCTCTATCACCTTACTTATTTGTACTCTGTATGGAACATTTAGGCCATCTTATCTCTAATGCGGTGGACCTCGATAGGTAGAAACCTTTTAAGTGGGGTCGGACAGGGCCTTGCATCTCCCACCTCTTTTTTGAGGATGACCTAGTACTATTTGGCGAAGCTATGGAATCGCAGATGGCTGAGGTATCCCAAATTTTGGAGAAATTCTGCAATGTGTCCAGACAAAAGGTGAATAGTAATAAAACTCAAATTTACTTCTCCAAGAATGTTTCTCAGGACCACGCACGTAGGCTTAACCAAGTACTAAAGATTCAAAGTACGAATAATTTGGGAAAATACCTAAGTGCACCCTTGATACACCAAAGAACTAAGAGGAATACCTGTCAGTACATCCTTGACCGAGCACAACAAAAACTAGCCTGGTGGCGAGCGCGAAAGTTATCCATGGTAGGGCATATCACATTAACACAATCAGTGATAGCTTCACTCCCCATATATACGATGCAAACGGTAAGATTGTCAAGGCAACTCTGTGATGAACTGGAAAAAATTATGCGAACATTCATCTAGGGTTTGTCAGCGGGACAACACAAGATCCATTTAGTTAACTGGGAAGCAGTTTGTTGTCCGAAGAAGTTAAGGGGCCTAGGGATCAAATTTATTAGAGCGACCAATGATACGCTTCTGACAAAGCTAGGTTGGGAGCTGCTCACCAAGCCTTCAACATTATAGGTACAAATCCTTCAAGTGAAATATCGATTAGACTTCCAACAAATCCCACAAACCTTAAACAGACAAAGGGCATCAATCATCTAGCGAGAGATTGCAGCAATGTGGGATTACGTTCGCCTAGGAGTCCACTGGAAAGTAGGAAATGGCAGAAAAACACGGTCCTGGCTCGACCCTCGGTTGGCCAATTAGTCCTTTAGTCACTGAGACAACATCTCCCCTTCCAGACAATTTGCTACAGACATCAATCACAGAGTATGTAGATGAGGGTGGCAACTGGAAATGGGAAATGATCCAACGATATCTTTCCCCCTCTTTCTGTAGGAATATTTCCAATATACAACCTCCTTCAATAGACAGGAGAGAAGACAGACTTGTATGGGGGTCAGGCCCTTCTGAGGTATTCACAGTGGCCTCTGCTTATGACTTAATAGCAAAGTTGACATCGGAGGCACAACAACCTTTATTGACAGCAATATGGAAATGGAGAAGACCACAACGCATTTGGTCTTTTCTGTGGCTTCTAGCCAAAAGAAAGTTGCTTACTAATCAACAATGAGTCGCTCGACACTTAACAACAGATAACAGTTGTCAGTACTGTGGCCAGAAAGAGACCGCATTGCATGCTATTAGGGATTGTTCATGGGTGAAAACTTTTTGGAGCAAAATTAACCTTGACACTCTAGAGGCTGACTTCTTCTACCAAGATGAGGAAAAGTGGCTACACTCCAATATCACAAATACTTCTCAACTGCAGATGGAGGAATGGGCCATCATCTTTGGTACAGCTTGCTGGTTCTTATGGAAATGACGAAACAAGAGCCTTTTTCAGGAGAACTTTATCTATCCAGTAGTTGGAGATTGACTGGTTCTAGACTATGTTAGCTGGATCGTGAAAGCTCAAGTTGTGACAGGAAGAGTCATCCGTACAATAGGATTGTCCATAGGGCATGGAGCGAGATGGTGACCATCTCCGGACGGATGGGTAAAACTAAATACGGATGGTGCAGTTCAACAAGGATCTTTTTTAGGTGTTGCTGGAGGATTATTTGGGAACTGTGTAGGGCAATTATGTGGCGGCTTCTTGTCTAGAATAGGTGAATGCTCACCATTGATAGCAGAATTACTAGGGGTGCATAATGGGCTAATCATTGCTTGGGAACTAGAATTCCGTAATGTAGTCCTTGAAACGGATTCTCTGGAGGTTATTAATATTCTTTCATCCTCGCAACGGGTTTTGACTGACACTTTTCCTATGGTGCTAGGTATCCTGGAGCTAATGGATCGTGATTGGACTATTCAACTTCAGCATGCTTA
>JAOSBN010000179.1:54149263-54170991 GCA_027563595.1 Erythroxylum suave | reverse complement strand
CCTTGAATATCTTTACTTGATATTGACATTTTCTACGAACAACAAAATCTCCACTGCAAATAACAATGAAATTAACAAGTATAAGAATACGTTAAAGCATAACTAAAATGATATAGACAAAAACATAATAAACATTAAAATTATATATCTTTTGTGTACTCAGCAGTACAATCATAACAAACATCTTAAAGATATAACATTACTACAGTATCATCATGAAAAAGTTTGGAATGCATAAACGCATAAACGTATCAATGTATCTGCATGCATGGACGCAGACCACTGCATGCATGGACGCAGACTCGTCTGCGTAAACGCAGACGTGGTCTGCGTTAAGTCTGCGTGAAACGCAGACCAATCGTCTGCGTCAAACACAGACGACGTCTGCAGACGTGATCGTCTGCGTTTTTAACGCAGACGATGGTCTGCGTTAAACGCAGACGTGATCGTCTGAGTTTAAATGCAGACCATCGACGTCTGTGTTTGGAGAAGAGGCTAACCTATGGTAAGAAAAATTATTCAGAGATAAAATCTAACCTTCGGTAAGTTGATTAGGCGGAAAAGCTTGGAGAAGGTGGAAGAAAACTTACGAGAGTTGTTATGCGGAAACAGTTCAGAGAAGAAGGAACAAAAAGCAAAGAAACAAAACTCAACAAATAACAAAGATCTTATATACGTAAGTGACACGATTTTGGCTTTTCGAAGAAGCTAAAATTTTGGCTTTTGAAAAACAGCATCAAATTGAAGCTTTTAAAAAAACCTATATTTTAGCTTATTCAAAAGCTAATTCTATCTTAAAAGTGCTTTTTGATTTAACCACCAAACACTCTTTTTTTAATTAAAATGGCTTTTGTGGTAGAAAAAAGTGCTTTTCTCTATTTAAAAGCTGAAACAAACAGACACTTAATCAGGTTTAAGTTGAAATTAAAACAATATTATTTTAATTTCATAGTTAATACGTAGACGTTAATATAAAACCTAAAACATAAGAGATGGATAGAAATAAGATGTAACAATAATAATTATTATCGTAATTAATGTATAATAAATGAAGTAAATTCCAAATCCTAATGTTGTCTCAAAGTTTAAGTTAAGCCACCTGATAACTAACAACCGTATCGCCACCTTTCTTAAGAGCGTAGCATGCTTTGAGGACTTTCTTCTTTCCAACTTATCTCTCGTTGTCAAAACTAACGATATTAACTACCAATCGTCCTTTTGTTTCGCGAGTTTCTTCATTACAGGAACAAATTAAACTAAGAAAAGAATAGAAACATCGAAAGATCGAGTCGTTACTGTGTCCTTGTTCCTTCCCTCCTGTCTTTTTCCGTTGAATGTCTTTCTCTTCCCTCGTCGTCCTCTCCTTGGACGACGAGTGGGGTTCCCTTTTAGACCCCACCATCCCTACCTCCTGCTTCTGATTCATCACCCACCAATAATTCATATAACCACATCGAGAAGGAGAAGTTGCATTTTGTTTTTCTTTGCTTTTTTTGGGTTTTTTTTTAATTGTTACTGTTGAAAATGTCCAACGTCCGGGTATCACCGTTTCAACTTTTGGAACTAAATGTGATTTCTGCTCAAGATCTTGCCCAGGTTTCGCGGAAGATGCGAACCTACGCGGTGGCGTGGGTTCACCCTGATCGAAGGCTTTCGACCAGGGTCGACACGGACGGCCATATTAACCCCACGTGGAATGACAAGTTCGTATTCCGTGTTGACGATCAATTCCTGTACGGTGATACCTCTGCTGTCATGATTGAGATCTATGCCGTTCATTGGTTTCGTGACGTACACATTGGTACTGTTCGTGTGATCGTTGGGAATCTTATACCGCCTCCTACCAACAACCATGATCACCACCGCCAAGTTCAACTTGGCATGCGTTTTGTTGCTCTACAAGTTCGTCGCCGTTCAGGACGTCCACAGGGGATTCTCAACATTGGGGTGGCACTTCTTGATAGCACCAGGCGAAGCCTGCCATTATTCTCGCATATAACTGCATCAGCCGTTGGGTATAGCTATTTGATGGGTGAGAAGGACTCACGCACGCATCAGCATAAAGATCATAATGAAGGTAGCGATAATAGTAACTCTTTCCCGTTTTCTTGGCCTCCCAAGCCTGAGTTAAGGCGCACCAAGAGCGAGTCTAGTTCCATGGTGGGGTCATCTGTAGTGACATCAGGGAAAAAGATACATAAAGGGCAGGCAAGTTCGGTGATCGACGACTCAATTGAGGAGAAAAATAAAATACACAAGGGGAAGGCAAGTTCGGTGATCGATGACTCAACAGTGGAGAGAAAGAAGAATAGAAGGGAAAGATCGAAAGCAAGTTCCACAGTAAGCAGCTCAGATGTTGTAAAGAAAGACATAAACAAGTCACCATTTAATGGCTTTGACATTAACGAAATCTCCAAAGCCAAGTTCAATCCGAATCCCAAGTTTGTGGATTCCTCATCCGATAGCACAGTAAACAACAAAAAATTCAACGTACCAAACGGGACCTTGAAAAGGATGAACTATCCAGTCGGTCCACTTGTTATAACCGATTCAGAATTGGGCCCATCGGCTTCAGAAGTGGCAGCGGCCGTGGCGAAGAGAAGACCATATGCGGAGGATTCAGAGAGTGAGGTAATGTGGGAATGGAACATGGACGGTGCGGAAAGTCTCCGGTCTAAACTAGAAAGGTGGCGAGCGGAGGCACCGCCGGTATATGATCGTGGAAGTGTATTGTCGGATTTTACTACAAGTAGTGGTAAACCTAGTGGGCATAGCGGTGGTAAATACTCTCGTGATAGGAACCACAGACACAGCACCGACGGAAACGGTTTGTTTTCTTGCTTCGGTAGCATTTGCGGGATAGAGTGCTCCATCGTTTGCGGTGCTTCGAATGATCAGAAAGGCAAAGGTCGACGAATCAGCCGTAGCCCCTCATCAAGTATTTTGAGTTTTATTTGAAGGATCATGTTGCCTGTTTTTTCTAATGCAAAAAGGATTTTATTTAAATGTGGATATGTGGGTGATCATACAATTTCGAACAAAGACATATTCGGGGGTACGATGTATAATTTTTCACACCCATGGGATTGGTGTTATTTACACCGATAATTATCTTTTGGTCCCCTTGGATTGTTTTAATTAACTTATTTTTATTCTATTTTTTGGTCCTTTATCTTTGCAATAATGTTGTGATCGTTGAGCAAAGTAGCCTAATTCAGTCCTGCCCTACTAAAGAGGAGAAGTCATGTTTTGATCTTTCTTAAAAGTATATATACATGTCCTTTTGGATTGTGTAAACATTATGAGCTTATAAATTTGTAGTATATGCATAATTATTGAATAAATTATACAAAAAGGATAATATAAAGTCAACATACTCAATGCACAAGATTCTCTATTTTATGGATGTTTGGGGAGGGTCGTAGTGTAAGCAACCTTTCTTTTATATTTTTATAAATAAACTATTTCTAGAAATTAAATATGTAAATTTATAGAATCACAAAGAAGTAATTTTACCGATTACTTCAAATTTCATTGTCATAGAGAGGATAACATATGGTTGTTGATTCAAGAAGTCAGATTGAGAATAAGGGCAACATTCAATAAACTCCTTACCATTAATTTCAATTAAAAGCTATCATTTTTTTAATCACTTATTTTATCATTATATTTTCATTAGTTCGAGTCTAAACAAAATTTTCATAATGTTAAATAAATATATAGAAAATATAATAAGTTTATGAGCGATGAATTTTTTGAGTTAAAATTACAAAATATTAATATATGAAATTAATAAGTTTTATAATATAAAATTATTAACTGAAATAATTATCATATACAATAATAATCTAATACAAGTCTAATAGATTCACAAGTGCTAGCTTGACCAATAATTAAAATTTAAATTCTGTGTTTGACTAACAATCAAGCTAGAGGAAAGCTTTTTGATAAAATAAAATAACAAAAGTACATATATTTTTAAATAATAATAATAGACCATATTTAAAGGTCTCGTAGATTTTTTGAGAAATATATATTCAAGAAATATAATTGGACAATTGGGAATTGCGGTTGCAGCCTTGCAGGCCCAAACTATGAAGGGACAGAAAGAATTACAGGACCGGGATTCGGGAAGCCTGAGTTCTCTAATAGTGCGTGAAGGACACGGATGTTTGCTTTGCCCGGAAGAAAAGGAAGAAGAGAGTTGATTGACTCCCACTCTAAAGCCAATCAAAGTGGGTTTTGCTTTTACTTAGTTAGTACTTAGTAGTTGTGATATGATAGGGCAAAACCCTCGGTGAGCCGCGTACTTTGTCGGCTGACGTGGCGGTCCCTTCGCAGATAGCACACGACTTTGGTGCCCATTTTGTCGGCCACCCTGTTCTACTTTGCGTCCTTCTGTTCCATTTCTATTTTTGCCTTTAGATAGTCTTTTGATATATATATATATAAATATATATATATTGTGTTCAGGCACAAGGGCACGTAATAAACTTACACCCACTCTTTTTCTTTTTCTTTTTTTTTAAATTAATTAAAACCCTACGGTGTCGTTTTGATGGCCTTGTTTATTAACCTTTTTGTTGGTTGATTTTTACTGAAACTAGTCGAATTACATATAATTTGATCGCTTCTTTATCACTATATTCATGTTTTTTTTGTCCTTAACGGATGGTTTAAGGGGTTAATTTTAAATTTTTTATTTTTATTTAATCTTTAACTACTATTATAACGATTTAATACTGGTTGAACTTTTTAAACTTCAAACTTCTTGTCTTATTTGTTTAATTTTCGGTCTGATTTTTATCCAATAATTAGATAACTAAAAGAGAAATGGTTAAACAATATTATATGAATATTTGATTAAAAATTATGAACTCATAAAGGTTTAGGAATAAATTGTTTACATTTTAAAATTCGATTCTTATTATAAGTTTCTCAAAGTTGGTGTCGAAAAGAAGTATGTCAAACCAGCTCAATAGCGATTAAGAAGAGGTTCGAGAGGATGTTCATATACTAAGCACTTATTTAATTTGACTATTACAGTATAGTTTTCTCTTTAAATGAGCAGGATTAGGACTAAGTTAAGATTCATTCCTTATTTTCTACTCATCATCATCGTCATCACACTCAATTAAATTTCACACTAATGTAAGGTCTGATAATACACAGCCTTATCGTTATAATTAAGATTTTAGTAATTCTACTTATATTTTAACAATTAAAGGAGAAGATAAAAAAGAATAAGACAAGTAAGATCTTATCAGATAATATTTACCCACTAAACAACAAGTTAAGTTGAAATTTTCTGTTGTTTTAGAAGGAATAATAGTAAGATATAGAGCACTAAGTTGATGTCCGATAAGATGTTATCTTTATCTGGGTATTTTGACAATAAATAATAATAATAATAATAAATAATAATAATAATAGTAATAGTAAAAATTTTAATTAATTTAGTTTATAAAATTAAAACGGATCTTTGAAATACTGCAAACTGCAAACTGCAAACTAGACCTATCTATTTTGCTTCCACATCAAATCTTTTGTTCCAGTTATTCTATTTCAATCTTATTCCATTAAATCTCATCCATATATTTATGTAGAGCCTATATAAATAAGTGAATGAGATTTAATAGAACATAATAAAAACACCATAACTGAAATAGAAAATCTGATCGCTTTTGCTTCATATTTCTGCTTGGATATGATCCCCATCAAAGGAGTATTATTTGATTTAATAAGCTTTTCTTATTAACTTTTAGGACTTTATAAAAGAAAAAATAACAGAGATTATTTTTAATTAAAATTTAAATCTAAACTCGCATTTAATTTTATAATATTAATATAATATAAAATTAATTGAATGTTAAAAATTGTATATTATCATAAATATTACTCATGAGTTAATTGTAGTAAGTTGTTTTTACTCTCGTCATTATACATATAAAATTTTAAATAAGTTAATTAGTATGTTTTTTAATAAAATTAATAATTAAAATGAAAATAGAAAATTAACAGACTATTATTTATTATTATTTTTAAAATTTTATGTATTGTATAACGCAAACGGATTCAATTTATACTATTGTTTAAGTTAATATGAAAATTGATAATAAACTATACATGCAATAAATTAAAATTTTAATATTTAATCAATTTTTTTTGTGCCTTTTTATTTGTGGACGTGTAGATATATGCTTCCAGTTAATGATGGGTATGAGTATGACTTAAAAGCTTCCTAGGGTGGTCGGATTAGTGGATTGAGGGGTATGAAGTTAAAAGATTATGTGTTCAAATCTTCTAATTACATTTTTTCGATTGAGTCTGTTATATAAAGTTTGCCTAGTGTAGAATACTGATTATGTATGTAGGTTATTATATCAATCTGGAGGTTTGCCCAGTGCATATCCAAATCATAGCAACTGGTGATAAAAAACGTATAACTTAAAAGATTCGAATTTCAAGAAGTTATAATTGTAATTTCAAAGAGTATAATTTATGTAAATTTTACAATATGAGTTGCTTCTATTTTAAAAATTAAAATATTGTCAAAGATAATTATATATTTTGAAATTAGTAAAATTATAAATATCTTTTATAGTATCATAACAAAGTTGAAATACTCTACTATTTAAATATACAATAACAACATGTTGATATGTGAAATACAAAAAAGTTCGGTAGTATACAATCTTACTCTTAAATAGTAGAGTTGTTGTTTTATTAAAAGTAAAAGTTTTTTAAACATTTAAAAATTATAAAGTAAATATAATCGTTTCATTAACAAGCACTGTCTAAAAAAATCTGATATTTTTAATTTTAAATACGATATTTTTATTTAAAAAATAATCTTTATTTATAATGTTAACAATTATCATTTTTATTAACATTTTCTTTTATTTAGTTATCTTCTCAACTGTAAATCTTCATTTCTTTGCTAAACAATCAAAGTGACTAGAACATCCAATGCCAACCAAATCATATAGAAGTGGGCCCTATCAAGATAGCTTGTAATCATAAATATTTGGTTGCTGTTTATTTATTTATTTTTTTAATTTCTGGTAGACAGCCCCACTGTCCACTCATAATGCATCTTCTTTTCAAGGTCTCAACTTTCTAAAACAAGGTTTTGTGCCTTTTGTCCTGGAAATAGTAGACAGCACCATGGTAAGAAAGAAAAAGGGCACATAGAGAAGAAGGATTAGAATAATGCTTTGCCTTGTAAAAAGACTCAACCTTTAAGACTTTAACCTTGTGCTTTTATACTAAAGTTACCAGACACCTATCCTCTAATTTAACTTGAACTGTTCCTTTGAAGTTATCTTTAGGTGTTTGCTATAAACTTAAGCTCCAATTCTTATCATTTTAGAATATTTCAAGGTAGAAGATCAATTAGGGTATGCTGATTTGACTGTGTTGCCAATTAAAGTAATTCCCTTTTTAGTTAATAGACTTTATATAATTATATAATTATTAATTTATAGTAATTTTAATGTATCACTAATTATAACAACAACATCATCTTCAATACTGGTATTTGTTTCTTTACTTACATATGGTGTAATCAACCCAATATTGGTATTAGTTTCTTTAAGTACTATATGAAAAATGGAATTTCTGAGGTGAGGTCTCAGAGATTGAGAAATTGAACATTTCCTTTTTTAAGTATTGATACATCTGATACTGATCCAAGTGAGAGTGGGATCATATATTGGGGTTATTAAAACAAACTAGCATGTCTATTTTAAGGTTTCTATTTAATGGAAGAACAGAACAAGGAAGATCAGATTCTAAAAAGACATGATGATCGTGTCAAGAAAAACTTGACAGTAGTGTTGTGGACCTGTTGGTAAGTGAGAGTGCTTGGCGCACTACCGGACATACGGACCCCATCATCATCACTGCCTCCACCACCTTCTCCCTCAACCGACTCTCTACCTCTCTCTTTCGCACCCTTTTCTTCACTGTCTGTCCTCCAATTTCACTACGATACTATCTCTCATCTTCTTTTTCTTCGATACCCACAATTCAATTCTCTCTCCGCTGTTCCTCACTCGGTAGTTTTGCGCTTTTCTTTCACATTAGCGACTCAAAGTTGTCGTCTTTCTTTGTGTGGATGATGGAAGGTGGCCTTGGTTTACTTGGTGGTGGTGGTGGCTCTTCTGGGCCTTCTGCAAATGAGTCCACAGTGTCCAAGGTCGAGGCTTTGGGGGCTGAGGCTAGCTCATATACATCGGAGGCTGAGCTGGAGCTCGGTCTTGGCCTGAGTCTTGGTGGTGGGGGACTGAAGAGTGGTGGTAGTAAGGCAAGTGCATGGGGCGAGTGTGGCAGGATCTTGACCGCTCAAGACTTCCCGTCTGCGGTGGCTCAGCCCCTCAGAAGTAGCAACGGTAATACTTCAGTTATAGCTTCTGCAATGGGAACTGTTTCTGGGACCAAAAGAGCTGCTGAGCCTGTTTCCCATGAGGGTGGATCCCCCACTTCTGGCAGGTAAGACGCTCTGCCATGCGCTCTGACATGATTATAAGTTTGAATTATTACACCAAGAGCTGTTTTTGGTTGCTGATAGGAAGTTAGCTGAAAGTTTGGAGAAGATATCTTCATGTTTCCATTGATATTCTTTCTCTTTTTTTTTTTTTAAACATGCATATCATCCAGACTGTTAAGCATGATGTTAGAATTTTGTCGAAGGTGATAAAATATTTGTCTTTTCTTTCCTTTAATTGCTTCTTTTGAAATAATTGTTGTTTGTTTTCTCATGTGTATATATTCTGTTATTTAGCTTTTATTCACTGAAACGTCTTGTTGTTGACCATAAAATGGTTTGTTGGAGCAGCCAAGTTGTGGGGTGGCCACCCATTAGGGCATCTAGGATGAACAGCTTAGTGAACCAAGCGAAGTCTCCAAGAGCTGAAGAAGACAAGGGAACTAGTGGAAAGGAAAAATCTAAGGATGCCCTTGAGAACAAAGTTTGTAATGGTAACAAGATCAACGCTGCTATTAATGAAAAGGGGCATCTTGGATTTGTTAAGGTAAATATGGACGGAGTCCCAATTGGAAGGAAGATCGATTTGAATGCTCATGCTTGTTACGAGACATTGGCCCAATTTTTGGAGGAAATGTTCTTCAGATCCACTGGTAAGTTCCCTTCTTCTATATTGAGATTTGCAGATGTCAGAATTCTTTTGATGTTGCTGAGTATAAAAGATCATAGAGTTAGTGACTTTCTTTCTGCTTGTGTGTGTGCAATAGGATCACTTGGAGAGAAGCAGCTAGCAAGAAAGTCCTCCATACTTTTGAATGGATCATCTGAGTTTGTGCTAACTTATGAAGACAAAGAAGGAGACTGGATGCTTGTAGGGGATGTTCCATGGGGGTATGCAACCATAACTCATTAGCTGCTGAATTGCAGCTCTTTGTCCTTTTAAGGAAAACAAGATTCTTAGTTCATTGCATGTATTCCTGAATCTTGATGAGTCTTTATTTCTTTCTCAGAATGTTCCTTAGCTCAGTAAGAAGGCTTCGAATCATGAGGACCTCTGAGGCTAATGGACTTGGTTCGTGAATTTGCAGCTACTATATTTTCCCTGGCTTGATCTTCTGAGATATCTGTATAATTGCAGCTCCAAGATGCTAAGAAAGGAGTGAGAGACAACAAACAACCAAACCTATTTAGCATGTCCATCATTTAGATGAAACAGATAGTTTGAAAACAAAGACAAAATAGAGAAGAAGAGTCAGATTGTTCTTCCAAGATTGGATTTTCACTCCTTTTGTTTTAGTGATTTTTCTTGACCAAATCTGCCTGGTTTCACCGTTTTTTGTAGTGGAAATTTCTGTTTGTTTTTTTTCATCTTCTTATCAATACTGTATATATGGGGAGAGCACTTGATATCTTGAGTGGAGTTTGCCACAATCTAGTGGAGTCGGTTTCGATGTCTGTGTTTAATTTTAATGATATTGTTTTTATTTCCAGTCCAATGATGGATTTGTAGACTAACCAGAAGAGCTCTGAAGTAGTGAAGGTCGTGCATGTGATGAGTTGTGTGTCCTTTACATCAAAGTACTTTTCCATCTCCAAGCTAACCAAGAATGTTACTGAAACAGGTTTACATATCGGATATTTGTAAATAAAGTTGTTGTGGAAGTTAAATACTAAAAAATATTGACTAAGAATTATGAATTTTAAAAAAGAAGAGATTAAATTGAAAGATTTAATGTTTAGATATACAAATTTGCATATTTTTAAATATAAAAATAAATTTTAGTCAATAATAATTATTATTTAAAATTTAAATATATTTAAGTTATTTTTAATGCGACTTTTCATATATTTAAAGAAATTTACATAATAAATTCTCAAGGATTTTAATTTTTAAATTTTTTTAAAATTTTTTCTCTACTTTAGTTAAAAAATAAGGACAATGACATTTATATTTATACTAATCAAATATTGATTACATGAAGATTTAAGACTCTTTTTAAAATTAAATTTGACATAAATTCATAATTTATTATAATAATATTAAATTATCAATTTAAATTAAGTTTAATTGATTTTGATTGGGTTTAAGAATTAAATTGAATTACTGATTATTAATTAGTTCATATATGATATTTATATTGTATTTATTTATGTACTATTACTTAATCAAAATATAAAAGAAATTAATTTTTTAGAGGATTAAAAAATTAAAATGAGTTTTTCTAAAAGTTTCTTAAAACTTTCAAAAGACATTTTACCCTTAATTTTAATAAAAGGAATTGTTGAGTTAAGATTTTAAAATATACTTACACACTTATTTTATAAATTTGAAAAATTATATAAAAATATAAGTGCTAAATAGTAGGTGAAAAGCATAGGATAGTGAACAAACATAGGTGCTGACTATTAAGTGCAACGTTGGTGAAAAGATATTGGCCTGAAAGCTGCTTAAGATCACGCAATCATTTCCATTTTGACTGCAGATTACAACACATTGATTCACAGGGCAGACCATTCACTTCTTTCTCATAATTGAAGTATAAAGGGACAACTGGATTCTACTATGGTCCAGATCAGCTCTCATTAGTCATTACTATTAATGGAATTTTTTTATTTACTTTCTTTTTAAATAAATCAGCATGTCTTTAAAGCTTATCAATTTAAATTCAAGTCTCCTAAGTCAATCTAATTAACATTAATGAGTTTTGATACGTAGAGATGACCACGAGTCATTATATATAATAAGGACCTAGTGTATTTTTATTTTATAAGTATTGATTTTATTATATTGATATTCTTATTACATTACTTTCTTTATTTTAATTTTTATATATCTCTGTTTATGTCTACTCACATATTTACATCTTTATGTATTTATATATTTTCATTTTCATGTGCATTCTATAGTTTATAGCCTCCATGCGTATACATATATTATTATACTTATATAGTGATGTATCTACATTGGTCTGGCCTGTTTCTTTTTGTTTATTTGTGTTTGTTTAGTTTGGATTGGTTAGATGACCACGAGTTAACCTATGAGTTAGTTTCGTTAATTTTTTTAAAATAATTTTTTAAAATTAGAAATATAAAACATCTGTTTTTTTAATTAGATCTGGCCTACCTTATGCTTAGTTTTTTTAAAGCAAAATTATATGATTTGAGTTTCGAGTTACTTTGGATTTGAGCTGACTTATTGAAAACACTTAAATGTAGACTCATGGGTCATCTTATTGTCATCTATATTGATTTTTTTTTTAATCAATCATGTTAAAAAAAATTAAAGAAATTACAACTCTTACTATTACAATTTCAATATATGGTTTCTTATATTGAAAAGATTTTTTAAAACATTTACTTATACCAAGTGGACCACGCATTGAAAGTAATTGTAGTAACAATTATGTAATTCTAGGGACCATGTATTTAGTCTTAGGAAGGACCATAATGGATGTTGGAAGTAAAAGTAACACAATTATGCCTACTTGAGAGTGGAGTGGAGACAATTTAATGGAGTTAAAAGGGTACAATTTTTAATGATGATGTTGTGAATTTTAGTTATTAAATACTTATTTATATTTATTATTTATTATTTTTATTATATATATTCTTTTTTCATTTGGGTCATCAGAAAATATCTTCATTAATTAAGAGTAAAACTACGAATTACTCACTTCTCCGTAATTAAATTTTTACCATATTGTTGTTATTATTATTCGGGGCAATTCCATGCCTAAATGAAAAAGTCCCTCAAAGGACGATGCACATTTACAAAGGGCTTAGTCTTTAGCTGCTGCTCATTGAACAAAGCATATTATCTTATAAAGGTGCAACATGGGCAGCATTTCCATACAACACTACATAGTGACCTTCACTCAGGTCTTAGCTCCTTGTACATGCATGGATTACATCAAGGTTACTTATTCCGACTCCTTAACCACTCAGCAACATCAAAACTCAGATCATCCATAGTAGTTCAAACAAAGCAGCCTATGAACACTAAGAACATGACTACCAGTAACAAAATGACCAGATTGGCTCTGTGGTTACAGCATTGTATACCGGATGATATTACTACCAACACCCTACTGCAGGAACTCTCTTGGATCTCTGACAAAACCAGTCAAAGCCGAGGCCGCTGCAGTGTACGGGGAGGCCAAATATATCTGACCTTCCTTATGTCCCATCCTGCCAGGGAAGTTTCTATTTGTTGTGGAGACGCAGACCTGCAACAAAGAGACCCCAAGAATGGTTACGATAATGTCTGAAAGTCGAATAGCTAGTCTTTCTAGTTGTACTACAACATCCTAGCGTACCGGTAAACTCGAATCAAATCTAACACAAGGCGAAAAGCTAGCTTGCAGTACAGTAGTTTTACAAGGAACAAGAATGTGAATGCACCACATATATAGATCATCCTACAAGTGTATTATGAGTATGATATGACATGGGATGGAGTAACAACCAAGATGTTCATGTTTTGATTTTGAGACATGCATAAAGAAACCATAATAACCCAGGAATGAGATCATTCCTCCACAATCTCCCCGCAACAAGCTTCTAACAAGTAGCCAAAAGCAAAAGCTAAAATATGCTCGACACCACAAAATCTGATATAACCGTACAACTAGTCTAATCCCAAATTAAGCTAAATCTGAGCAAATAGTAACCAACAGTTTGTATTTTTATCCCAACAGTACTGTAATTGCATGTGAGGACGACATAGAAAGAATGTCTTCTCTTTCCAAAATTCTCATTTCTAACTAAACAAAATGTTATCTTCAAATTTTCATAAAATAAATCAACTTTTGATTTTATTTCTGGTTCAGTAACCTATTAACTCCTAGAAATAGAAAGGTATAGGATCAGAACTTCTATCAGATTATAACTAGGCAAAACTAGAAAGCTAGTACAAAGTATATCCAACCTCTGGAAACAAAAATAATAGGAAGCAGAAACCGAAAAAGACCAACAAGAAAAACTTCAAACTTCAAAAGAAAAATGTTGGAAAGTGAAATACCAAGCTCCACAACATATCGACAATTGTTTTTCTTTTCTATATACTCCATTTAACAGCAGCAGAGACAAGTTAATCCACTGTAAATTGAAACATAATCCCTTTCTTCTTGATGAATGGAGTTCTTATGAAACTTAAAGAGGAGTTGACAGAAAAACCTTAAGAAAAAAAAACGAAAGAAGAAACACTGAAACAGTAATTGAACTTCCAAAACAGAACTTACAGATGAAAAATTATAATTCTAGTTCTAGAAGAAAACTAGAAAAGAAATCCAATAAAACTGAAACTCTGAACATGAAATAGGAGGGCCTCCTTCCAACTTCTCATCAGCGTCAACTGTTCGGTTTCCACTGTTTGGAACAAACTGCTGGGTGAATGATTATCGGGCTGGTTATTATACGCTATAGTCTGGATGGGCTAGTCAGATTGACCCAAAGGCTAGTAAACGCTTAACCCAGTCCCAGCAGCTATTCTGTTTCAATTTTTATTTCTTTGGCAATTATGACACATTACTTTGAGCAACATAATGGACTAAAATTGACAAATGAGGTACTTATTTCAGCCGCAGAAAGATGAAGCTGATCCCCACAGCAGTAAAATTGATAACACGAATTACCAATTTCAGCCAAAGAAAGAGGAAACTGGACATGAACAATGCTTTAACAAATAATCTTATCCTGACCGAGGCTGAAACTGATCTTCGATCTAATCACTACTAGAAGGGGACACAGATGAAACTTTTTGCTATATAACTTATGACTGGAGCATCTATCTGAACTTGAGAACAAGGTCCAGAGAAAGGGGAAAAAAATCAAAGAAGTAACAATTCAGTAAAAAATTTAAGAAATCTTACCTTAGGTTCATTCATGCGTGCATAAGTGTCTTTAGGACCTCCCAGACAAGCACCACAACTAGGACTTGCAGGTGTATCACAACCAGCTTCTTCAAAAATCTGAGAGCAAGTCTTGCCACCAGATCCCGGTACTGGGAGGCTATATAAATCCAACCATACCTGTCACTTACATATGTCAATTTTACATACAAGTGGTACCGATGTCCCTATGTCATTTTATTTTACCAAATATGAACAAATATCAAAAGAATTCAGAGCGACACTAACCTTTTGTGTAGCAGGGACAAGGAAGGTAGGAACTTTGACCTTTTTACCCTACATATAAAGCATAGTTAATTTCTACTCGAACTCAGATAATTATCAAAACGGATAAGCTTAAAAAGTGAGCTCGACCTGAAACATGCATTTTGCAACCAAAATTTCTATTCCATTACATAATGTTTACGTGTACTGCTTGCCCACTTAAAGGATGGGATACACGGTGATGTCTTCAACTTACCGAAGCCAGAAAAACTTTGGCAGCAGCCAGGAAATCCTCTGTTTTTCCACCAGTACAAGATCCGATATAAACCCTGTCAATTTTGACATCTTTGCATTCTCTTGCCAGAGCGCGATTGTCAGGAGAATGAGGCTGCAAAAATGAATAAACAACATTTTTTGAATTAAAATGACCAACTGCATGGACTTTTAACATCCGAGCCTGCAAGAGTACCTTGATTAACCATTGAGAACAGCATGATATCTATTGTTCCTTTGTAATTATAAAAAAGGGAATTTATTCAACAGAAACTTTATGAAGCACATACCTTTGCTACCAATGGCTCCAATTTTGAGATATCAAATCTATACTCCGAAAGGAATCTACAACAGAAAATATAAAATCAACTTGTCACAACAAGCTATAACCAAAAGCACTAGGGAAACAGAAAAATATGAACTCAATCAGATTGACAAACCAAAAACTGTAGTTGGCCATTAAATGGTTCTACAGGTTTAAAACCTGTGATGCCAAATTTTCCTCCACCAATATACATTTCCAAATTTAACAGATACAGCACCAACTATCTTAAGTAATGCAGACTGTGTAAAGTCAATATATGCTACTCTAGGTCTGAAAAGATTAATTCAATTAGCAGTTGCTTGTGCTCAACTTCAGCACATGATATTACACCACTATGATCAATATTAAATGTGATAAATCCAATTTAAGTAATAGTATTACTCAACCTACATGCCGACAGATATGTAACTAACATGTGGGTGGTATGGTGACAACTAAGTTAGCATTGAAAGGTCTTAAGACATTGTTCATACATGTCAATCAAAACAAGTTACCTATCGTGGTTTCATCATTTACAAAGGACCAGTAACATTCTACCTTGTAGCAAACTGACAAACGAAAGTAGCCATTTGTATTCAAAATATGCTTCAAAGTCATGTGCCAAAAAAATGACCTATAGTAAGAAGAACAGTAATGAGTATCATAGTCACTAAAAGTCAGTACCTTGCTTGCTCATCACTATAAACCGGTTCGTAGGGTACAGATGTCTTGTCCTGCATGCAAGAATAGATAATACCATAAAATCTTGCCACGGAAAATAGTCAGAAGAGGAAAAGAATAAGCATATGTCACAAGAACAATTAAAATCAAGGATTATAATTTGAATATCCATCAGACTAACCTCAAGGTACTTAAATGTTGTACTGTCTGCTGGTACAACACCATTTTTCCCCCCAGCTTCAACCACCATGTTGCATAAAGTCATTCGTTCTTCCATCTATTCATCGCAGATAATTTAGTCAATCAAGAAACTTATCTAAGGGAAATAATTAACCAGTTAAACTATTTATTCAGTTGTAGCGGAAGATAGAAAATTTACTTACAGTTAAACTCTCAATTGTTGTGCCAACAAACTCCATTGATTTATATGTTGCTCCAGAAACAGATATTTCACCAATAATCTGCAGATTGAATATCAGTTTTCCAAATGTCATGTAACAGAAATAGGACTAGAAGCAATTATTAAAGTATGTGGTTGTCTCCTAGACACAAGAAATGCTGCAAATCCAAGTTACTTACTTGCAAAATCAAATCCTTTGCAAGCAAATAAGAAGGCATTTCACCATCCAATACAAATCTCAAAGTTGGGGGCACCTGAAAATTTTATGGAGCAAGGAAATCATGATACAATTAAATGCCAAGCCATAAGATCTGAACTAACTGCTAGTCACAAACCTTGAGCAGGGACTTTCCAGTGCCTAACACAAAACCTGCATCAGTGTTGCCGATTCCGGAAGCAAATTGCCCAAATGCTCCAGCAGTACATGTATGAGAGTCAGTACCTAGCAAGACCTAAAGATACCGATTTTAATTCCCAGCTTTTATGAAAGAGGAATAAACTGTAGCTACCGAAGAGCAAGTAAATGAACTATACCTCTCCTGGCCTGCAATGACCTTCTTGGGCTAGTGCAATGTGGCACACACCTTTGTAATCAGGATTTGCCTGAAATCATGGAATAAATTTCATGTTTGTCATCGATTTAAAAGGAGCACATCTCATCTTGATAGAGTACTTGTGGAATCATACCCTGAAATTACCAAGATCCTTTATGTCATAGAAATACTTTATGTTTTGCTCCATGCAGAAATCCCTCAATATATCCACATTACGGTTTGCACGCTCATCGGTAGTAAATATATAATGGTCAGGTATGATAACAATCTTTTCTCTGTCCCAGACCTTACACAAACAAATAGTACATTCAGTTAATGATTCCAAGTTTATGGAAAATATAATCTTGAAAATAATAAAAATAGAGAAGAGAAAGACATTCATAAGATTAGCTTCTCAACTGAAGGCTCATTAGAGAATGAGTTCCAATCGTCAAGAGTTTAGGTTAATAACAACTGCATGTTTCTGGAGTAGTCCCAAGAGAAAAACAGATGTCATCCATGGCAGCCATAAGACAGTATTCCAGGTTGAAATGAAGAAACAGCAGCTTTGTAGCTCATTACTAGCTAGCTAAATGATTATGTTATTATATAAACTCCCTTTTAGTTTTAGATACCATGTAATATCAGACAAAAGACTACAACTTGCAAACTTAAAATGAAGCCCAACACGCTGGAACTGTCGCCAACCCGTTAAACACCAAAGGGCTATTCAAGCACGAGACATAATTCAAATAATGATTTGTAAAACATATGGGCTATAAAAATTCAATACCTTAGCATTCTCTCCAAATTCTCTCCTGAAAATCCCAATGGAACCAGGGCCACAAACATCATGGGTCATCAGGATATCAACGTTGACCCAAACATTCTCACCTGGGACCAAATGGGGTTTCTCAGAGGCTCTAGCTAAAATTTTTTCGGTCATCGTCATTGCAGTTTTCACCTACACACCATGGACAGACCGTTAACAAGCAATATTTGCAAACAACAGAAGACCAGTCATCCAAAGACGGAATTTAATATTTTTTAATCAAATAAGTGCCAACAAGCTTGCAATATTTTTTAAAAAATCTGAATCTCAAATTTATCAGAAGCAAACTTTATCAAAAGGAAAGCGCCTCTATTCCAGATGATCGGAAACATTTGAAACCACAAAGATAATAGAAGAACTTACAGAACCAGTGCTAGCAGGCTTGCGCTCTGATTGCTGCGGAGCCATGACGGAAACAACTTTCTTGGAAATTGATTTCTTGCATTTAGGAACAGGAAATGGCAACGACGGTGAAGTGAAAGCAGACCGACCCAGATCCTTGCATAGAAATGAGGGTGAGAAAGACGATATAAAAGCAAAAAAAATAATTTGAGAAAAAAAACTAACAGAACCAACATACAAAGAAGAAGAAGAAAAAAATAACGGCAGAGAACCAAAAAAGGGTCAAATTCTCAAGTCTGAAGAACAGAAAGATGTGGAAACTCTGGATTTAGAGAAAGTAAACACCTTGTTGACGATGAAATGTGCAGAGTGTGGAACGAAGGTGGAAGATGACATGACAAAAGATCAAAATAAGAACAGCTATGGTGTTACTGCTAAGGTGGAGTCAAGAGGAAACAGAGAGACTTAAGCGGATGGTGAGCACAAGCTCGATTTGGTTTTATACTTGGAAAGAAAAGAGGTTCGGTTTAATTAGTATTCTACATCTGGTCTAGTAAGTTTGACCAACACCAAAGGTTCCAGTTCACTTAATAACTAAGCTAATAGAGAAATGGAAATAAAAATAAAAATAAAAATAAATGAAATAAAATTTTAATTTTTGTATTTACTATGTAATATTATATAATTTATTTATAAACAATTAATCAAAATAATTATTATAATTCAATAAATTATAATTATAGTTAATATTACTATATTAGTAAAATATTATTGATTATTATTATTAAAAGCATTTCTGATAATGGACTGAATTGGGCTAAAAGCTCTTACAACCTAAACCCAATCTAAAATTTTATTAACATCGAACTCAACTTAAAAGTTAAAACTCAAATATGATAAAAGAGGTTTTTGACAAATAGCTTTTCAATTGTTTTTAACCATTTTAATTTATTATATACAATTAATTTGTAAGTTTTTAATCATTTTAAAAAGTTATTAATGTATTTAATGAATGACTTATTAGTTAACTTATTTAACTCCAATAAATTTTCAAAGTTGGCTTTTTTTATCTTACTAAAGTTTGAAAGAATATAATAAAGGGACTAATTAAACTTTTTAATTTTTATTTAATTTTATCATATTAGTTTATATTTAAAAAGATCATAATATTAAGTTTTTGAACATAAAGAGTTGCATCAAATTAATATTTTTAGTATATAACTACTATATATCGTATCTGTGTCATACTATAATTATAGATATTTTAATTTATTAAATAATAAAATTCTTGCATATTATATGAAAAATTAATATGATGTAGCTTGCTGCATTATTTATATAAATAGAGAATTTAATGTTGACTTATTATTATTATTATTATTATTATTATTTATAAAGTTAATTTTTTGTAAAAATAAATATCAAAAATCTAAATTCTTATAAAAATATTCAACTAAATACTAAAAAATGTAATATTCACGCCCTTATAATTTTTTAAAATCACCCTCATAAGTCATTTTACACATCAACAGTTAATACTAAATTGTTAATTTTACAAAACATGTTTAATAAATAATTAAAATTATTCGATAATCAAATTAACTGAAATAAAATTAGCTAACAACTAATGCAATATCCTTTCTTCCAACTTACATAAAAGATAATCTTATCAGCTTTAATTGCAATAAAGTCCAATCAAACCATGTCCAACTCGACTACATCAAGTTAAATGTCCTTCATTATTAACGAGCCGATCGCACGTTACCACCCAAATGTCCTCACCACACTGGGTAATCTCATTGGCAAAACTGTTAAAATCGACTAACCTACCCTGCTTACACATCGGGGACGATATACGTGTATTGCAATGGACATCGACCTCCATCAGCCCTTAACGACCACGATCGAGCTCGATGGCGAGGTGTTGCACGTCGCCTACGAGGGCCTCCCTTAGATATGTTACAGCTGGGGGATCGTGGGACATGAGACCACGGCCTGTCCACGGCGCACCCGCAATATTGAGACGACTACAGTGCCCATTGACGGCCAACCAAGGGCAGAGGTGGGACTAGTTGTGGAGACGAACGAGGAGGCAAACACACAATGTACGGTGGGAGACCAACAAACGGTAGGCACGCCCAACGATTACGACCCATGGGTACAAGTGCAGCGCAATCCAAAACCTGCTACCCAACGTCTTCAACAGACGCTCCCAACCCCAAGCAGAGTCCAGTTCCATTGAGCAACCTCAAAAAGTCCAATCACTTGACTGGCTCACGTTTCACAGCTCTGGTGGGGAAAGAGCTGTTGGAGAACGAACCTGAAAACTTAGTAGAGGTACCGCTCTCCTTAAATCAGACAGGACGGGGCAAACGGCTCCCAATGGCACAGATCATTGGGTCCAAAAGTCAAGGATTGATCTTCACTGCTACAGACCCAAAATCTCATATTAAAAAGGGGCCTCGAGGACTTAAGCTGGGTCCCTCTCACTTAACCCGGGACGAAAGTTCACGGGCTAGCCCAGTCCAGGCCAAGCCTTCGGACCTTACACCTCCCCTCCAAATCCAACTGACAAGTGTAGAAAAAAATGTTGCAATTGAGATCACCTCACATACGGAAATGGTTTGTGACAACCAGGTTCTGGCTGCACGCGAATTGGACCGGGAGGGGAGCATCCAAATAATGGATGGCATAGAGGGCCTGGAACCGTATGGGAGCACGAGGGAAAACCTTATAGATCCGGAATCCTCTGATTTAACGGGCGAAATTGCATAAATGGAAACCCAGACTTCGAGTGGTAGCCCTAAGGAACAGGCACAACAATCAGTTGACAAGGGTTCACAGGACACTCCTATGGGAGGTACACTCATTACTTAATCTTTTTATGTCGATTTTTATTTGGAATTGTCAAGGAGCAGGAGGGAATATGTTTTTAATGATCCTGCAAAATTACTTACGTACTTATAAACCGGGCATCCTCGTCCTATTGGAAACCCGGATTAGTAGAGCTCGCGCCAATGAAGTCATCCGGGGTTTGGAGTTTGACTATTCGTTCCGAGTAAAGGCTATAGGTTTCTCGGGAGGGATTTGGTTATTATAGCGGGCCGCGTATAATCTACCTATAGTGTTAGCTCACTATCAATTTATCCATACCACCATCGAGCATGAGGCTCTCTCGTTCGATTTTGTCGCAGTATACGCTAGCCCGCAAATCGCTACCCAAAAGCATCTCTGGCCAGCGCTAGAGTGGGTAGGAAGATCCATGCATAAACCATGACTTATAGGAGGGGACTTTAATGCCAAACTAGAGAGCACGGATAAACGGGGTGGGGCTAGGACCACGCAGATTATGAATACTCATTTCCAAAATTGGGTTCAGGACAGTCGGCTACACGATCTGGGATATGTCGGCTCCAAATTTACGTAGAGACGAGGATTGGTATAGGCCCGTTTAGACCGAGTCTTTGGGTCAACAAAGTAGATGCAAGCCTTCTCGTAAACGATGAATTTCCATTTACTTTACTTAGGTTCTAACCATCGTCCTATGTGGATTCAATTTCATCGGCAACTGATTAGGCCCCTCGATGCCCCATCCTTTACCCTCCGTTTGGTTAGTGTCCTCAGGGGTGAGGACAGTGGACAAGGATGCAAAAGTTCTGTCCTTCGTCCTGTTTAGTTGCTGTCTTCACCTATTTTTGTTCCGTCTTCAGAGGACAAGGACAGAAATTTTTGTTCCTTCCAAAACTGAGGTACAGAAATTCT
>JAOSBN010000179.1:54130234-54140694 GCA_027563595.1 Erythroxylum suave | reverse complement strand
CATTGATACTATTTTTTTGTTCTGTCCATTGCAACCAAACACATTTTGTCCTTCAGACGAAGACAATTTTTTCTGTTTTGTCCTTCATAACCAAACAGCTTACTGTCTCTAATTTTTGTTTTATTCCGTCTTCAGATTTCTGTCTCGTCCCGTCTCTGCATGTTGAAGACGCTAACCAAACAGACAGTTAGATTCCAAAATGTGTGGTTAACTCATCTTGATTTTGACAAAATGGTAATGGAGCATTAGATTCCTGACAAGGAGTCGATATGTCAGTCTCTTACCAATCTATCACACCAACTTAGCTGATGGAATCAGTCAGACTCTAGAAATATTTTCCATCGGAAGAAACGACTGCTAGCCCGTTTAAAGGGCATTTAACAAGCCATGAATGACGACAACATGGAGACCCTGTTAGCTTTGCGGGAACAGTTGAGTGGGGAGCTAATGCAAGTGTTAAGTGAAGAAGAAATTTATTGACATCAGAAAGCACGATTTGAGTGGATATCGAAGGGTGATAGGAATACCAAATATTACCACACTATTACCATATCCAAATGCAAGAAAATGTGGATTGAGCAACTCAAGGACGCTCAGGGGAATCTAGTAACAGACCAAGGGCATTTACGCCGATTAGCCCGAGACTATTTTGTTCAACTCTACACTCAAGAGCCCAATGCTACTTTCAATTTCCCAATATCCGAAACGTTCCCATCTCTTTCTGAGGACAATCTGCGAGTTTTAGCCCAACCTATCCATCCCAATGAAATACACACTGTAGTCTTAAGAATTAACCTGAATAAAGCCGCTGGGTCGATGGTTACAATGTCATGTTCTTTCAAAAGCAATGGGGGCACGTAGGACCCAGCGTGACCGAGTACATCTGGGCAGCCTTCAGACAGGAAAGATGGGAACCAGATCTTAGTCAGACCATCCTGGTCTTTATACCCAAAAACCCCTCTCCGTCTCATATCAACCAGTTCCAACCAATTAGCCTGTGCAACGTGACTTATAAAATTCTTTCCAAAGTCATTGTTAATAAATTGAAGCCCCACCTAAATGATATAGTAGGCGAAAATCAATGCAGCTTCATCCCGGCCCGACACATAACAGATAATATCATCATTGACCAAGAAGCCATCCACTCGATGCAGAAGAAGACAGGAAGGAAGGGTTACTTTGCGATCAAAGTGGATCTAGAAAAATCTTACAACCGGCTTCGGTGGGACTTTATCCAAAACACCTTAGCCAATATCGATATTCCGGACCAACTAATATAGATCATTACGTAGTGTGTTACAACGGTGTCCATGCAGGTGGCTTGGCAGGGCACTTTACTGGAACCTTTAATCCCCTCTAGAGTGATACAATAAGGCAATCCACTCTCGTCGTACCTATTCGTCTTGTGTATGGAGAGATTAGGTCATCTTATCTCGCGAGAGGTGGGACAGGGCTAATGGCATCCATTAAAATTGAGCGCTACCGGACCTCCCATCTCTCTCCTTTTCTTTGTTGATGACTTGGTTCTGCTTGCGGAAGCTACGGACTCATAGATGCAAGTTATTGCACAGACACTAGAGATATTCTGTAAGGCCTCGAGGCACAAGGTTAACCAAGACAAGACGAGAAGTTTTTTCTTCTAGAACGTACCTCTGACAACGGCTAGACATCTTAGTCAAGCATTGCACCTCTCAAGCAGGAACAACCTGGGTAAATACCTAGGTGTGTCGTTGATACATGAACGTTCCACGCGACATACCTATCAGCATATTCTCGATAATGCTCACTAGAAACTATCAGGATGGCGGGCAAAAAATTTGTTGTTAGCGGGACGAGTCACCTTAACCCAATCGATGATCTCAGCCCTCCCTATTTTCACGATGCAAACCGTTTGCCTACCGAGACAATTGTGTGATGATTTGGAACACATCATGCGGAACTTCATAAGGGGGTCAACCGAAGAGCATAGGAAAATCTCCCTAGTAAATTGGGAATTAGTGTGTAAGCCCAAACAGGCAAGGAGATTAGGCATTAAAAGGATTAGACCTACCAACGATGCCTTGCTCACAAAAATGGGATGGGATTTACTTACAAAACCGAACACCCTATAGGTCAGAACCTTAAGGGCTAAATACCAAATGGACCCGTATCACATCCCTACGTCGATAAATAGGCACGAGGCCTCAAGTTTCTAGAGGGGTGTCTCAGCAACTTGGCCCTTCGTTTGCCAAGTTATCCGATGGTACCTGGGCAGTGGACGACACATCTCTTTCTAGCTTGATAATTGGGTGCAAGAGTGGGGCCCTCTTTTAGCGGTGGCAACCTCTCCCATCCCAAAAACTATCCTCTACACTAAAGTAGCGGACCTTTTGAATGTGGATGGAAGCTGGAAGTGGAATTTATTCCAACACTCTCTCCCTATCACAGTTTGCTTAGATATTGCTACGATCACATAAATCCAACAGATCCAGAGGCAGACACAATGAGATGGGTGCGTACAGCTAATGGGAAATTTACAGTGGCTTCAGCCTATGAATTAATTGCGGGGCAATCCATGGACAGTTCTGCGGCCCTCTGGGATTTAATTTGGAAATAGGCAGGGCCCTAGAGGATCCATTCATACCTCTGGTTAATGACCAAGAACAAGCTCCTGACTAATCAACAGAGAGTTGCGCGTCACATCGCAACGGACAATAGTTGCCACATATGTGGCCAGGAAGAGTCCATTCTCCACGTCATTCGTGACTGCCCGAGAGTACGCACCTTCTGGAGAAATTCCCCCTCGGAGGTGGTCAATGAAACTTTTTTTCAACCAGAAGTGGAGAGCTGGGTATATTCTAATATCATGATACACTCTCAGACACAGTCAAGGGATTGGGCCATGCTCTTTGGTGTTGCATGTTGGATGCTTTGGAATTGGCATAATAAAAGCCTCTTTGAAGCCGATTTTGTTTGGCCAGAAGAAGGCACAAGGGTAGTAAAAGAATTTATGGCCTGGATAGATAGGACGAGGGCAGTGGAAAGTCAGTTTTTTTTGTCTTGGGGTCTCCAGGCAGGCAGTCCAGTGGGGTGGTCTAAACCCCTGGAGGATTGGGTAAAGCTGAACACCAACGAAGTGGTTAAGCCTTTGTCGGTTGTAGCTTTTGCGGGCAGTTTTCTTCGGGATTGGCACGAACAGTGGTGTGGAGGTTTCCTACATCACCTTGGACGAAGCTCACCTCTGACGGCTGAACTCTAGGGAGCCCACTTGGGCCTCACCTTGACATGGTCCTTGGGGTATCGCCGTATCATGATCGAAGTTGATTCCTTAAAAGTCCTCAATATTCTCTCATCCTCTAATACAAAGATTGACAGTAATAATTTTTTGTTGACAGGTACCCGCAGACTACTTCACAGAGATTAAGAGGTGCAACTTCAGCACGTGCATCGTGAAGGGAACTAGTGCGCTGACAATCTGGCCGCACTCGCAAGCCTAGTCAGCCCAGGACTACATATCCTACAGGAACCTCCAATACCAGTTATGGAGTTACTTGACTGAGACAGGCTTGGAGTTGTATACCATAGAGCCATGCGATAGCTGTTTTTTTGTGTCTTTTGAGTTGTTTCCGTTGTAAACAAAAAAGAAAAAACAAAGGTTTCGTGCCAATTTGAACTTAGAAACTCAAACTTGAATTTAGCCTCGAATTTAAACAATTTTATAAATAATAGTTTGATTACAGCCAACTCGGATTAATTTCATTAAATTTAGTTTAGATCAAGTTAAGTTGGATCAGACTTGGGTCATTTTATCATCCTTTCATGAGTAGCTATTTATTATTCATAATATTTAGTTTCATGTTATACCCAGACCTAATTTAGAAATAAAAATCTATAATTATTTAATTTTATTTTTTACATGATTTTTTATTTTTATTTTATTTGTGATTCATTTAAAGTTAATATATGTCAAGTTTATAAATTTAAATTATTAAATTTCAAAATACAATTTTAATATGATTAATAATTAATTTTATCTTTTTTGGATGTTAGTCTATTAATAATCATATATTTATTTTTAAGAATAAAATAAAAGATAATAACTGCAAAGTTAATTAATTAATTTAAAACAAAAAATTTTAATAAAGTGTTTATATCTAATAATTGAAAATTTGATAGAATAATAAAAAATCATAATTATTTTTATATACGTTATCAATTAAGTGCAAATTATTATTTACACTATTTTCAAGTAAATAATATTTGTTTGGTTATATTAGACTAATTTATATTTATATAAATATACACATTTTTTCCCATCCCACGATCTAAAGGAGTCGCATATGCGCCCTAATACATATTCTTTAGCATCAAGAGCATTTCCTAAGAGTGGAGGATTTGGTGAAATTTTTGATTGACTGTCTCGTGTTCCTAATAAGTTGTTTAATAGTTGGTATACTGAATTGTATGTATAATGGGTTAGTTTAAGTCGATCCTAAGAATTTCCAATCCTAGCAAGATTACTCAATTTAAAGTGAGTAAATAAAATTATAAATAATATTTTATAATTAATCTCATCGATACATATAAAATTATGTGGAAAATTGTATTGGATGAAAGTCACATATACAACTTGGAGGGAGTTCTTTCGTATGTTTTGAGATCTACCTATAATACACCTATAATATGGGGTCAAAAAGTCAAAAATATATATATTCTTTTGTATCTTTCAAGATCCACCTCATAATATGATGTTAAAATTAAAAAAAAGATATATAACTGTTATTAATTCAATATTATAATATACTTTAAAATAAATTATATCTCTTTAAAATTAAAGTAAATGAAAATCATATAAAAGGTCTATTTTATAAATTAAATGTTTATTAATAAAAAAATATCAACAAAATTTTACCGTCTTAAAAATAAAATTCCATAAACCCGTCGCTTCCACCGTGATATCTTCTGTTGCTTTGTGGCGGGAACAGAGCAGAGCTAGAGTCACTCACAGAAACTGAACAGACCTTTGCTCTCGTCTAAAACCCCCCAAACTCAAAACCCTAGAAATTAGTAATCCATTTCTTCCCCAATTTTTGTGGAGTTTTTCTCACACATTACTGGCACAGTCTTTTTTCAAATCTTTCTCCAAACTAAGAGCAATTTCAATCTTCATACAACAATATTATGTACTTGTTCGCCATTAGAAACGTCACGGTGACCTTCCCCACATGGCGCTCTCTCGCTCTTCCCCTCCGTTCCCTTTATCGCAATTTCTCCTCTTTTGGGCCTTCACCACCACCAACGTAATTTCCACCTCTGTTCTACCTTTTTTTTTTTTTTTTGATGCTTGCTAGTCAAGGAGTCGTGTTGTGGAGCAGAAGGGTACATTGTGAAGTTTAAATATTACTTTACATTAGCGATTCGTTACTCGCAAGTTTTTCCGGTTCGTTATGTGGTTTAGGTATTTTCGTGCGAGAGGAAAAAAGAAACATACGTAACCAATTTGGGAAGTAAGAGTTTTTTCCTTCTCCGTTTGTGCTGAACTATTTCTTTGTTGGAGAAATCTTTGGCATTTTCTTCTAAGTAATATCGGGTTGCATTTTCACTGTTATTGTGGAGGATGCAGTTGTGCTTTTGCCTTCGATTAGTTTCTAAATATCTTTGTCAACCTGAAATTGCAATGTTAGTGGTTTTCACCTAATTCATAGCATTTGTTTTACGTATTTTCTTCTACTTTACGAGTTGTTATTCATTAATAGCATCAGAAGAAATGTTCACCGAACCTATTACTTCAAAGAGCTACGAAGAAGGTTAAAACATTGGATAATGTGCTGAATGAGAGAGATCTTACACATATGATGTGGTGGAAAGAGGTAATCTAGTTCATGTGCTTCTGAAGTTTGTTAATCAACTGCATTTTTATTCTATTATAGGCCATAAATAGGAGAAATAGATTTTTTACTTTTGTGGACTTGACTGCAGAGGTTGCAGCAGTGCCGGAAGCCTTCTACCATCCGGCTGGTTAAAAGGCATATATATACTTATTTGCTGGGTTTGGATGTTAACTTGAAAAATGGGAGGTAGCCTTTTAACATTTCAAAGATTCTTTTTGCTGCCTGTAAAAGGGTGCCATGTTTATGTTCCAGCTGTGAGCTTTTTTCTATTTTTGTAGGCATAGAAAAGTTAGAAAAACCTACACTTCAATTGAGTTGGTTGAGTCTGTTCTCACATTTTTAGATGAACCTTCTCAGATTCAATTGTTAGTTTAAGGGGACAGCATCATCCTTGTGTCAAATCAACAGAATTGTAGTTTGAAAATAGTTGGTTCTGGCAATACATTCCGTGGATTTCACTCCCTTAGCTTCTCTTGTCCATATGTCTTTAGTGGTTATATACTTATATATATGAGAAAAACTTAATGGTTAAAACGTCTTTTTTTAATTAGACCCGACTTAGCTGTTGCTTGGTTTTTTTAAGCAAAATGATATAATTAAGCTCCGAGTTAATTTAGATATGATGATTTATTGAAAACACCTAAATCTGAACTCATGGGTCATATATTGATCAAGTTGTGAGTTTTATTTATTCAATATGTATTTATTTATTATTAATTATTTTCTATTATACATATTCCTTTTTTTATGAGTAAAAAAAAATATCTCCATTAATTAGGAATGAAATTACGAATTACTGCAATTTTCCATACTTAAATTTTTACATAATTGTTATTATTATTATTCGGTGCAATTCCATGCCTAAATGAAAAGGTCCATCAAAGTATCATGCACGTTTTACAATGGACTTAGTCTTTAACTGACTCATGTCTTAACTCCTTGTACATGCGTGCACTTACATAAAGGTTACTTATTCCGACTCCTTAACCACTCAGCAACGTCATAACTCAGATCATCCATAGTAGTTCAAACAAAGTAGCCTATGAACACAAAGAACATGACTACTAGTAACAAAATGACCAGATTGGCTTCTGTGGTTACAGCATTGTATACCGGATGATATTACTACTAACACCCTACTGCAGGAACTCTCTTGGATCACTGACAAAACCAGTCAAAGCCGAGGCCGCTGCAGTGTACGGGGAGGCCAAATATATCTGGCCTTCCTTATGTCCCATCCTGCCAGGGAAGTTTCTATTTGTTGTTGAGACGCAGACCTGCAAAAAAGAGACCCCAAGAATGGTTACGATAATGTCTGAAAGTCGAATAGCTAGTCTTTCTAGTTGTACTACAACATCCCTAGCATGCCGGTAAACTCGAATCAAGTCTAACACAAGGCGAAAAGCTACCTTCCAGTACAGTAGTTGTACAAGGAACAAGAATGCAAATGCACCACATATATAGATCATCCTAAATGTGTATTAAGAGTATGATATGACATGGGATGGAGTAACAACCAAGATGTTCATGTAATGACCGAATATATCAATGTGATTTTGAGAGATACATAAAGAAACCATAATAACTCAGCTATGAGATCATTCCTCCATAATCTCCCCGCAACAAGCTTCAACAGGTAGCCAAAAGCAAAAGCTAAAACATGCTCTCAACCACAAAATCTGAAACTGATCACCGCAGCAGTAAAATTGATAACACGGATTACCAATTTCAGCCAAAGAAAGAGGAAACTGGACACGAAAAATGCTGTAACAAATAATCTTATCCTGACTGAGCCTGAACTTGATCTTCGATCTAATCACTACTAGAAGGGGATACAGATGAAACTTTTTGCAATATAACTTCTGACCGGAGCATCTACCTGAACTTGAGACAAGGTCCAGAGAAAGGGGAAAAAAACAAAGAAGAAACAATTCAGCAGAAATTTTCAGAAATCTTACCTTAGGTTCATTCACGCGTGCATAAGTGTCTTTAGGGCCTCCCATACAAGCACCACAAGTAGGACTTGCAGGCGTATCGCAACCAGCTTCTTCAAAAATCTGAGAGCAAGTCTTGCCACCAGATCCTGGTACTGGGAGGCTATATAAATCCAACCATACCTGTCACTTATATATGTCAATTTTACATAAAAGTAATACTGATGTCCCTATGTCATTTTATTTTACTAAATATCAAAAGAATTCAGCACAAAATTAAGTAGCGATACTAACCTTTTGCGTGGCAGGGACAAGGAAGGTAGGGACTTTCACCTTTTTACCCTACATATAAAGCATAGTTAATTTCTACTCAAACTCAGATAATTATCAAAATGGATAAGCTCAAAAAGTGAGCTCGTCCTGAAACACGCATTTTTCTGCGTGGCCACTTAAAAGATGGGATACACATTGATGTCTTCAACTTACAGAAGCCAGGAAAACTTTGGCTGCAGCCATGAAATCCTCTGTTTTTCCACCGGTACAAGATCCAATATAAACCCTGTCAATTTTGACATCTTTGCATTCTCTTGCCAGAGCACGATTGTCAGGAGAATGAGGCTGCAAAAATGAATAAACAACATTTTTTGAATTAAAATGACCAATTGCAGGGGATTTTAACATCCGAGCCTGCAAGAGTACCTTGACTAACCCATTGAGAACGGCATGATATCTATTGTTCCTTTGTAATTATAAAAAAGGGAATTTATTCATCAGAAACTTTATGAAGCACATACCTTTGCTACCAATGGCTCCAATTTTGAGATATCAAATCTATACTCCGAAAGGAATCTACAACAGAAAATATAAAATCAACTTGTCACAACAAGTTATAACCAAAAGCATTACGGAAACAGAAAAATATGAACTCAATCAGATTGACAAACTAAACACTATAGTTGGCCATTAAACGGTTCTGCCAATATACATTTCCAAATATAACAGATACAGCACCAACTATCTTAAGTACTGCAGAATTTGTCAAGTCAATATATGCTATTCTAGGTCTGAAAAGATTAATTCAATTAGCAATTGTTTGTGCTCAACTTCAGCACAAGATATTTTAACACTATGATCAATATTAAGTGTGATAAATCCAATCTAAGTAATAGTATCACTCAACCTACATGCCAACAGATATGTAACTAACATGTGGGCAGTATGCTGACAACGAAGTTAGTATTGAAAGGTCTTAAGACATTGCTCATACATGTCAATCAAAACAAGTTACCTATCGTGGTTTCATCATTTACAAAGGACCAGTAACATTCTACCTTGTAGCAAACTGACAAAAGAAAGTAGCCATTTGTATTCAAAATATACTTCAAAGTCTTATGCCAAAAAAAATGACCTATTGTAAGAAGAACAGTAATGAGTATCATAGTCACTAAAAGTCAGTACCTTGCTTGCTCATCACTATAAACTGGTTCATAGGGTACAGATGTCCTGTCCTGCATGCAAGAATAGATAATACCATAAAATCTTGCCAGGGAAAATAGCCAGAAGAGGAGAAGAAAAAGCATCTGTCACAAGAACAATTAAAATCAAGGATTATAATTTGAATATCCATCAGACTAACCTCAAGGTACCTAAACGTTGTACTGTCTGCCGGTACAACACCATTTTTCCCCCCAGCTTCAACCACCATGCTGCATAAAGTCATTCGTTCTTCCATCTATTCATCGCAGATAATTAGTCAATCAAGAAAATTATTTAAGGGAAATAATTAACCAGTTAAACTATTTATTCAGTTGTAGCGGAAGATAGAAAATTTACTTACAGTTAAACTCTCAATTGTTGTGCCAACAAACTCCATCGATTTATATGTTGCACCAGAAACAGATATTTCACCAATAATCTGCAGATTGGGTATGAGTTTTCCAGATGTCGTGCAACAGAAATAGGACTAGAAGCAATTATTAAAGAATGTGTTTCTCTCCCAGACACAAGAAATGCTGCAAATCCAAGTTACTTACTTGCAAAATCAAATCCTTTGCAAGCAAATAAGAAGGCAATTCACCATCCAATACAAATCGCAAAGTTGGGGGCACCTGAAAATTTTATGGAGCAAGGAAATCATGATAGAATTAATTGCCAAGCCATAAGATCTGAACTAACTACTTCTCACAAACCTTGAGCATGGACTTTCCAGTGCCTAACACAAAACCTGCATCGGTGTTGCCGATTCCGGAAGAAAATTGCCCAAATGCTCCAGCAGTACATGTATGAGAGTCAGTACCTAACAGGACCTAAAGATACCAGTTTTAATTCCCAGCTTTTACGAAAGAGGAATAAACTGTAGCTTCTGAAGAGCAAGTAAATGAACTGTACCTCTCCTGGCCTGCAATGGCCTTCTTGGGCTAGTGCAATGTGGCACACACCTTTGTAATCAGGATTTGCCTGAAATCATGGAGTAAATTTCATGTTTGTCATTGATCTAAAAGGGGCACATCTCATCTTGATAGAGTACTTGTGGAATCATACCCTGAAATTACCAAGATCCTTTATGTCATAGAAATACGTTATGTTTTGCTCCATGCAGAAATCCCTCAATATATCCACATTACGGTTTGCACGCTCATCGGTAGTAAATATATAA
>JAOSBN010000179.1:54111119-54130134 GCA_027563595.1 Erythroxylum suave | reverse complement strand
GGAGCTGGGCTTTAATCTAAAACAAACAACAATTATCTAGTGTGATAACAATGGAGCTAGGTCTCTTGCTCTAAATTCAGTGTTTCATGCTCGAACGAAACATATCGAAGTCGATGTTCATTTCATACGAGACAAAATCAAAAAAGAAGAATTAGATGTGATATATATGTGAACACAGAAAATCAATTAGTAGACTTACTCACAAAACCTCTCACGATGATCCGATCGTCAACGCTCATCTCCAAGCTCAACGTCGATGTTCATCCCCATTATTGCTTGACAGGGAATGTTAGAGTGCTGGACCAAAGAATTGAACAGAGTCCAGTCTACAATGTTGACAAACCCAACATTGATTCCAAGCCCATTCGTTTAAGGATAGCTCAACTCTTATCTGCAGCTCACAAAGCTAAACCTAAACCTCTATAGTAGTTGATTAGCTCCTACTATAACTGCTTTCCCAGCTGTAGCTACTGACAACATTACCGGCTGTCAACATTGAGGTCATTAGATTCTAACAGATTGTATTCAATGGTTAGATTGTAATCATTTATTCTGTATGTATACATTACTCAATCAATAAGAAAATCATCAAACATTTTATACAAAGAGTATCATACGGTTTACAAACTTAAGAGGCCAAATTAATCTCGAGTTACTTTATTAAACGGAAGACAACAAAAAAATGTTAGGGGTTCTACACACAGAAAATTTATACTCTTGCAAGGAATTTGCAATGCCGATTTGGTGTTAATTGGCACGACTGTAGTGGATTTTCCACGTTGAAGAGGGTCCAATTCCATCTTGTCCCATTGAAAGTATTTCTGTGCTTCAATAATTGTAATGCTTGACTGAGAGAAAAGAATATAATAAATATTGCCAATGACTTTAAGTAATTGAACTTTTGTTTGAACTTTTATTATTGCTTTGCTCACATCTCCTTCTTGAAATTCTATTCCTGCAGAAACACTAGGTGATCTGACACGTAATGGGTATTCGGTGGTAAGTGTATTATCTTATGGCTTCACTCGTCTATTGTCAATGAATCCTCTAGGCTGTTTGATTCAAAAGAAAGTTGTTTCTTGAGAAGCATGTTGTTCATTTGTCACTTGGTGGCTTATTTTTACCCATTTTCACTTCCAATCTTTATATTGGCTGCTTCATTAATGAAGAGGATTCTTCGATGTAAGTTAGCCTTCATCAGTGTCATAGTCAAGTTCTTGTTGTTTGATATGTTGTTCAATGATTGTGTTATGGCTTTTACGCTGCGTTTGGTTCCAGTGATCCTGATGGAGACATGAGACAATACAGAAATTTGGAGACGATACGGTACAGAAATTGGGGACAGTAGAGTGTTTGGTTGCAGTGGACAAAATTTAAAGTTTGTATATGTCTCCAGAACAAAACAGTGTTTGGTTGTGGGGACAAAACAGAAAAAAAATATAAAAAAGACCAAATTACCCCTACATTTTAATTTAGTCCCAACGTTTTAACTAGTGATGCAAGGTGGTTTTCTTCTGTGCTTTTCTTATTTTTAATCCACTAGTAATGGTGGATTCTACCCTCTCACTAGTAGAAGCTTGGGATAACAAAATCCATACGGAGAATCATTCTGCTGAAATCTGTCTTGATACAGACATGAAAAGCTTGGCTGTTGATGTTATTCGAAGAGCTTGTTTTGGTAGCAATTACTCCAGAGGTCAAGAAATTTTTTCCAAGTTTGGATGGATGAAAGCACACTTGGCATGACTCTTCTGTTGATTGTTCATTATTCAATAACTATCTTTGTCCCAAATACAACACATTACCTGAAGAGATCATGAATAACTTGTAAAAATGATGACCGGAAAACTTTTCATAAGAAATAGTAAAGCAAATGTACAAATTAGCAAGCCATTCTGTAGAAACCAAACAATCAGCAGCTGACACCTTATTAGCATAAGAACCAGATGAGGAAATTTTACTGCCTAACTAACTCTTATCAACACAAATCCTATAAATAATTCTGCAGCTCAAAATTGTTCAATGAACCTAACTTTGACATCTCTACTAACAAAATAGCACATTCGAATGAGCAGAAAAACATTGGTTACAAAAGGTTACCAAATTCTACAGCAAATTTTCTCTCCACACAGATCTTTTCAACACATTTTCGGACTGTGCAGTCCATTTTCTCTCCATTTTTCGGACTGCACAGTCCATTTTTAACCAGATTTCGGACTGTGCAGTAAATTTGTTCTCATTTCCAGACTGCACAGTCTGTTTTTCACTAACTTGACTGTGCAGTCCGTTTTTCTCAGTTCCTGACAGCAGAGTCCCTTTTCTACCACAACCAACCGAACTGTGCAGCAAATTTTCACTCAAATAACTTAAAATAACTCAAGTATGACAGGTTTCTAAGGACTAATTATACCAAAAATGACTGATATAGATCTGTACACCAAAATGGAATAGGATTTTTATACTGGACTAGTTGGGAGTGAGTGTCAATACCTGCAGGCATTGATAAAGTGTTCAACATGACAGACAAGTTGAAACTAAACCCAGAAGTGGGACCAGAGAAAAAGTACCATTATAATTGCTGTGAGAAGTTGCAACCAATGCCCTGTGACTGAAAACAATGAAGAAGGTGAGGTGAAGATGAAGCATTGTCAATTATAAGAAGAAAACAAGTAGCTTTTCATGTAAGATGAGGACTGAAGAGACTCTCTTACAAGGATTGCGTAAATACCAAAAGGATTGCGTACATATCAAAAAACCAAGTAATTATCAAACCATTCTTACATCAAAGTTCAACCCACAATACACATTACAAGGATTGCGTACGTACATATCAAAAGGTAGTAGCAGCAATATGCATAAGATAGGTTAACATAAGCTACTATCCAAGTACAATAAAAAACAGAATTTAACACCAAAAAAAGGACTGTCAGTGAGTATATCTGCAGGACCAATTAGGCAATTAATCAATCATCTATGAGACTCCTAACAAAGGCCTCCCTCTGCTTCTCAGTCAATCCCCAAAATAATTTCCCAGCCTCAGGATTTGAAGAGAAAACCCTTGTAACCTTTACTACCTTAGCTGTATTGAATCCTAAGTTAGCAAGTTCAATGCCAACTTTCTCTCCATACTGTCCAACCATTGCAGTAGCAAGAATTTTGGCAGTCTCCTTAGTGTTCTCAGCAGCTAAGTCAAAAGATGTTGCCAGCCTCTCTAGAAGATCAGAATCTCTAACCTTCCTTTTTCCTTTGGCTTGCTGGATCCCTGTGTTGCCTTGAGTGTTTGTGGATAAGGCAACAGATCCTGAGGCATTTCCTCCTATATTGGCCTTGGGGGTTGCAACATCAACAGCTGTAGCATTGCCTGCGGAAGCGCCAGCATCACTGGCAGCAGTAACATATGGCGCACCAGCAGCAGGCGCACCAGCAGCACCAATAGATGCCTATCCATCAGTTGCAATGGGTGCTGTACTATCTATTCCATCTGAAGTGTCATAACTTTCAATCTCTTCCACAGCATCAGCAACTGCCAGAGCACCAGCACCATTAGCTCGGTCTTTCCCAAAGACAAATTCAAGTATTGGAAACAAAGGGAATGGCTTTCCAGGAGTATAAAACTTAATTGCATTCTTCTGCAAAATAAAAAATCACCAAGTTAGTAGTGGTTTAAAAAAACAGTATGAAAAAATTTATATATGAGAAACAATTGCTACCTTCATCCACTCATCCAGCACCTGTTTGTTGTCCACTTCTATGCATTTCTTGTCATCATTCCATCCAAAACCACTACAATTGAGCATATCTGCAGCAGTTTGATACTTCTCCTTTAACCTTTTATGTTTGTTCTTAGCATGCTTCTTGTCTATCCCACATGTTGGAAATAGTTTAAGCATCTTGGTAGCTAGCAGCTGGAATGTCCCTGGCTTAAACTGACCATTATCAGCTTTGAGACCCTCAACTACCATCTCCTCCATGAAAGTCACAAAAGCCTCAGTCTCATCATCGGTCCACTTCCTAGCCATTTCTTAATTCTTCCTTATGTAATCAGATAAATAGATTCATTTAATTGAAATAGACAAATCAGCAACATTCACATCCCAACAGTTGCAATCAGAAAATTAAATTGCATTTTATTCAACTTTAATTGATTGTAAAGTAACAACTCAAAGAATCCATATCATTCTCATGTTACTACTCAAACAAATCCAAACAATTGACAAATACAAACTAAAACAAATACAAATAATCTAAAAGGGTAACAAACAAACAATTCTGCAGCTCAAAGTAAGACGTTATGCTGTTAACTCCTAGTATTGATTGCTTCTCCAGTCATCAAACATTTGTGTAGCTAAGTCCTCCCTCCATTGGGTCCATTCATTACTAGTTTCCACACGATCCACATATAGAGGAAATGGTGCATCTTCACCTTCAGGCAATTCATCAGGGGTCAAAGGCAGGAGTTCAGCTGGGTCAAAACTCATGTGCAGTCTAATGAAGTTGTGCAGGATGCAACATGCAAGAATGATGTGCACATATGTTTTAACAGAATAAAAAGATGGATTTCTAAGGATCTTCCATCTCTTTTTTAGTAACCCAAAGGCACGTTCTATACAGTTTCTTGCAGAGGAGTGTCTCTTGTTATACAATTCCTGTCGGGTCCTAGGTGCCCTCCCATCCCTTGCCCACTCTTGAATATGGTACCTTGTGCCTCTATAAGGAGCGAGAAATCCAGGACCATTCGTGTATCCAGTGTCTACTAAGTAATAATTTCCTAAATAGAAATTGAACTAATTAATATTGGTTTTTATTTGTTAATTAAAAAAAGCAGATCAGAAGCTACATTGTTATAAGTTAAGTGTACATACCCCTTGGCACTTGCAAGCCATTAGCTCTAGTCACAGCATCACGCAGAACTCTAGAATCACTGGCAGAACCCTCCCATCCCGCAAGGACATAGACAAAATTTAAGTTTCTATCACACACCCCTAACACATTGGTACATATTTTTCCCTTTCTACCTCTATACCTTAGCTTATCAGCATTTGGGACAACCATTTCTAAATAAGTTCCATCTAGAGCTCCAAGGCACCTTTTAAACCATTTCCATCTACTGTCCTGACAGTCTTCAGGGACTGCTATTGGTTTCATAAAAAGCATGTTTTGAAGCCCTAACACTGCCCTAAGAACACTGTGGAAATATCTACTTATTGTTTCACCAGACCTCATAAACCTTACTTGGATTACCCTATTAGATTCATTTTGTGCCAAAATCCTTAAGAAAATGCAAACCTTCTCCTCAACACTCACATGCCCATCACTAGACAGCCTCCCGTGGACTTGCAGCATTCTACACAATTGTGTGAATGCATTGAAGTCCATGCTCAAGTCCCATTTAGAATTCCTATCCCCCTCATGTAATATACGATCTATCATGGCCTGCCTGTTTGGAATTAGAAGTGCCCTACAACCTCTAGCACTCTCACTCCTAATCATTTTCTTTTGGTACATATAAATAACAACCAACAAGATCATCTTCATCAATTCCAATTGACCAGTCATCAGTTCATACAGAGTCAAGCATCTTAACAATGCTTCAGGATCCATTCCTAACAAGTGAGGTGGACCAAAGAAGACCTCAAAAGGCTTGGTACTTGTATTTTTTTGTTTTACTGGTGTCGGATTAAGACTGGTATGAGGCAAATGACAGAACAGAATAGAAGAACCTATCTGAACTTGTATCAACTAACTTTTGTTGAAAAAAGAAAAAGAAAAAAAAGGAAACCAATTAGACTGAACGAACAAACCCCACTTGAAGACAAAAACATACACATGAAAAACTAAACCAAAAGTATCCGTCTCTCTTCTTTTTACATTTTGTCATCCATTGACAAGTCAATATATGCACAAAAACCAACAACAAGAAACATACACTTCAAAGTACCGTTGGAAAGATTAAAAAAAACAGAGAAAGTCAAGGGAAATACTTACCTATCACTGTATTGAACGCTTTCCAAGTTCTACTTCCTAATTTTGCCGATTTAGAATACTAGGGTTTCCTGTAAAAACCTTAAAGAAGAAGAGGAATTGCTTAGATCAGATGAATAACTCGTCAATGATGAAGAAAACCAAAGATAATGAAGGTTAAAACTTACCCTGCACCGGATTGAAGCTCTGTGTTCGCACTCTGCGAGTGAAAGAGGAGACCCACACGAGGTGATTTATGTTAGGTTATCCGGACTCAAAATGGAATTGATGAAGATGATGGGGGTAATTTTCGCTCTGGTACAAAAAAATTGTACCTCAGTTTGAAGAGGTACAAAAAATTTGTGTCTTGTGATCTAGAGACGGAGACAAAATGGACTTGAGACGGATAGCAAACACGTTTGGAGACAGAGACCAATGTGTTTGTACTCTGTCTCCTCCATTTGGGACATGAACCAAACGCAACGTTATAGTGCATCGTGGAAGAGGTTCAAGGTCCAGTGAAAGCTCTCAATCCCTTTAAATATTTTTGCTATTGTAAGACGACTGCGTGCTTATGCCTGTATTTCTTGTTCTTCCCTCTGTATGGTGAATCGGCTCTAGTTCGCCATAGTTCATTTATTATTTCGTGTTTCTATTTTGTTTCAATTCATCCTTTGAGGTTTTCTGGTTAAAAACAGTAAAAATCATCTACTTATTTACTCTATTCTTTATCTACTTATTAGAGATTGCTTGTTCTCTCTTTGAAAGGCTGTAAATTGGCATTTACTTCTTTTATGAATTGCTTGATTATCTAATTTTTTGTTCTAACCTTTTTCTTTTAAAGTGTTTATATTTATATATATTAGACTAATTTATGTATATATAGTTAAATTTTATTTGAAAGTATATATTAATTTTGAATTAATAACAATTTTATTATATATATATAATATAAAATTGTTATTAATTCAAATTTTATGTTAAAAAATTATAAATCCATTGTCATATTCGGTAAAGATTTATGATATATGTATAGGATTTACTCAATATGTTCGAGCTTATCTCATGGATGTATTAAAAATGATATCTTGGGACGGATGTAAAGCTAAGCAAGTTGCTTTTGTTCAAAAAACGGAGGACTGTGTTTGTTGTAAGAGGTGCGAATTCACTGCTCAACGAATCTCTTGAATATTTGAGTCTATTTATAGCAAGAAACAATTCGCAAAATGGGACTAACTTATTAATACTTTATAGAAAACCTTACTTAAATCTATTTGATTTTTTGTTTTACCGTCAAAAACCTGTACTTGAATTATAAAATATAAAATTGTTATTAATTCAAAATTAAAATATACTTTAAAATAAAATTTAACTATATATATATATATATATATACATATGTTAGACTAATTTATATTAAATATAAACACTTTATATATATATATAATATAAAATTGTTATTAATTCAAAATTAAAATATACTTTAAAATAAAATTTAACTCTTTAAAATTAAAGTAAATGAAAACTATATAAAAAGGTCTATTTTATGAATTAAATGTTTATTAATAAAAAAATATTAATAAAATTTCGCCATCTTAAAAATAAAATTCCATGAACCCGTTGCTTCCACCGCAATATCTTCTGTTGTTTTGTGGCGGGAACAGAGCACAGACAGAGTCACTCACAGAAACTGAACAGACCTTTACTTTCGTCTCAAACCCCCCAAAACCCTAGAAATTAGTAATCCATTTCTTCCCCTATTTTTGTGAAGTTTTTCCCACACATTACTGGCACAGTCTTTATTCAAATCTTTCTCCAAAGAGCGATTTCAATCTTCACACAACAATATTATGTACTTGTTCGCCATTAGAAACGTCACCGTGACCTTCCCCACGTGGCGCTCTCTCGCTCTTCCCCTCCGTTCCCTTTATCACAATTTCTCCTCTTTTGGGTCTTCACCACCACCAACGTAATTTCCACCTCTGCTCTACCATTTTTGTTTATGCTTGCTAGTTAAGGAGTCGTGTTGTGGAGCAGAAGGGTACATTGTGAAGTTTAAGTCTTACTTTACATCAGCGATTTGTTACTCGCAAGTTTTTCCGGTTCGTTATGTGGTTTAGGTATTTTCGTGCGAGAGGAAAAAAGAAATATACGTAACCAATTGGGGAAATAAGAGTTTTTACCTTCTCCGTTTGTGCTGAACTATTTCTTTGTTGGAGAAATCCTTGGGGGTTGCATTTTCACTTTTATTGTGGAGGATGCAGATGTGCTTTTGTCTTTGATTATTTTCTAAATATCTTTGTCAACCTGAAATTGCAATGTTAGTGCTTTTCACCTGATTCATAGCATTTGTTTTATGTATTTTCATCTACTTTACGAGTTGTTATTCATTGATAGCATCAGAAGAAATGTTCACCGGACCTATTACTTCAAAGAACAGAAAAATTTGAAAGGAAATTCAAGAGCTACCAAGAAGGTTAAAGCATTGGATAATGTGCTGAATGAGAAAGATCTTACACATATGATGTGGTGGAAAGAGGTAATCTTGTTCATGTGCTTCTGAAGTTTGTTAATCAGCTGCATTTTTATTCTATTATAGGCCATAAATAGGAGAAATAGATTTTTTACTTTTGTGGACTTGACTGCAGAAGTTGCAGCAGTGCCGGAAGCCTTCTACCATCCAGCTGGTTAAAAGGCTTATATATACTAATTTGCTGGGTTTGGATGTTAACTTGAAAAATGGGAGGTAGCCTTTTAACATTTCAAAGATTCTTTTTGCTGCCCGTAAAAGGGTGCCATGTTTATGTTCCAGCTGTGAGTTTTTTTCTATTTTTGTAATGTAAATGGCATAGAAAAGTTAGAAAAACCTACACTTCAATTGAGTTGGTTGAGTCTGTTCTCACATTTTTAGATGAACCTTCTCAGATTCAATTGTTAGTTTAAGAGGACAGCATCATCCTTGTGTCAAATCAACAGAATTGTAGTTTGAAAATAGTTCTGGCAATAGTGGATTTCACTACCTTAGTTTCTCTTGTCCATATGTCTTTACTGGTTATGTATGAAAAAACTTAATGGTTAATTTGTAATTATTGACTCATTTTTACGCTTTATATATTTCTATATGAGACAAGGAATTGACATTTCTCTTTGTTTTAGCTGTCAAAGGGAACTGTATGGACAATTTTAACAGCTTAAATTACAATTCAGTTACAATAACCTTTTTCACTTCTTACTTGGAGAGAGGCAGAAGCGATCAGTAGTCTACCAATGTATTTATAGAAATTAGCTATGTCAGACAACTTTTATTGCTGCAAGCTTCAAATCTCTGTCTAAACAAAGTTTCATACTGAAGGATTTTCTTGATGCTAAATTAACTTATGATTTTCTCGCCTGACTATGCAGCCTGCAGCAAGGAAATCTAAATTGGGAGATGTTGCAATTCAAGGAAAAGTTTCCACGGGAGATTTTGCTCTGCAGAGTATGTTTTTTTTTTTTATTTCTACATTTTGGTTTGATATTTTTCTGCATTGAATAAAAAGTTGCGATAGCTTGTATTTATTTTTGAAAACTGCCATTTGCTTTTCCTATTTTATACTTATGTATAATGTATCAATGTCCTCTGTAGATTGTATTATTGATGTTTGAGAAAGGTCCCCTCTTGAAAGAATTTGGTGTAGAGTTTTCTACTAAATAGATTGTTTGTCAATGCCTTATTATTATGATCAAACAAAACTGATGGTTTGTGGTATGAACTGAAAGTTTTTCCATTTTCCATTGATTACTTTTCTTAAGCATAATTGAAATTTAATTGAAGAAAAATTAGAAAAGGAATCCATATTCATAAACAAACAATAAAGACACGAAATCCAAATTGATTCCACATGGGCCTTTCCGAAATATACCCTAGCACCAAAGAGAATTTGGTGTTAGTAGCTTTTGAATTTTTTTTGTAATTAGTTGACAGTGACTTCATGCTTGTGTACAGGTTGGGGATTTTTATGAAGCCATTGGAATTGATGCTTGTTTTCTTGTTGAATATGCTGGTTTGAATCCTTTTGGTGGGCTGCGTTCAGGCAGCGTACCTAGAGCTGGTTGCCCTGTTATGGTACTTGATTTACTGTTGTCACATTTCGTATTTAGTGATCATATATTTTATGTCCTCTTCTTTTATGAAAATCGACAAGAAATTATGATGGAAGTCTGTGTGCTAATTACACCGGGAAATTGAATGGTCTATCCTTAACTCTGTTTTTCTTTCATAAGGCTCCATATATGAAAATACTTGGATCAAGACGAGGGGAATATGCAGAAACCTTTGATCATCTCTCCTTCTGTTTTTTGATCATATACATCTAGTTTTGTTTTCGTGTTTACTTCATCCTTAGTTTACATTACTTTATTACTAGCCTTATTCTATTGCCTTTACCTGTGCTTTTCCTGTGATTATTACCACTCTAGTCCTAGAAGCATGGCAGCCACATGAGCCTCCCGCCTGCTTGCATAAACAACTAGGTTTTTTGTTACTTTGCCTATTGCTAGCCACTTTGTTGCCCAACCTCTTTCTACTCTGAGACCACCACTCTTTCCTCTGTTGAAAAACCAAAAATATCTTTAATTTCTGTGGTAGATGCAATGACATGTTTCATTGTCCAGTCCACCAATATGAGCATCAAACACAGAAATCCTGATGAGAATTACAGGATCATCAATCTTGATGTACTAAAGTGATGTTGGCACTCCAAGTAGCGTGTCTTTAATACAATAATCATCACTTCTTGGATTTTGGTGGCTGTTTTTGAGATGGGCTTTTGTCAAATATCATAAGAGAAGAATGAATTTCTTTCTCATATATCAGTTAGGTTACAGCCCTTAGTTTATTTACACAATTGTCTAGCTTAAAAATAGTAACGAACTCCCTACAAATAGGAAACTCCTCAAAATCTGTATCTAACTCTAATTCCTAGAAATCAGGAAATTATATAATTTTCTATAACTATACAATCTTCCAAATAAGACTACATAATTCGACAGCTTTTAATAAATATGGTATTATGGACTTTCACACTGTCCAATGACAGTCGTATTAAGGGATCTATTTGTTTCCTTTTGATCTGTGTGACTCTGCTTGAACATTTATGACTTTTGCGTTAGAAACAATTTGTATTTCAGTAAATCATGACTAATAAGTTTAAAATTTGTAATCCAGGAGCAGACATGGCCCTATTTTCTAGTGGTTGACTTTTCTACTTAGCTTCTGGAAAGAGGATAAATATAATTAGTTTTCAGAAGATTTTGTGAGGCTAAATTTGGCTTCATATGCATGAGTGAATATTGGCCCTGCCATGTTGAAACCAGGTCGTCACTTAAGAGGCCAAATTTATTTTCAAGTTACTTTATTGAAAGGAAAACAAAAAAACATGTTAGGGGGTTCTACACAGAAAATTTATACTCTTGCAAGGCATTTGCAAAGCTGATTGGGGGTTAATTGGCACGATTGTATTGGATTTTCCATGTTGAAGGTAGTACTTAAGGGTCCAATTCCATCTTGTCCCATTGAAACTATTTCCGTACTTGAATAATTGCAGTGCTTGACTGAGAGAAAAGAATATAACTAAATATTGCCAATAACTTTAAGTAATTGAACTTCTGTTTGAGGTTTCATGTAGGCCAAGTTTTCAGACACTAATGAAGTGGAAGATTGTGTGATTTCCGGTAGATTATTCCTTTAAAAGTTTAGGCTTATTCTTTTTCTCGGAAAAGTTGGCACGCCAATGAATTTATTGACGCACTTATGAACTAACCAGGGTTATTACCTAAATCAGAAGCAACTTCTTGTTTCAACTTGCATTCTTTTATCTTTCATTCTTATATTAATAATTTCTTCAAATATTTAATTTGGCACAATGTGATTTGTGTATTATAATTTCTATTTCTATTTTGTTTCCCATGACATATAATAAATATTTCATTTTTTTTCCTGTCATTAGATTTTAATCATGGGGTACACATCTTTCTTTTTTTTTCGCTCTGCCCTTTACTTGGGTGTTGTAACTCTCACCTTTGGTTTATCATTTTCATACCAAACTTTTATTATTGCTTTGCTCACATCTCCTTCTTGAAATTCTATTCCTGCAGAACCTTCGGCAAACGCTTGATGATTTGACACGTAATGGGTATTCAGTGGTAAGTGTCATATCTTATGGCTTCGATTGTCTGTTGTCAATGAATCCTCTAGGCTGTATTTCACGTTGTTTGATTCAAAAGAAAGTCATTTCTTGATGAACATGTTGTTCATTTGTCACTTGGTGGCTTATTTTTACCCGTTTTCACTTCCAATCTTTATATTGGCTGTTTCATCATTGAAGACAATTCTTCAATGTAAGTTAGCTTTCATCAGTTTCATAGTCAAGTTGTTGTTGTTTGATATGTTGTTCAATGATTGTGTTATGGCTTTTATAGTGCATTGTGGAAGAGGTTCAAGGTCCAATGAAAGCTCGTTCACGTAAAAGTCGTTTTATATCTGGGTAATTGTTCTTAAATTACTCAATCCCTTTAAATATTTTTGCTATTGATTTTGGTATGGCATGGTGATAGACTAATATTACCTGCACACTTTAAGGAGATAAATGTGGTTATGACAATGTTATGAACTGTTAACACTGACTGTAACTTGAAGCATAGGTTTCAATGCTAAGACAAGTACGTTCTCATGCTTGTATTTCTTGTTCTTCCCTCTGTATGGTGAATTGGCTCTAATCTCCTTGCCTCTACATCTCATGATTCTTCTAGCAAATTCTAGTTGCATCTTAGCTTCTCTCTCCAACATCTTGTTGCTGTTTTGTTTTTCTTATTTCTCTCTAGTGAACAACCATCTTGTTGTGAGCTTCTCTTTAATTGCTATCATTGTGGTCAACCTCTCTTGTTATAGTGCTGTTTCCACCATCATTCCATTGTTGTCCCAAGTTTTCTCACCCTTTTCGATATTTTTTAAAAGTTGTGCTTTGTTTCTTTTTGACTTACTAATTGAATTATTCTTCAAAGATTACAAGCTAGGAAGCAGCTTTGGCTCCTATAGTAAGGGCATTAGTCAACAATGTACTTTGCTATAGTTCGTTTATTATTTCGTGTTCCTGTTTTGTTTCAATTCATCCTTTGAGGTTTTCTGGTTAAAAACATTAAAAATCATCTACTTTTTTACTCTATTCTTTGTCTACTTATTAGAGATTGCTGGTTCTTTCTTTGAAAGGCTGTAATTTGGCATTTAATTCTTGTATGAATTGCTTGATTATCTAATTTTTGTTCTAACCTTTCTCTTTTAAGTATTCAGGCATGCACATCCAGGTAGTCCTTATGTATTTGGGCTTGTTGGCATTGATCACGATCTTGAGTTTCCAGAGCCAATGCCTGTGGTTGGTATGAAATGGTTGACCTTGTATCAAGCTTTTTAGCTAATGGTTACCCTTATTAGCAAAGTAGACCTCTAATCTAATTTCTAAAATATGTTTGGTGCATTAAGGTATCTCTCGTTCAGCAAGGGGTTACTGCATAGTTTCAGTATTGGAGACAATGAAAACATATTCATTGGAGGATGGTTTGACAGAAGAGGCCTTGGTCACAAAGCTTCGAACTTGTCAGCTCCATCATCTTTTTCTTCATACCTCTTTGAAAAACAATTCCTCAGGTTTGTGCATTATTTTTGTACAACCTTTATGGATATTACTTGTTGAAATGGTAAATCCATGTCAAAAATCTTCTCATTTTTTCATTTTTCATGGGTTGTTTTCCCTTTATGTGACGTGTTAAAATTAGATGTCAAGCAAAGATGCTTGAGGAGAGTATGCAATTTGGTATAGTATCCTTTCATATCCTTTATGAACTATACCAAATTGCTTGAGGAGAGTATGGAATTTGGTATGGTTCTGAATATGGTAGAAAACATGTGCATGTCAAGTATGATAGTTGATGCATACAGACGATCTAAAAACTATGCGACAAAGCACGTTTAAGCTGGAAAATTAGGCCATCTGGAATTTAGGCAAGTTTTATTTTTGCTGGACCTTAGAATTGATGGCTGGAATTTAGGAATTGGGAATCAAAACAAAAGTATAGGTGTAGAAATCACTCCTAGGTTGGTAACAAGAGTTAGGAGTCACTCATAGGGTTTGGAACAAATAAAACTATTAACTTCGCACAATGGTTCCTAGAATTTAAGTTTACATTTTACTAGAAATTTCTTGGACAAAAATCAATTCTAAAAAGAAAGCATCTCAGATTCAACTTAACGTTCAGAATTCTGGGGGGAAAAAATACTCACTCCTATGTATTCCATAAACTGGTTATACAATCGCAATAGATTGACTTGTCTCTTAATCTTAACAAGGGAAGGCATCAAATATTATGTTCTACCTTTATAGAAAGCCTCTTAATAATCCTATTTTCATTCTGGTTCTGTTAAGGAATAGGAAATCTGATTATTATAGAAACTAAATAGGAAAACCTATTTTATTTAAACTTCCTATTGCCCATCACAGTATTGGTTTGCGGAAATTTTACTAGGCATACTTCCACATGGAGCAAAGTTCTATTGGAGAAAATTAAAAAAAAAAAAGCCTAGCATCAGAAGGTGGTATCCTTAAAATTTCCTGTGTTTATCTTTCTTCATTTGGCCTGTCATCTGTGCTCCTCGTGATGGTCCTTGATGTTACAATCAGGAGTAAGAATTACAATCTGCGCAGTACTGCTCAGAGGTACTATTTGGTTCAGTAACATTCACAGCGTAATGATTTATGTTTTTTTTACCTTCTCTTATGAGTTTGACTATAAGTGGTGTGTTTAGTTTGGCTTATTATATCTTACAATTATCTACAAGTCCAAGCTTACTTTGGTTTCAGCAATTCATAATCCTTAAGTGGTAAACATTGATTTTGAAGCACTGAATGTGATTTTGGTTTCGTCCTCATAATCCTTAAGTGGTAAACATTGATTTTGAAGCACTGAATGTGATTTTGGTTTCGTCCTCCATATACTCGATCCTCTTTAAGGAAAATTTGTAATACTATACGTTCCCATTGTTTGGAAAAAAGTTTGAGCCCTCTAATTGATATTGATTTGAGATTGAGCTACAATCCATTTTACATAAGAGGGTTTTCTCAATTCTCGATTTGATTTACGCACTTGTCGACTTGTTTACTTTTCATTTTTTCCTTGAGATGACAATTTAATTGTTTTGATCATTATTTTGATTACAATAGCAATGAAAGCTTGAGCTTATTCTGTTAAGCTAAGTTATATGCATCTTCCCATCTATAACAATAGTATTTTAGATGACATGAATGTTAATTATAAAATGCACTTAGCGTAATTGTTGTTTAAAAAGTTTTAGAAGTTGGGGTAATTTGTACTAATTTCAAATTTTCAAGATGTAATTTGTACTAATTTCAAATTTAAAGTTGAAGGATCTAATGAACTTTCAAATAGAAGATGGATTTGTTACTTTGCGGGTTTCACCATGTTGTTTATAGTTATTGACAACTTGCCACATTGCACTTATAAAATGGATAAAGGGATTAAGTTCGCTCGCAATTGTAATAATAGCTTAATGTTTTTAAGCTAAGTTATGTGTATCTACCCATCTATGGCAATTGTGTTTCTGGTGATGTAACAAGTAATATAGAATGCATGTAGTTATTTGGGGGGATTTTTTTTCACGTTCCATTATCATGAAATGATACGGATATTTTCTTTCGTTATCGATTCTGTACTGCAGAAAAAAATGGACAAGGAAGTACCTTTAAGTGACGTTTATTTGCCCACAATTGTAATATTAACTTAATGTTTTGTTAAGCTCTGTGTATCTTCACGTCTATGTGTTTCAGATGACGTGAATGTTAATTTAAAATGCACTCAGTGTAATTGTTGTTCTAAAATGATTTGAAGTTTGGGTAATCTGTATTTTCAAAAGTTCTAGACTTAACTGATCAAATTTAAAGTTGGAGGCTAATCACCTTTCAAATAAATCTTGAGTCTGAATTCAATACTTTTAGGGGTGTCATCATATCATTTACAGTCAATAACAACTTACCACATTGCACTTATAAAATGGATTAGGGAGTAGTTTCAAGCCATGTTTGTTTGCTCACATTGTATTATTTATGTCAAAATTTGTGATGAGTGTTTGGATCTTTATTGAAACTTTAGAAATATTGGGTCTATTATTATATATTGTTCCATTATAGATAATTATAAAAGAAACAAGTTGGCTGGTCAAATTAATAATAGACCCAACTTGTTTCTTTTATAATTATCTATAATGGAACAATATATAATAATATCTATAATGGAACAATATATACTAGTAGACCCAATATAAAAGAAACAAGTTGGGTCTATTATTAATTTGACTACCCAACTTGTTTCCTTTATAATTATCTATAATGGAACAATATATGATCCATACTTCTGCTTCTCAATAGCTTTAGGGTTCCTGGCTTTGCATGAATGGTTTCTTGACATGATATACATTTTTGTTTGGTCATGAGGTCTCGTGTTTAAGTTGTGCTGCTCTTTATTCTAGTATATTTGTGGTTGTATATTTCCATCTTTTGTACAAAGGGACGTATTAGAATAATGTGATCTATTATTGGGCCTCAATCAAATGTAAGTTTTGGGTTCAATGATTTCTTGACAATATATAACCCAGCAGTGAGTCTCATATGATCTTGCCTTATAATGTATAGATTAGTTAGCATTGGCAAAAATTGTGTGATGTAATTTAAATGTCAAGTTGACTTGGATTGGACATGTTTAGCTTATACTAAACTTGACGACCAACTTATTGCTCGACATATTTTTTGAAGTTATTGACTAGGATATGAGTTGTTACTAATTATAGCTTACCTAACTGATGGTGAATTCATGGAAGTGATAATATTGCAATTTTTTATCCAGTAAATTTATGCGAAGATGTTGAATAGCAATCTCTTTCAATTGTTTCTTGATTAATTATGAATTATAATGGTCATAAACAAGAAGAGAAGCAAACCAAAATCTCTACCCTCAGTTTTCAATTCATAGTATGCTGATCAATGATTCTGTTAAGAGATAGAATACTACATACATCAGCTTTTGATGTTTGGGCCTTTGATTCTAAATTGTTGATTGCAAATATTTGCCTCTCTTAATAAAACAAATTTATCATTTTTCAGCTGATTATTTGTTCTTTCGTTAACCAACTGCTTTGTTTTCTTATATATATATATATATATTTAATTGATGCTTATCTGCAGGAACTTGTCAATGGGGAGAATTTGGTGAAGGTGGCTTATTGTGGGGAGAATGTCTTGTCAGACACTTTGAGTGGTTTGAAGGTGATCCTGTCACTGAGCTTTTGTTAAAGGTTCAAAGCTCAACTAAGTTTAGCTGCAAACTAGTTTCCTTTTCTCACTTCATTTTGCCTTATTTTGAGCCACATTATCAGCAAATTTAGTAATGATCCTTTCCATAATTCTTTTTATCATTCTTTCCCTTTCTCCTCATTATTTGCCTGTTCTTACTCCCCGGAACTACTATCAGCTGGCTACAGATGTAATTCATTCCTGAAATAATCTTTTGTGCTTCCAAGCATCTATTTCAACAATCTTATTTCTCAACTCTCCTTTGAACACTCTTTGTCTTTGTTCAAAATGTGATAGCTTACGGTAGACAGTCCAAATTATGGTCACCACTTTTACAGGAGTTTCACAGTGAGAAATATGGTTATGAAGATCTCATGACGGCTCAGTGGTAGAGCCTCTCCCTTTCCCACATCCACTGAGGATGACAGTTCATGTTTTCGTGACAGAGAACAAGGGGCATTTGGTAGTGCAGTGGCCTTAGCAGTCTCACTATGTCAAAAAAAAGAAAGAAAGAAAGAAACAGTTGTGCTTACTATTTTAACTGCTTTGCTTTTAACCTTTAACTATTATGGTTATTTATACTTTTAAAGTATGCAATTCAAAATTTAAACCATGTACAGTACACTTCTATGTTGACCCAACTTAATTTGTGTTTATACCCCAACATTGCATATCCTATAAATAGTCAATGTCCATTGTTTTGGCATTTTGATGTTGCAAGCAGATTGTTTTGTTACTTTCTTGCCATTGTTAAGACCTGTGTGGTGCTTTACAATTATAAACTGCTCAAGCATTGTTTTTTTCGTTTTTCACTATAGGTTAGGGAGATATATGGTCTTGATAATGAGGTCACATTTAGAAATGTCACTGTGTCTTCAGAAAGCAGGCCTCGACCTCTGTATCTTGGAACAGCAACACAAATCGGTTAGTCAACTTATTAAATCTGATTTCCGGTTTTGTATTCTGTCTCTGAGATGGAGGTGACATTTGCACGAGCATCTATACTGCCAGGTTGCATACCAACAGAAGGGATACCTTGTTTATTGAAGGTACTACTTCCAGCAAGCTGCACAGGTTTATCTATATTGTAAGTTTTAGTTTCTGTTCTCCTCTTGCTAGAACCAAATGAACTGACTTATGATTCTAATTTAATATGATAATCTTTTATGTTCTTGTGGAATAACTATGAATTTCTTGGTATGCTGCCTGTGAATATGTATACCATAAAAATAATTTTTTGAGGACATAGAACAAGGTTCTAAACACAGTAATGCAAAACATTGTACTGGACCTAACCAGTTTTGGAAAATTAAGGTATAGAGATGTCAAGTTATTTGTGATCAATGTTTTTAGAGACTGCTATGTACGGTTGGTTCTTCGACCTAGAATGACTTTTTTTTTTTTTGGGGAAATTAGTATGAATTTTGTTATGAATGTTCTATATTAGTTGCGTCCCTATTGTGTTTGGATCAGATGTAAGGAAGACAAATGAAATTAAGAATCTAGGAGAATAGGGAACATAATCCAATAAGCATTTTGTGAGCTGACTCTTTTACTGGTAGAAAACAATGTTAAAAGGAATAGATTTTCAGATGATGAATTCTATTTCCATGACATCAAATTCTTTTTGACAACTAAATGAGTTAATCCCTGGTTCTAAT
>JAOSBN010000179.1:54082903-54104254 GCA_027563595.1 Erythroxylum suave | reverse complement strand
GAATGGAATGATTTTTCAAGAATGGTCTCAGTCAGTCATGCTAGTAATCAAAGGAAGAGGCAAGGCTAGACATCTAACCTGGGCAATTCCTCAACCACAGGAAATAGCAGTCACTTATGGTGCTTGAGATGTTGAGAATTCTGTTGTTATGGCTTGGCTTATCAATTCAATGGAGCCAAAAATAGGAAGAACCTATCTATTCTGCAAAACTGCAAGAGAAATTTGGGAGGCTGTGCAAGAAATATATTTTGATTTGGAGAACACATCTCAATGCTTTGAAATCAGATCCAAAATTAGAAATACTCACCGAGGTAATATGTCTATTACTGAGTATTATAACTTATTGAATTATGGTAGGTGATGGATCTGTTTTATGCAATAAATTGGGAGTGTCATGTTGATGCCGAGAAATATGGAAAATGGTTGGAAAAGGAGAGAGTTTTTGATTTCTTGTAGGGACTTAATGTTGAACTTGATGAGGTATGAGGACGGCTACTTGGTTTAAAGCCATTACCCTCAATTTGAGAAACGTTTGCAAAGGTTCGTAGGGAAGAGAGTAGAAGAAAGGTCATGCTTATCTCTCCCACTTCGGAACAAATCTCTCAAGGTTCAGCTTTACTAGCAGACTCTCGAAAGGGGTCTACTTATCAACCCTGAGAGCAACAAAGCAAGCTGTGATAAACCCTACCACACCGTGAGACTTGCTGGTACTTACATGGGAAACTACCAAACTGGAAGCCTAAAAACCAAAGGGGTCAGCAAAAATGTGGAGAAGTACATGTATCCACTAGGCTAAATTTGTCTTCCTAGCAGATTGAACTACTTCACCAACTCTTGAATCAAACAAAGATCACAATTGAATCAGATTCACATGATCAATAGACTCCTACCGCAGCATTAGTGCATAAAGGTAACTTGTGTCAATCATTATTATCAGTCTCTAGGTCACGATTTTTGGATCGTGGACACAAGTGCATCAGACCACATGATTAGGTCTTTGAATGTTTTTGCAAAATATGAGCCACGTGAACAGAAAGTTAATGTCTAGGTCGCAGATGGAAAGGTGTCACCAACTATTGGTCAAGGGAGGGTTTGTCAAATCTGACGTTAAATACCGTTCTCTATGTGCCTAAGTTAACTTATAATCTATTATCTGTCAGTCAATTAACCAAGGACATGGACTGTATTGTGATATTTTTTCCTTCTCATTGTGAATTTCAGGACTCGTGTTCGGGGAAGATGATTGGCAGTGCTGAGGAGAAAGGACTTTACTGCTTCTCAAGAAAGAGTACTCCTAAACTTAAAACACCAAATAATTACCTTTCAGTTTTGTCAAATTCTGATGTTATGTTATGGCATCAACGCCTTGGTCATCCAAATTTCCCATTTTTGAAAATCTTATATTCACAACTTTTCATCAATAAAGATCATATTTCTTTATATTGTGATCAATTTGTCCTTGCAAAGCAAAGCAAAAACAATCATCCCATACACTCATACAGACCCTCAAAACTATTCCGATTAATTCATAGTGATATCTAGGGTCCTGCTAGAGCTAAAAGTTTAACCAGTACTTGGTGGTTTATCAATTTCATTAATGATCATACAAAGGTATGTTGGGTATACCTAATGAAAGACTAATCTGAAGCCTATCATGTCTTTAAACAGTTCCACAAGCTCATTCAAAATGTATTCCAGACCTTTATTCAGGTGATACGTATTAAATGGGAAAGAATATTTCTTACATGATTTTATTCAATATCTCAGTGAAAATGGGATCATCCACCAAAGTTGTTGTGCTTATACCCCACAACAAAATGGGATAGCGGAAAGAAAGAATCGTCATTTGTTAGAGGAAGCTTGATCTGTGATGTTTACCAATTCTGTTCCAAATCTTATTAGGAGAAGCTATTCTAACTGCACCATACTTGATAAATCGTCTCCCTTCTAAAACTCTTCAATTCTGAACCCCTTTAAGTGCTCCTTTGGATCAATTTCCTCACATAAAGATTCTTAATTCTCTTCCTCCTAAAGTCTTTAGGTGTACTGCTTTGTACACAACAATCAACCCAATAGGAGCAAACTTGACCCACGAGCTATTGAGTGTGTGTTTGTTGGGTACTTTCCCACTCAAAAAGGTTACAAGTGTTTCCCACCTTTTATGAACAAATTCTTTGTTTCATATGATGTCACCTTTTTTGAAAGTCAATCATTCTTTTCCAATGCCACTCTTCAGAGGGAGACATTCCATGAAGAGACTTATTGGGACCCAAGCATATCACTGCCTATTTCACGAAATTTTGTCCAGATCTTCCCACAAAACTCACAAACACCCACCATTGAACCCAAAACTGTCCAGTCCGATTTAGTGGGAGAACTAGTTCCCGACCAGCCAATCTTGGTGTATTCTCAAAGGCCTAAAGCTCCTCAACAAGGCCAATCATTGGACCATGAACCGGCTCCTAAAGAAACTGTAACAAGTGACTTGGATATGTCAGTTGCATTACGAAAGGCGGTAAGATCATGTGCCAACTATCTATCTTATTTCAAATTATTTGACTTACTCAAAGTTGTCGTCAAAGTTTAAAGCTTTCACTACTAAGCTTGACAGTGTAAGAATTCCAAGAAATGTGCATGATGCATTCCAATACCCTAAGTGGAAGGAAGTTGTACTTGAGGAAATGAAGGCCTTACTTGAAAATAAGACATGGGATATTGTAGATCTACCCGAGGGAAAAAAGGTGGTTGGTAGCAAGGGGGTGTTCACTGTGAAGCATAGGAAAGGTGGAAGGTCAAAAGGTATAAGGCTAGATTATTAGCTCAAGGTTTTACACAAACTTGTGGAATGGATTATGAGGAGACATTTGCCCCAGTTGCAAAGTTGAACACAATTAGATTTCTTCTACCATTGGCTGCAAATTTAGATTGGAAACTCCATTAGCTTGAATGCCTTCTTAAATGGTATATTAGATGAAAAAATATATATAAGGACCCCACCAGGTTTTGAATCTAAAGAAGAATTGAGGAGAGTCTGCAAACTGAAAAAATCTTTATACGGCCTCAAACAGTCTCCACGAGCATGGTTTAAGAGGTTTAGTGACACTCTTTGCAGATTTGGATACAATCAGGGAAAAGCTGATTACACCTTGTTTGTGAAGTTTGGAAAAAATGAAAAGAGTCCATCTTGATTGTGTATGTGGATGATATTATAATCACAGGTGATGATATTAGTGAGATCAATGATCTTTAAAACAAATTGAGGCTGGAATTTAAAGATCTTGGAGCCTTGAGACACTTTCTTGGAATGGAGATTGCTAGAAGTAAAGAAGGTATTTTTAATTTATTGGAGGAAACAGGAAAATTTGGTTGCAAACCCATAGGACCTCCACTGGAAAGAAACTAGAAATTTAAGAGAGATGAAGAAGATCCTCCTATTGGCAAAGGAAGATACCAAAGGTTGGTAGGAAATCTTATCTATTTTTCATTAACCATACCAAATATTGCTTATTGTGTGAGTATTGTCAGCCAATTTATGCAGTCTCCAACTCAAAGGAATTTGGAGGCAGTTAACTATATTCTGAGGTATCTCAAAGGCAGTCCAGGCAGAGGATTAATGTTTCAGAAAAATGAGAAAAGGATCATAGAATGCAGATCGGGCTAGTTGTATTCAAGATAGTAGATCAACTTTTGGCTATTGTACCAAGCTATGGGGGAACCTTGTCACATTGAGAAGCAAGAAGCAATCCGTAGTGGCAAGAAGTAGTGCAGAAGCAAAGTTTAGGGCAATTGCACAAGGAATTTGCGATAGCAAATCAACCATTAGCATAGTGAAGAATTCAGTTCAACATGATCGAAACATGTTAGAATTGACCAAAGCTTCATCAAACGTGAAATAGGAGGCATTGAATTATGTTATGTTCCTACTCAAGCACAGGAAGCAGATATTTTCACAAATATCATGCCTAAGCCTTAATTCCAGATAATTATAAACAAGTTGGGAGTGATAAATATCTATTCCTCAACTTGAGGGGGAGTGTTGGATAATTATTTATCTTTATTTTTGGATAAGTCTGTTAGCTTAGGAGATTATCTTTTAGTTTATCTTCTAAAAGATAAGATAAGTTTATCCTATTTTAAATCTGATAGTTAGTAGCATTAAATTAGGAAATAGTCTTGCATAAATTCCCTTGAATCAAAGGAATAAAGTGAAGTTTTGTCCCCTTTCTAAAATCCTCTTGTTTCAGTTTTTATTGCTCATCTTATTCCAACTGTCAACCTGCATCTGAGATGTGTCAGTTGATCTGCAATAGCAATGAACATGAGTCTCTGAATGAATTGTACGTGTCAGGATTAGTGCTGAAGTAAGGATGGTAATCTTTTCTCTCTGTCTTTGATTTGATTGTCTGATTATCTGATCCCATAAGGTATCCAGATCCTTAATCTGCTTAAGAACTTTGAACATGTTGCAAAATTAAGAACCTTGTTCATGTACTTCTTGTAACGTCTCAGGTTGAAATGTCAGAAATCCGATCTATAATAACTAGAGCCTCATCAAGGAGTCTGGTGCTCGTAGATGAAATATGTCGAGGGACAGAAACAGCTAAGGGGACTTGTATTGCAGGAAGCATTATTGAAACCCTTGATAAAATTGGTTGTCTGGGCATTGTGTCGACTCACTTGCATGGAATATTTGACTTGCCACTTCATACCAAGAATACCGTGTGTAAAGCAATGGGAGCAGAATATATAGGTGGACAAATTAAACCAACATGGAAATTATACAACGGGATCTGCACAGAAAGCCTTGCTTTTGAAACAGCTAAGAGAGAAGGGATCTCTGAGAATATTATCCAAAGAGCTGAGGAGCTTTATCATAAAGCCTATACTAAAGAGGTTCATCCACACAGGCTAGAAAAAAATGTGGGGGAATTCTGCTCTGGAAAAATTTTTGATGGTTCCAGCTACGTTCCTTTTCCATCTGGTGAAGTTATGGATGGATCTCTTCAGCATAATAACAATTGTGTGAAGGCAATGGAATTCAGACAGAAGGATGTCGAGAATGCTATTACTTCAATTTGCCAGAAGAAGATGGTTGACCTGTACAAGCAGCAAAATGCATCAGAAGTTGTGCTTGTACAGTGTGTTGCTATTGCTGCTAGGGAACAGCCTCCTCCATCAACAGTAGGTGCTTCATGTGTCTATGTGATGTTGAGACCTGACAAGAAGCTATATGTTGGAGTGGTAATTTCTTATAATGCAAATCTATATCTTTTATTCTTAGATCTGAGATTATGCTTGAATATTGGACAACCAATTCATTGCAGTGGCAATGAACTCTTTCCTCTCACATGATGCTTACGACTGTCTATTGTCAGTGACTCGAAAGCAGCATAACTGGTGCTTTGTTATTTATACAAATGTTTTTTCCTGGTTCATCCGAAAGAACAAAGGAGCTCTACCAAGATTTAAACCTTGATTCAAGAGCATGTTTACATAGTGCAAATAGACTCAAGAATTTGATCAGACAGTTGGAACTTTTAACTCGGGGTTCATTTCTTTTGATCTTTTTTTTAACAGACAGATGATCTTGATGGGAGAGTGCGTGCCCACCGCTCAAAAGAAGGCATGCTCAAGGCAACCTTTATTTATTTCATGGTTCCAGGAAAGAGCATAGCTTGCCAACTGGAAACCCTTCTCATCAACCAGCTCCCTCATAGAGGTTATCTATTGTCTAATGTGGCCGATGGCAAACACCGCAACTTTGGAGCAAACAATCTTTATCTCGACAATGTAACGGTTCATTAAGGTGATAGACATCATTCATAATTGTGCAAAAATGGTTTGTGTCCCATGTTTTATGTACTGACATGGGATACGCAGTGGTGCGGCAATTTTGTTTTTGATAATAGTTGCTCCACTTGGCACTGTATTTAGGTACTTAAACGAGTGAAGCAGGGAAAATCTTTTAGGTGAGCCAATTGTTTTTTGTAAAATAACACTATATTTTGCGTAGTTATTCTTTCGGAAATCAGAAGTCTCGCCTTTTCCCCTCTCAATGCTATCCGAGACCTGCCAACTGTAGCTAACTTTAATTTTATGATCCTCAGAAGGGCAGAGCTTAGCTCTTTCTGCTGTTCTTTTGCGGTGATACCATTTCGTGGATCATATCAAACCTAGCCATCAAGGCAAAGGTCTGATATTTTAAAGAAATCTATGACGGGGCAAATCCCAATTCATCTTCAGGTTTTTGAGTTCATACGTTGAACATTCTGAAAGGACTTTTTACTTGAATCAGAAAAGGCATATGTATATACTTACCAACTTTAAAGTTTTGAACTTTGTTAACTTAAAGTTTTCATGTTAAAGTTGTTCATGTTAAATGCCAGGAACCAAGCACTTCATAGCAATCCCAATGATCAAAGTCAATTCACTTTTACTACTTAAAAGGGTCCTGCTGATTATTCCTGAATAAAAAACAGCTTGTTGGAAAAAGGATGTAGAAACCTACATGATTTTGATTGAATTGTTCATACTACTAGTGTAATTTTTACCTCAAATATTTAAATGCCCTTGGAGAAACTTCACTGAAAGCACCAATGAATTTCTGAATGAATTATAGATTGTCACTGAGATTGCAGAATAAATAACTTTTTCCTTTGAAGATTGGCTACAAAAATAAGTCTATGTAATCCATGAAGCCATTGGTTCCTTGTCTTTTCCTTCCACTGCATCCCCATGTTTTGAGGATTTTCTGGTACGAAACTAGCCATCGCTGTCAGAACATAGTTTCATTTTGTTTCCTTGCACACTTCCTGTGTCTTTGGTGTGCAGGCAATATATCCTTTAAGGGTGAATTCAAGTCATCAGTTCTTAGCATTCAGTTTCTCCTGAAGGATTTTGTTCAGAAGTACTGGATTTGCCTTGCCTTTTGATGCTTTCATTACCTGAAAATGAATTTAATGTTAAGAATAACCTCGCTCTCCTGCATTAAGTCCTGGAAATGGCCTTCATGGTAAACCTCGAGTATATATGATTTTAATACCTGGCCAGCAAAAAAACCTTGTAATTTTGTTTTGCCTGCACGATATTGTTCTAACTGCTTTGGATTCTCTGAAACAACTTTATCGACCATTTTCTCAATCTCAGCAGGATCCGTTATCTGCTAATAGAAAACCATGACAATAGTGCTGTCGTTAACATTCTTCACCATCTCAGTTATCTTCTTATAACTCTTATCTATATGCATCATTGAAAAGAACATTTACACTACATCTCATTACTTTTAAGTGTGCTCAAATTATGATATGACAATGCAAATGAACTTGGCATGAAAAGCTTGCTCTGTATCACTAAAGCCATTAGTCATGCATCCAGCCAACATACCTAGTTTCGCTACATTCACATATGACTTGCATTGCTCTAAAATTGTGAAGAAAGGTGTAATGTTTGCATCCAGTTTATATAATCAACAGCAATATTGCACATCATGAATAGAAGTAAACGTCAAATTAGACAGTTAACATTCATGTGCATGTGTCATCAGTCTTTTGGACAAAATTTTGACCAAAATAACTTGCCTGAACAAGATCCTTTTCCTTTATCACTCCTTTGACAGTTCCACCTTTGGCTATGAGCTCAAACAAAATCTGCAAAACATAGGATAGAAATATATACAGACAATGTCAATCAGATCACATGTTCAGTGATATCAAGCTGCAAATATCAATATATGAGAATATAGATGCAGATTTGACAAGGAAGCCTGCATATCCCATTTGGACTTTCAAAGTGAATCAAGATGTAGAATTTCCAGTCCTTAATTTTATTACAATAAGAACCTAATATTGAAATTTCACTAAATGCTGGTTCTTGTTCCATGTGTTGTCACGGATCCAATTAGACAAGAGGAACATATGGTGATCTCAATGTCTAGTTAATAATAGGGCTTCCATATTCCAGCACCAAGGAAAAAAAAAAGAACGAAAAAAGAGACATAGCTGGAATTTTGATCAACTATAATTTCCTTTTAAAAATCAACAAGACTTTATCAAATCACGAGAATCTAAGATAATTCATAACTCACTGGAAGCCTCAACTTTTCAAAAGTAAAAGCTAAAGCAAAACAATCTATTGCAAGATCGCATCAGTAGATCTATGGACCTTTGGGACTTTGAATCGGAAAAGTGAAGCAACATTGTTACCTCTTTCCCGATCTTGCCACTTATTGTCCCACCTTTAATTGAAGCTATCAGCTCAGCCAGCTCTTCTGGTTTAAGTTTAATATCATTTATAGAGACCTTTTCATTGTTAATATAGGCAGCAATGTCACCCATAATCCAGTTGGCAGCCAGCTTCATATCAGCTCCTTTTGCAACTGTTGCATCAAAAAATTCTGCTACCTAATTCATTTGTACAGTGAGAGGATGCTGATTAGATGATTCCAGCACTATATATTTTTAAGAGATATTTTGGGAAGAAACTACACAACTAGAGAAAAATAGGATAATACATTCTCAGTTTAGCTTAAAAGAATGAGCATAATGAAATGGGGACAACTAAGGGTCACAAAAATCCAGAATATAGAATATGAAACCTGCAAGACAAGTGCAAATTATTCAATTGGGATATACTGAACCCTTGACTGTTACAACATTCTACATGCATTCATGAGCTCTAAGTAATTAGTAAAACTGGGTTTCATAAGAAAATTGAAAATATTTATAGTTATTGAATCTCTCGCAGAAGGAAGAAACAATTTGAATTGAGAATTGGAAATATATAAATATGAGCCTCTATCTGCAGCATATTTTCTCTAAATTCACTTTTGAGTGATAAAGCAACATGATACAAAATACAGTCAAACATGTAGTTTTTTGGTCCTTAGATAGATGAAAAGGAAGTCTGAAAAAACACGAAGTGTCATGATAAAGCAACATGATACAAACCTCTACAGCAAAACTTACATTTTTGTCATTTGCAAGGAAAAGAACGTCCTGCATACTCAGGCCCATGTCTTCATACCGTCTTCGCTTCATTTCAGGAAGTTCTGGCAAAGAAGTCCTTATACTATTAACATACTCCTCTGTGAGAAGAACTTCTGGAAGATCTGGTTCTGGGAAATACCGATAATCAGCAAGTCCTTCCTTTTTTCTCATTGTGACAGTTCTCTAAGCAGTGCAAAGAAGCACATGAAACACTTTAAATGATAAATCATCTTTAATTTTTCATTTCGTCTTCTATTTTTTAATAGTTATAATGAAAAAGGTAATTAGCTATTCATGAAAGTACAAATTATAAACAAGAAGACATAGCTACAACCTGAGCGCCTTCCTCCCAAAGACGAGTTTCTTGTATAATTGAATCACCTTGACCTTTACTATGAAGATGCACTTGTCTTGATATCTCAAAATCAATTGCCCTATTGATTGCGGCAAATGAGTTTAAATTTTTTATTTCAACCTGTCAATGCAAAGTGAGGGCATGCGAATCAGTAATTAAAAGTTTTGCATCAGATAACAGTGTTTTCTAATTAGTTTCAGAAAAATATCCACAAATACCTAGTATTTTCTAAAATTCATGGCTTAAAAAGAGCATTCTTGTTCACAAGATTGAAAATTGATCATCCTAGAAAAAAAAGAACCACAGCAATTTCTTCCTTCTATCTAAATGTGACAGAAAAGCTACTTTTGACCTCAAAAATGACCACTGTGCTATTTAAAATTTGAATTTCAACATATGATCAGCGGCAAGCTGTCAATTACTTTAGTTGCTGGAAATGCACATGTTACCTTTGTGCCAAACTCTACTTGGCCAAGTGGTCGTATTGAGACATTTACATCACAACGTAGAGAGCCTTCTTGCATGTTACCATTACTAACACCCAGAAAGCGAACAACCCTTTGTAGTTCTGCTGCATACTCAGCAGCTTCAATTCCACTTCTCATATCAGGTTCAGAAACAATCTCAAGCAAGGGCACTCCTGCTCTATTCAAGTCAACCTGTTAAGAGGTACAGGTTCTAGAATCCTGTTTAAACAACTTCAAAACATCTATAGATCCTTGGAAACATGGAACATTTGAAAACTCCGTTAAACAACTATAGAAAGCAACACAATGTCCAATAGGTAGCTCAATAAAACTAAACCCAGGGTTGTCAAAAGCAATTTAAATAATCAACCATGGAAAACAACTACAGCACAATTTTCTTGATACTGATTTTATATCCTAGAGTAGTGAAATCAAATAAGATCAAAGACTAAGAACTTCAAGGTACTAATATAAGCTGTGAGGAGAAGTGATTGCCTGCGAATAGCTTCCATTTCCTGAATGGAGCAGCTTCCCTGCATCTTCTTCCATGTGGACCCTTGTAATGCCAAACTTCCTGTGCCCCCCACCAAATTCCACAGGAAGATCCAAATCAACGTAGCCACCAGTTGCAATTGGTATATCAAACTGTGATATTTGATAACCCTTTGGAAGATCAGGGTAAAAGTACTGTTTCCTATCGAACTTCGAGCACAGAGACAGTTTGCAATTGAGTGCCAGACCCAATTTCACAGCAAATTCAATAACTTTGGAGTTTAAAACAGGTAAAGTACCCGGTAAACCCATGCAGATGGGGCATATAGTGGTGTTAGGTTGAGCTCCATAATTGTAAGGGCACCCACAAAAGGCCTTAGTTAAAGTGGATAGTTGGACGTGAGTTTCTATACCAATGATTGCCTCATAGTCCTTCAAGAGTTTGTCTACTGTTTTAATCTTGGTTTGTTGTGAGACTTTGGTTTGTACAATCGGCTGTTTTTCTTGTGTGGCAGTTTGTGTGGTGCTGTTCAGAGTGCAAAACAGAACACCATTGTTTCTCCTGAACAATGCATACGGTGATAGCAATAAAGGATAGGTTTGAATGTTTCTAAACAATGTTGAAGCCATGCTTTACTGATTCGGAGCTAACCGGGTATAGGTACCATAAAAGTCGATATTGTCTCTGCAAAAACTCAAACAGGTTATAAGCAAACTAAGAAAGTCAAATTATAAAGGCCAGAGCAGAGAACAAGAAACAAACTACTAGAAAAGTTAAGCCACTGAACACAAACTGAAAAGAATCAAATTTAAAAGATACCCAGGTGGAAATTCATGCTCTAAACTTGGAAATGAGTAAATTACTGAACACTTGCTAAACGAGAACAAACAACATCCCCGGGATTCTCCCAAAAATGGTATGTTTAATTCTGTTGAATACCCAAAAAGCATTTACAAGCAAAAACGCAGAAATCAATAACAATAGCAAGCAAAGGTAACAACTTGAAAGAGCTGAAGAATGAAATACAATGGCAAGGTTACAACTTAAAAGAGTCAAAAGTAGTAACGACAATGGAATGAGTTGATTGAGACTTGGACATATATAAAGAGACTGTATGAGAAGGAAAAACGCCAGAATTACCAATTCTTGGAACAACCAACAGAAAAGGATGCTGAAACAAAGAGGTCAGCCCGCCAATGGTCATCCATGGACATATATCTTTACCAGAACTGCAGGACACAACGCCAAGCGTGCGGCAGGTTCGAATACCATTTTTATCAATTATCTTCACAAAAAATATATACAAATTTCATTTCATGTTTGTAAATTAGATTTTAATATTAATATTTAAATTATAAACAGTATTTATTTAATCCAAACTTTTGATAATTTTAAATTAATAAGTTTTTATAAGAGCTTATTTATAATATAGTAAATTAAAAATACATTTATTTAATAATAAAGCCTAATATGTTAAATTCATAATATTAAAGACTTATCCGTTAAAAAATAAAAACATAGTAATTTGTCAAACAATTTATTTTTTAAATGAAAATTGGTAACTCAATTAAACAATTTGGTTATTAGTGATAGAAAAATATAAAAATTTGTAAGAATTAAAAGAAAAAATATATTAACAAGAAATTAATATTCAAATAATTGACCTACAATATTAAATCAAAATAATAAAAGAGGTTAAAGACCAAGTTTCAACCAAATCAAATCTAATGTTGAATTAAATTAAAGTTTTGAGAAATTATTAATTATATTTTATAAATTTAAGAAATAATTAAGTATCTAAAATATTGTGATGCTTCCAATCTAATGAAAAATTTTATTATAATAGAAATTGCCTTTTTGTGTATATATATTGTTAGAACATAACACTATGTAGAATTGGTATTGTAAATTTTTATCTATTCTTTTTATTTGATGAAGCACATAATATACAATTGTTATAACATACTATTGTCATTATATTTTTGTGACTTTTTGCTTTCTATAATAAAATTGATAAATCAATTATAAACTTATAATTTTAATGATAATAAAATAGGTTATCATTGAACTAATTTTTGTGTTATTAATATATCGATTATAAGGTGAAATTAACTAATATACAAAAGATAAACATTTTCTTTGAATCTTTTATCTTATATTTAACCTAAATATTTTGATTATGTAGTATATCCCTCCTAGTTTATTTCCTTACTTAGCTTAATTATTTTCTTGTAATGGCTGGTTGGATTTATTTTTGGACTTGATTTTTTTCTTGTATATGTATTTATTTATTTTCTTTTATTGCTTATTTTTATCAGGTTTTATATTTATTGTATTATGTATTACATTTACATTACATATTTTTATATTTTTATTCATATGTAGTTATTTATATTTTGTATTATCATTATCTTTTATATCTTTTTTATTTTTATTTTATACTTTTAATTATTATCATTTTTCACACGGGTCTATTGAAAACAACTTTTTAACTTGATATAAGTAAGATTTCGTACTCCTTGACCTTCTTCAATCTTGCGCTTTAGTAGAACTCTTATTAATACTACCTGTTGTTGGTCGAGGAATATCATTCTTCGATACTTGAATTGATGCCTTACGTGTAAAATCTTGAAACCTTTAAATTAGTAAACTCCATGTAGGCTTGTTGCACTACAAACATATGCATAATGACGGCATTCTATCTAAAAGATTGATGTTACTGGATTAGAGACCAAAGCATCTCCCAAGTCCCAACATGCCATTGTGAGCATCTCATTTAAGGATCCACATAAAAGTTAAGATGAGAAGCAGAAGTACAGTACAGCAGATCTTATCCAAAGAGATGGCACTGAAATTGCATGCATATGCACCGTTTTGGATATGGAAATTCGAGATTCCAAGGGAATGGAGATTCGTGGGTAACGTAAGAACAAATTCGACAAGTGTCCCACCACCTGTAATTAAAAGCATGCATGCGAGGCCTTATTGGCTTACACGTATCCTCCAATCTATACACTTAGCTCCTCTATATAGCTACACAAACATTTTCTTTTAGCAGTCATCAAATCAAGCACAAGTGGAAGAAGTGAAAGTTGCAAGGAAGAATTTGTTTGTCAGCTTTGGTTATATATCAAGTGTTGGGACTATTACACGGCGGAGGGGTTAAGAACTAAGGGTGATAAAGGAAAACAGAGAAGGACAACATGGCGACGACTGTGGGGAGGAACATAGCAGCTCCATTGTTGTTTCTTAACTTGGTCATGTACGCTATTGTTTTGGGTTTTGCTAGTTGGTGCCTTAACAGATATATCAACGGCCAAACCTACCATCCAAGTAAGTTTTCGCTCAATTTGCAACTTTCAGTACCTGGTAACTTTAACTTCCATTACACTAATACAAGCCAACAGTGAATGCATTGACTAGCCGTGTAGTTGGAAATCAAAACGATAAGAAATATATGCATATGGTTAAGCTGATTGAAACTTGCAGGCTTTGGAGGAAACGGAGCAACAGGTTTCTTCTTGACCTTTGCAATACTAGCAGGTGTTGTGGGCATCGCATCGAAGCTTTCAGGTGGCAACCACATCAGGGCTTGGAGGAGCGACAGTCTTGCCGCAGCAGCAGCATCTGCACTGGTTGCTTGGGCCATCACTGCCCTTGCTTTCGGGTATGTTATCCAAACCTTTACTATAGCAGAGAGATGCCAAAAACTTTAATCGAATCATCTATTTTCCTTTCCTGTCATACGTGTTTCGCAGGTTGGCATGCAAGGAAATTAACATAGGAGGCTATAGAGGTTGGAGACTAAGGGTGCTAGAGGCATTTATAATAATCTTGGCATTCACCCAACTTTTCTACGTCTTGTTGCTTCATGCTGGTCAGTTTAGTAGCAAGTACGGCCCGGGTTACCGAGATCCCGACTACGGCGTTGGAGCTGGTGGAGAAGCAGTGCACAAAGGGGGTACCACCACCACAGGCGTGACTGGAACTAGAGTCTGAAATGTTGAATATGATAATAATAAATGTAGTGACTGATCAAAATCTGAATCTGTCTTTGTGGTACTTTTGATTTATCTTCAGTTTGGACTTTGCCTGGTTTTCAATGTTAAGAGTCCGCTAGCTTTGTTACTCGTGATTGTGTAAATAACGTTATCTATCTGCTGTATGTTCTGCAAATGGACATCCTCCTGGTTTCAGAGTTGTGTGTTCATCTTTTGCGACACTATTCCCTTATAGAACACGCATTATCTGGTAATAGACCAACCCGCCTTAAAGGTGAAGCACCCACCATTCCCACAGGTTAGCAACAGTTACTTGTTTCTGATAAATTAGTTAATTAAAATAATATAATTGATATTTATAAGTTAAGCACGCCACATCCAAAGCATAACTTTAGTACAACCCAACCACTGGTTTCGCTCTTATCAGGTGGATGACACTGGGATATCATCAGTTTCAGTACGTATTAATCTACGTCAGCTTTCCAGCAACTCATACCACCTAGGCTGAAAAGAGAAAATTTCATGCGCCCGTCAAATCTTCACATGTTCCTAATCCTCATGGTTTAATTATTCTACCTTCGCTTATCTACAGAAGAGTTCATCTTTCGGCTAAACAAGTTCTATATCATTACAGTTTAACAGAACCTTCTAAAATCTTGCTATTATCATATGAACTCTGGAAAATATATCAGTTGGATCCTTCTCGAGTTGAATTTTATTCATTTCCTCATATTCATTCTATTGCAAGTTAAATATTTTTTATTGATGAATACCTGTGACGCATAGGCATCAGAAGCTGCAAATCAAAACGTCAAATGCAAAGTATAAGTCAACAGATTCAAAACTTTTCTTAAACAGAAAGAGATTAACATATAACTGGTGCTGCTAGAATATGATATATAGTCTTTGGATGCACCAGAAATCACCAGTCACACCAAAAAAGCTCGATCCTTGCAAAAGACTTAAGTTTATATATGAGATAAAGATTAATGATGTAGCATCGTCTTCTACAACACAATTTTCTTCCCATGATCAAAACATGCTTCAGCAAATGCTGCTCAAATGTGAACAGAAGAGGACGCAATGCAAAAGCAGAAAAACAGGCCAGTGAGCAATACAATCCAGAAATGAAAGGGACTTTAAGTTGATGCTTCGTTGATGTAACCTTCTTTTCGACCTTCAAAACCTGGTCGCAACAGCTTTTTCTCTCTCTTTGCAATCCGACGCATCTTCTTCTGTTGAATTTTTTCAGCTATATTCTCTGATCGCTTTTGCTGTTTCTCTGCTTTTATTTTCTTCTGTGTTTCAACCCTCTCTTTCCACTTCTCAGCATTCTTTTGATGTCTCTTCTTCTCCTTCTGTATGCTTTGTTTCAACAATTTTGGATCATCATGAATCTTAATCCCTGCAGCTCTACTTGTTGCAGCTTTCCAAGAGTGCTTCTTGGAGATAATATCCCCCTTCTCTGGATCCTTTTTAGCTTCTTCCAGTTCTTTTGCCTTCTCAAGCTCCTTCAACTTTGAAACTTTCCTCTTCTTCTTCTTTCCAAGCTCGTCATTGTTTCCAATTTTCACATGACTAAACTTGAGTTCTTTTGTAGCATCTTCTACACTCTTCTCCACTTTCTCCGAAGAAGTGGTTGTCGGAGGCACATGATCCTCAGATAAAGAGTCCCTCTGTCGCTTCTTTTGTTGAGTTTCTTTCCTCTCCCTCCTCTTCTTCATTCTGTTGGACTCACCACTGTTTCTTCCAGCTCGAAGCTCTTCAATTTTGCGGTGATATCTTTGCCGAAGGTCCTCATATGTTGCTGATTTATCATCACCTGCCAGACCAGAAATCATAGGATTGATCTCAACTTCTTCCTCATCACTTTCATCATTTTCGTTTTCCTTCTCCAAGTTTTGTTTCAACAAATCAAGGGTTGTCAGAGAAGATTTATCTGGATCCAGCCGATCCCTCCGAGCTTTTTTAATGTTTTCTCTTGATTCCTTCTTTGCCACAGCTCTTTCACCCTTGCTGAGTCCAGGAAACCACTTCTTCTCTTTATCATCAATAGGCAAATAAAATTTAGCAGGTATAAGCTCAATCAACTTGTCAAAGAATGGAGAACTGTCATGAATGAGGGAGCGGAGCTCAACATCTGGCTTGGAATCGTTCCCAAGATTTTCCTTATTCTTCTTCATTTGTGCAGCATAAAATAACTGCAGAGAACCACAACAAAATTGGCCTGAGAGTATTACTAAATAGCAACAAGCAGAAATTTTCCTACAAAGTGAACCGGACAAAATGTTAAAAAATAAGGCACAGATCAAATTTATTGTCGCATAGAGCAATCCAAAGCACATCAACCTAATTCTTATCATCCCACATGAGAAAAGCAAATGAAAACAACTTTTTTCACTAATACTGGACATAATTTAGGAGATACGTTGATAAACAATAACTGCTAAAGAACACAAAGCTCTTACCATAAAATTATACACATCACATCAGCAATTCACCAGATAAAATTAATGATATTAGGTACTTAGGTTAAATCTCAAGTAATCGAACAACCCAAAACATTACACGTGACAACATTCGCAGCAGTTGTTTCCAGATAGTGGGTACTGTTGAACGGGTAATGCACCATAAAATCCTCATTTTGTGTAATAAATACTTACAAGACTCGCCTCTATATGTTGTCATGGAAAAACCGAAGAGAAGCATCTAAAAATAATACCATTAATAAGTAAACATTAAACACAAAATCAAAGATCATTATCCAAATTTATAATGGGATTCATATGCCATTTCCATTAAGTACAAGCACAACACCAAACTTAACAGAAAGAAAATTCAAGACTTAAGCTAAAAAGAGGGGGGAAAAAAAGAAAAAAGAACGAACCGAGAAAGAAAGACAAACAACGTGAGTCGGAGTTCGGAAACGCTGAAAACACAGCACTTGACCACGACGGCGGCCACCAGAGGGAGGGGCCAGACAGAGGTAGTGCGACGGACGTTTAGACGTGGGAGAGAGAGAGAGAGAGCGAAGAGAGTAACAGGGTGCTAGCGGGCTTGTTTCTTCAATTAGGTTTTTGAGTATCAAAACCCCGTCGTTTTTGGCAAGAGTCCTCTTCAGCAGATTAGAAAATTTTCTTAATTTTTTAAAACATTAAATTCTTTTAAAAATCATTTAAAAAAATATGTGCGGTAATAATATAAATAATATACTAAAACTAATTAAATATTATTTACACGACCATTCAACTCAACTCATAAGCTTTAATTAAACTAATAAAAATCAACTATAAATAATAAATAATTTAAATCAAAATTAATTAATTTCAATCACGTTTAATAACTAAATTAAACTAACAAATTAATGATATTCAACTCAACTCATAAGCTTTAATTGAACTAATAAAAGTCAACTATAAATGATAAATAATTTAAATCAAATTTAATTAATTTAGATCAAATTTAATAGCTAAATTAAACTAACAAATTAATGATATTTAATTAGTTAACATGTCCTGTCCTGATCATATCTTTTGTATTTTGCCATCATTTTTTAAATCAAAATATGCGAGAAGAGAGTTTTAAAAAAAACCTTAAATTAGTATTTTTGAGAATTTAAAATATAATAATTTTTTAAAAAAATTAAACTATAAAAAGATATATAGCTTTTACTTAAATTAAAAATTTAAAAAAAAAAACATCATCAATAGAAATAGACATCTTGACAACAGTCCAAGAAGCAACCAGGGAAAGGAAGCCTTAATCCATATGACCAACATCAAAAGCACAGAAGAATGACTCTTGTTAAAATCAAAGTTTGCTTAGTCCATAGGCAAACAGGACGTTTAGATACAGCTCGTGACGCAGAGCTTAGGACGTGAGCGAGAGGAGAAGTATGAACTATGATGTCGAATAAGTAACATCGTAAGTCGCTACTAATAGCCCCGGGTGGCCTAAGCGTTGGTGGGAGCTCCTCAAGCATTTCAGTAATTCCAAAAACCAATACACGAGTTCTAGGTGTGAGCTCCTCAAGCAATAGCAGCTTTCGAATCATGATATGTACTTCTCCTGATGCTCTTGAAGTAGCTTTGCCGAAGACTTGGCGTCTAGATATAGTGCACTTACTTCCTCAACGTCAGCCTGTACGACAAACCAAAACAAACATGAAATTCTCTGTATTCACCAAAAGAAAATTTCATCCAAGCAATCAGGAAGATCTTGAGTTCTACCCTCTAACAAGCACCAATCATGTTCTACGACAAAACTCACCTTGCAAATCTTGTCTCGACCATTCAATTTTGTCACAATGCTCGCAGGTGATAAAAGCTGAACCGCATGCCTGCAAAATTCATGATTGAATATGCTGGCGATATGACCGAGAATAAACTGCAACTCGTAATGACTTCACTAATAAAAACCTCAAGGATGTGTGTTGTCCAATCTCTCCCAAGAACGCAAGACTTTCTTCATCAAGGGACAATTCCTCCACCTGTGCACGAATTGCTAATATCTGCCCAATGAACAAGGCGGCATTTTACGCATGCTTTAGATTTTAAAAGTTGATCCATAAAAGGCATAATAAACACATCAGTTGGCACAACCTGTATCATTTCAGCAGGACCATAAATTTGAGTTCTGATAATAACCAATCGATCCAAGAGGTCAACAGGCATACCATGAGGACTATTCATATCCGTACCTCTGCAAATAAGTTAACATCAGAAGTAAGAAACCATGGTAAAGTCCAAAGCATTTGAAAGAAAAAATATCCAACTGGAAGGTCTAAGATAATTGTAAACTTGAAGTATTACACATTCATGATGTAGACTACGACATTAAAAATTACCGTGCATGCTAGAAGATACAAAACAAAAACAAAAGATACATGGAAGAGTACGGCGAAGGATATCACTGACAACAACAAAGCACATCTTTCACTTAAAAACATTTGCTTACCTTACATTACATATTCCTCTATTTGTAGCAAAGATCACAATTGGGGACAATGAGCTTTCCAAAGCACGATTTAAGTACGAAAAGCACTCCATATCCAGCATATGAACCTATGAAATGTGTTTTTGATTAGACAAAAGAAAGCATGGAATGCAAACAAGAGATAAATATCACTAAAGAGACAGGAGGACCTCATCAATGAATAGGACACCAGGTACAAGCTCAGCGATTCCTTCATCAATATATCGATTCACAACCTATAATCAACAGAAATTTGTCATACATTGAGGAATTTGGAAGTTTGAAAAGCATGCTCATCAGAGGACGACACCTCACATAAATAATGGCATTCTGGCTATGTCAAAGAAATAGCTTATTTATTAGGCAAAGGAGTACCTTATTTATTTCCTGTCGCAGCTTATCAGTTATTTCTGTCTTTCTGGGCTTCATCATCTGACCCATCAAAGACAATATATCTTGCCCACCTTGGGGCCTTGCATTTGCAGCATCCAAGTCATGAAGTGTTACATCCTGAAGTAAAAAACCCATAGACAAATTGGACCGTTGTACTAAAACGAGTTAGAAAACATAACTTCATTACAGAATACTGATACTACAAACATGTCAAATTGGTTTTCTTAACTAGTATGAGCTTCGTATCCCTACATATACGAAGGTTATTTACACCCAAAAAAAGTTATACAAACATTGGTTCCAGTATGAGCTTCGCATCCCTGCATATGCAAAGGTTATTTGCACCAAAAAAACATATAAAAACATTGCTAGGACCATAATTCTCGAAAATAGCAAACAAAATATGCCAACAGAGTTATCAATTTTCTATGCTATTGGTGCAAATACTGAAATTAGTTATATTAGGACATCTAAATAACAATACTATTGATTATCCCATAGTACAAAAGGCGCACAAATAACCTTCAAGCTTCTCACCGCAGATACCATGCCACGTGTATATGCTCCAACAGAGGTGTAAGGCTATAAGCACAAAATTATAAATGAAATACCTGAACTATCTCCTTTTTTTTGTGCACATCTCCCTTAGGAAGGGGGACATATTCTTCTGCTTCAAGGTCAAATTCTGTGGCAAAAGCATCACTTCTACCCACCCTTTTGACTGCTCCACTATTTGCCTCTATGTATATAACATCTCCAACTGCCACCTGGATGAAACGTTACAAATATATCAAGTTAAGTGATAAGCAAATGGATGAATAAGAGGATTCTTATTGATATAATATGACTATCGTCAATAATACAAGAGCTATAGCTCTCCAGCCATAATGGCCCCTCAAGCTTAACAGCTGAGTACGTACAAGGAAGAAGCTACCCCTCCCTGCTACCCGAATCCCCTTACATACTAGGATGCATTCTCTCTCTTCTAACAGACTCATTCCCCCTCTCCCAGACCGTTAGCTGACTCATTATTTGCTAAGGCACTAACATTCCTGGTCTTCCTTCTAGAATAAGTTAACATGGGTTTGTGGCCCATGTTCGGTTCCTTCCTCCTATTCCTCCTAGAGTAGGTTAACATGGGTTTATGACCCATGTTGCTATGACCCGTATTGCTATCAATTCCACCCTCTGCAGAATCTGCCTTGTCCTCAAGGCAGAAAGAAGGAAACTGCTGTTTCAAATCAGCTGCAGCTGTCCAAGATGCTTCTTCTATTGGCTTCCCTTTCCAAAGTACCAGCCACTCCACAATTGCCTCATGATGCTTCTGGACAGTGCGTTCAGCCAAGATAGCTTCAGGGACACTTGGCTCAGGTGATTCATCCTCAAGACCTGAAGGTAGAGTAGGGTCAGGCACATGGTTGCCTATAACACGTTTCAGCTGGGAAATGTGGAACACCGGATGAACTTTAGCAGCGTCCGGAAGAGCCAATTTATAGGCAACAGCCCCCACTTTAGCAAGCACCTGAAAGGGTCCATAAAACCGAGCTGAAAGCTTGGGGCAGATTCTGCGAGCAACAGATGTCTGTCGATGAGGTCGGAGTTTGACGTAGACCCAGTCCCCTACTTCCAACTGAACATCCCTCCTCTTAGCATCAGCCACAGATTTCATAACCTGTTGAGCTCT
>JAOSBN010000179.1:54053576-54064765 GCA_027563595.1 Erythroxylum suave | reverse complement strand
TATGACAATGTTTTAAAGTATAAATTATAATAGTTTGATTAGAAGTAGATCAAATGCACAATATAAATATATACAAAGCAACATTCTTTTTTCTTTTTGTGTATGGTTATATTTTGAGATGTTAAAAGAAAAAATTAATTATTGTTTATGCTGTAATTCATAGATCATTAATCTTGGCTTCCAGAAGGCAATGTCCATGCCAGTGCCACAACATTCCCATCCAATTAAGTGAAAACAAAAGGGAATGAATCCTTAGAGGCTTTATCCTGATCCACCTTGAAAAGACAGCCAAAAAGGAGGAAAGAAAGAAACAAGCACAAATGGTAGAAAAATCAAACGACACCGATACATGGCGAACCTTAATTCGTAAAGCCGTAACAATAATATATAAAAACATGGATGGAAGTGCAAAAGATGCTTAGGTGTTAGTTAACACAAAGTTTAAGAAGGACAAGTACTTAAAAAGGACTCGGCTTCCTTTAGCGAAAGACGTGCGTATAAAAACATGTATTATTGGTGTCTATTTGGGTTAAATTAATCGATCTTGGGTGATGTCAATAGATACTAATGACATTTGTGTATCACCTCCTTTCTGTATGCAACTTGGTTTGGTGGCTGTCGGAGAAGACAGCTCGTTAAAAATTTTAATTAGTTTAATCAGTTAAATTATAAAAATTTGTATTATTAAAATTTGTAAATTTATTATTATGTGATCAATTTTGATAAATTAATTAATTTTTATAATAATTTTTCAGTTATATTTTAAATTTGTTAATTTTATTCAAAAAATAATTTTTTCAATTTTATGACGATATAATATCAGTTAAATCTTTTCAACCTTAAATTTTCTTTTTCTGCTTTAATTTCTGATTTAATTTTTAAATCGATCATGATTATCAAATTAATCCATTTTTTAGGGATAAAGATAATCATGTTTTACAAGGTTTGACTCCTGCCTAAAAACCTTCAATAGTTCAAATGTTTTCCAATCAAATCATCATAGTTTGTTGGTCAAATCAGGAGATTGTGTCAAATTTAAAAAAAAAAAACTTAATAAAGAGATGTATATGCTTATTAAATAAAAATAAAAATAGAATAAAAATTATAAAAATCTATAGGAATCAAACAATTATAAGAATATTGACTTTTTATCTTTTTGTTATTACTAAGGAAATTTTGTAGTTATTGTACTTTTTAATATATAACAAACAAAATATTTGATTTAGATAATAATTTAGAAATTATGTGATTCTTATAAATTATTTAAAGAATTAATGATTTAACTGATAATGTGAAAATCCAAACTCTTAAAACATAATATTTAATTAATGATTTGGTTGATCTTTGAAGGTTATCCACCACCAAGGTTTACCAAGTCAAGTCTGACCGTCCAACGAAGACATTGGAAGAAGCAACACGAAAGCAGTACGGACCGATCTCTCAAGTGTTTCAAAGATTACACACACTTCCTTCTTCTCCTCCGCACCATCCTCCACATGGTGCTTTTGCAAATCTATCGAAGTTCACAATCACGTAAGAACAAAGCATATTTTATTACAAGAAGTAGGTAAACAGTTCCAGATCATAGCAAATATGTTGCACTTGAATAAATATTTCTTGAAAGATTGAGTGGGTACGTAACTATTTCCCCACACTCCATTTCACGAATTCTTAGATTCTGTTAACGTTTAGTGGCTTAAATTACTTCGATTAACAAGTTTTATAGGATGGTTGGGTCGGCAGAACGGGAGATATGAGATTAAAGGATTTTATATTCGAACAGGCCAGTCCTGAGGTTTTATAGGCTTGAGATGAAAAAGAAAATGTGAGCCTATAGAAAATTAGAGGTTCCGAAGAACAGAGCAAATCAGGGAATCCTGGGCACAGGCTCAACTCGTCCTTACCTAGAGCAGGGCCTGTATTTGAATCCTTTTACTTACGCTCTCTTGATCGAACTTATCATATAGGACTTGTCTAATGTAGAGTACCTGGTTATTATGATTTGTAAGCTATATTGCGTCAATCAGAAAATCTACTCAGTATGTATTTAAAAGATAACGATTACGGATTTCTCTGTTAAAAAATAAGATTATTATATTATTTAATTATGATATGATATCATGACATATTATATGCTAAAATACTACTTGACTAGGTGAAGAGAAGAGGATATTTATTATCAAGTCCATTTGATTGGACTTGAAACGACCTTGGATTTTCATGTTTAAATAATTAAATTTTATTTAATGACTTTAAAATAACTCAAAGGCAAAATATATGCATTCACCTTTAAGTTTTAAATAAGTTGTTAAAAATAATATTTATAGATTATCTCTTAATATTAAAATAAAATTTATTAAAACAAAAAAATCTTAAAAATATATTACTAAATTTTAATATAATAAAAAAATTCATTATTAAAATTTAATATATTAAATATAAGTATTTCATGATAGAAAAAGCTAGTTTAACATTAAAAACTTTGAACTGGTTAACTATTCGATTCGATTTAGTTTAATAATTTTTCTATTAAAATCAACCAATTTATTAATTAATCGACTAATTTAATAAATTAATCCGTTTTTATAAATTAAAACAAATTAATTAATTATCATTCATTAATCTCTTTTTTAATTAAATTTTTAATTTTTGATAAATAAAGATGACCTTTTTGCATCATTTTTAAAAAATTTTATTTATTTAATTTTTAACCAATTTTATAATATCCTAAAACTGATTAGACCCGTAACATGGAAAATATGTATATACCCTTACTAATTTAACCTCTCCAAAACCCTTTCCATCACCGAAACACCAACATCTGTCTCCAAATGACGTAAGGATTTGCATATTTTATAACCCCCAATACCCAAAATGGAATCCATCTCTTACTTAAATAAGATTTTATGTGATGGGGATCGATCTCCTTAAGAAGTAAGCAACTGAAACACCTGGTGAACAGCCATTGGAGGGGTAGTTGTATTCAAAGTTAAAAAATTCCACCACCCACCCTTTAATATTTACCAAATCCTATATTAAGCTTTAAGCTTGTTTCGCAGCGTCTAGATGCATAAACCCTAGTATGGACGTGGCACACGGCGATGAGTATAGTCTTGCACCTTTGTCTTTAGCATCTAATGTAAGATTTAATCAAATATTGGATAGATACGATCCTTACTACGACATGTCACCCAATGCCTTGACAAACTTTCCCATGTCCTAAATGCCCTTGTCAGTACCACTGAACAAGTATCTGTGGAAAAGCTAAACATGATTTAGGGTATTGATTGTTAAGTATTATTTGGTTTTTTGCATTATTTTAGTGCACGCTTAGCTTTTTTTTTTTCCCCTTTCTAATGTTTAATTGATATTTAAAGATCGTTATGTAGTACCAAAAGAAAATACGGGATGATTTGATGGCGACACTAAATTTGAGTAATGGGATGGAGTTATGAGGCTTTGGTGCATATATAAATATGAGAGAAGTACCAATGCTTTTGTGCACAGAATTTAGAAGACAAGGAACTTTTATCTTTACAATTAGACATCAACAATTCCAAGTTTCTTTTTTTCTTTTTTGGTGTGTTTGGGTGTGTCATTAAGAATTTTAACTTTTAGATGTCTTGGGGAGTCATGGCAGGATCATTGGGTTGGGGAGGTATGGTTGAAGAGGGTTGGAGGAAGGGTCCCTGGACTGCAGATGAGGACAGGTTGCTCATTGAATATGTTGAGTTGCATGGTGAAGGAAGATGGAACTCTGTGGCTAGACTTGCAGGTAATCTAATCTAATCAAATCAAATCAGCGTGTCTCTGCGTATATGAACTATTAATCCTACTATCTCTTGGTTTCTTGTTATCAAATGTCTTCTGAAGTTATCTTGTTGTTTGGTCTGAACAGGTTTGAAAAGAAATGGGAAGAGCTGCAGATTGAGGTGGGTGAACTATCTGAGGCCAGACTTGAAGAGGGGACAAATCACTCCTCATGAAGAAAGCATCATCCTCGAGCTGCATGCAAGATGGGGCAACAGGTAATTAATATTCAGTGATTCTGAAAATCTTAGTAAAGGTTTTTTTTTTTTTTCCCAACTGATCTTCATTAGTGATGTACAACGAAAATTTCAGGTGGTCCACGATTGCGAGAAGCTTGCCAGGAAGAACCGACAATGAGATCAAGAACTACTGGAGAACCCATTTCAAGAAGAAGTCCAAACTTTCTCCAGATAACTCTGACAAGGCAAGAGCACGCTTCCTGAAGAGGCAACAGTTTAACCAACAGCAACAGCAACAGCAGCAGCAGCAGCAGCAGCAACTACTCCAACAGCAGCAGAACCAGCAACTTCAACATCAACAACTACTGAAACTAAACCAATTGGATATGAGAAAAATACTGTCCTTGCTCGAGGAAAACGACACTAAAGCACTGTATGGATCACAACTGAGACAAGAAGTGGCCGCTCCTTACGCCATCTGCACGGCGGAGGATGGTTTGGCATATAATATGTTGAATGGGAGTGCATCAGTCACCGAGACATCTTCTACTGAGGACTTTCTCTGGGATGGTTTATGGAACTTGGATGATTTCCATGGAAATTTCGGTGTTGCTTCTGCAACATCTAAAGCTAATATGCAGAATCTAGTGGCACCATCTTGTTAACTATTTGCTGGGCCACCTTTTTAGTAATCCTAGTGTTTTGTCATCATGACTTATTCATAAAGGCTCTAAAGTCTCGAGCTTTGGATTTTGATAACTAAAGTATGTGATTTTGGTTGCGATCAAAAGCCATCCAGATTATGTACTCTTTGAATCAGATTCTCACCAATTTTTGCCTTAAATTTTACAACTCTTTTAGGAACAATTACACGTAAATCAGAAGAGTGCATTCAAAAAGCAGAAGAAGAAAAATATTACATAAACTTCAAGCAAAGCGGCTGTAATGTACTAAAGAAAGTATAAATAAACTACAATTAGCCTCATTAATTAAAGATTAGTGTTGTAATTTAATTACAGTAAGCTAATGGTTAAAAAGTTAACCATTTTTGTAATTTAATTACACAAATTAAAATCAAATTCAAACCACTCTGACCATTTATATTATAAGTTATATTCAAATATTAAAAATAAAAATTTGAACTAAGAAAATTTATGAAGCAAAATAAAAACACGTATAATTGTTTTAAAAGATATATTAAAATAAAAAAGCATAATGATAATTTCATTATAACTATTTATTTTCACTTTACATATTAATTAGTTAGTTAAAAGAAATTCCCAAATTGAATTTAGGGTATAAGTTAGGCTTGATATCTAAAATTTATGTGCATTGAACTAATTATTTCCAAATATAGGGTATCTTCAATAAAATATGTATAAATTCTTTAAATTATCCAATTTTTCATAATAATACTTAGATATTTATATTTTTATATTCCATAAAAGAATTTTTCTGTACAAAATTATTAACTTTTTTAAGAAAGACAAAGCGACGTTATTTTATTGTTACTTATTAGGTCTCAAGCTAGGCCGGACTCAAGCATCGAGGCTAAGTTGGGTTGAGAAAACCCGGCCCAAAACCCGGTCAGAGCCCAACTCTTTGCCATCTCTTAAATGATTGCATATTGAAGAGATGTGCTTATGTTATTCACAAATAAGCAATATAAACTTTTTATGGCAAAATTTAATTAAGATAAATAATATGAAATAGGTGAAACTTAATGGGTGCCTGTTAGGTGTTTTAGTAAATGAACTTCTTCTCCGCGCCTAAGTCATCAACTTCCGTCGTCGCTCGTTCTGCTACACTCCTCTCACAATCCCAAACTCTTCTCCACTTACTTCAACTCTCAGTTGCCGACCATTCTTTGATTCTCACCCAACAATGCCATGCTCGCATGCTTTCTCTTGGTTTCGCTCAAAACCCCTTTTTGGCGACGAAACTCATTTCTGCATATGCTACATGTGGCATCCCAAATGAGTCAAGACTCGTATTTGATTCGCTTCAGCTCAAGAGTGTCTACTTGTGCAACTCGTTGATTAATGGGTATGCAAAAAATCACGCGTATAGTGATGCCCTTGGCTTGTTTCAACGGATGTGGTTTCTCGGGGTTGCTGCTGATGATTATACCCTTGCAACAATTTTGAAAGTTTGCAGCGAGGCCACTGATTTGGATGTTGGGAAACTGGTTCATGGGAGATGTGTGAGAATGGGATTGGTTTTTGATGTTGTTGTTGCCAATTCACTCATGTCTATGTATTGCAAATCTGGAGAATTTAGCGAATCTTTGAAAGTGTTTGATCAAATGCCTCATAGGAATGTGAGTTCTTGGAATGTTGTTATGGCAGGACATGTGGATACTGGGGATCGTTATTGCAGTAAACAGATATTCGACTTTATTAAAGATATGCAACTTGATGGTTTAAAGCCTGATGCTTTTACAGTTTCGACTCTTTTACCTTTGTGCAGTGAAGATATGGAGAAATTGGATTATGGAAGGCAGCTTCATGGATATGTAGTAAGACATAAATTGGGTATGGGTTTTGGCTTGGATTTTCATTTGGGTTGTTGTTTGATTGACTTTTATTCAAGGAGTAAAAGAGTTGCTGTAGGTAGACGGGTCTTTAATCAAATAGAGAGTAGAAATGTTTATACTTGGACAGCAATGATAAATGGTTATGTGAAAAATGGAGCACTGGAAGAAGGTTTGGTCCTTTTTGATGAAATGCAGAGGAAAGATAGAGTCAGACCTAGTAGAGTATCTCTCGTGAGTATTCTTCCTGCTTGTAGCTCAGTTACTGGTTTGAACGGTGTAAAACAAATTCATGGATATGCAATTAGACGAGAATGGAATATTGATGTTTCTTTGTCTAATGCTTTGATAGATATGTATTCTAAGTGTGGCAGCTTGAATTATGCTATTCGTGTCTTTGAGGATGAGTCGGTTTCCAGAGATGCAATCTCATGGAGCTCAATGATTTCTGGATATGGATTGCATGGGAAGGGAGAGGAAGCCACCTGTTTATACCATAAGATGCTTCAACTTGGGAATAAACCAGACACAATAGCCCTAGTAGGAGTTCTTTCTGCTTGTGGCAGGTCTGGGTTGGTAGATGAAGGACTTCAGATCTATAATTCAGCAATAGATGGATATGGAATCAAACCAACAGTCGAAATTTGTGCTTGTGTTGCAGATATGTTAGGTCGATCAGGTCAACTGAGCCAGGCCCTAGAATTTATTGAAAAAATGCCTATGGAACCTGGTCCAAGTGTTTGGGGAGCTCTTGTTAGTGCTTCAATAGTACATGGAAATCCCAAGATGCAAGATCTGGCCTATAGATTTCTTATTCAGTTAGAACCTGAAAATCCCTCAAATTACATATCACTTTCAAATTTGCATGCCTCTTCAAAGAAGTGGGATACAGTAGCTCAGGTGAGAACAATGATGAAGCAAAGGGGGTTAAGAAAAACACCTGGGTGCAGTTGGATAAGCATCAATGGAATAACTCATAGTTTCTATGCTTATGACAAACTGCATCCTAGTTCAGAATCAATATATGAAATGCTGGATGGCCTCCTATTATTGATGAAAGGAGCTGCTCGGTCTCGTGATTATGAGAAAATGAAATAGATACATTATTCTTATTTGTATTGTATGGGTAAAACTCTTGAACTATGTTGAGGTATATTGGATATGCCTTACAACCAAGAGATGTCCCTCATAATTGGACAGAAAACTTGGCTGTCAGACACTTTGCGACGGATCAGCTCTGCATTGGTCTTGTACGGTTGCTCGTCAAGATGTACCTGGTTTAGTTTATTGGACCTTAATTCCTTTTGACAGCTTAGGTTGCTCTTTTTGAAACTTTAGACTATAACCAATCAAAACCCGAAACAGTGCTACAGAAATGGAAGAGGATGAAGATCTCCATGTCTGCAAGTTTCTGCGAACTATATCTGAACAAGTTGGATAAAAGGCTGTTCTAGAGAACAATGCTATCAAGTGCTAAAAACCTTTTATAGAAGAACACTTCTATCAAGTGCTAAGACCTTTTATGAAATAAAGGTTTCTACGGAAAACATTAAGATCAAATTCACAACATTGTACGTTACCACCTGAATACGTGACCATTGATGGAGTTAATCCTCTGCGCATTTGGTTAGAGCATTGTAAGGACTGTGCAGTGACTGTTCATTTTGGGATCATTTTCCCACTATCATGTAGCAAAAGTTACTTCCTTTTGAATTATAATAAACAAAACTGAACAAATAAATCGAATAAAAATTTAAAAAAAGCATAGACACCAAAACTCTTCACTATACAGCCAACATGGAATTCTCTAATCTTCCTTATTTGCCACATCCTATCCTTACACAAGGTTTTTCTGGTAACAAAACCATTTAAGCTGAAAACTACAGGGCTAACTCATGGTACAAATCCATCCGGTAGTCTACATGCTTCGTCACCACCTTTATAAGTATCCCTCTGTTGTGACTCAGATGCATCTCACATGAGGCATCAGAAGCAAGTCTTCAAACACAAGGACGAGCTGCTGGAACAAAAATACTCCTGTCATGCAAACTACTTTGCAGTGGCCAAAAGTGACAGTAATGTATTTTTACCCAGAAAAAGAAGGCTCGTCATTTAGCTTGAATTGATGAATGTACAACTTCAGAAGAACGAAACCGTGAGTTCCCCTTTGTCAGCTGTCCGTGATATGTTCAAGTGGCAGCTAGGGCAGATACGACTGAATTAACAGAACTGATTGTTAATTCAAGGTAGTTACAGCATCTGATCAATTCAACAGGATGGGGATGAGATCAAGACCTGAACAATCCAATTCTTCAAATTTCTAGTCCTTGTTCTCCAGAAAGCTATTAAGTTTTTGTTAACTCCTTTCACTTCCGTGTCTCAGAATCTCTTCCACGCCTTGTGTACATGTACAGAACCAAATACAACTCTTCCAACCCTTTTATTTTTCCAAGTTCTTCTAATCGTACCTCCCTTTCTTTCCTTTTCAAGAACGGGAAGGGTTGCAGGTACATGATGAATCCATCCCAAAGGCAATAAAGCTAAAATGGACTGTATCAATATCCCAACTGGTAGGGCTGAGTAATTACCAGACGTTATTCCAATCAGAGAAGCCAACCCGACACCTAACAGACCACTTAGAATTGATGATAAACACAAAGCTGATGCCAAGAAAGAAGTAAGAGATCCTTCACATCCCCTTGGACATAAACTTGCAAGTAGTACTGAAAAGGGAAGGAGCTTAAATTGTGCAATTGATTCTGCTAAACCCGAGAAACAACAGACGAAAACTTCATTGGAAATCCCCAGTCTAAGATTAAGTTGACTAACAAGAACAAAGTCAAGAAGTAGAGAAGATGCATACATAAGTTGAACAGCACCAATCAATTTCCTCATGGGCACTTGCTTCCCACAGCGGTCATAAAGCACAGCCATGGAAAGAAGTACCAACTGCCCAATTACCCGTGATGTTCCAATAACTGATGGATCAAGATGTAGAAGTTGGGCTTGATAGCAAAAGATAGAGCCTGAAAGGACTGGAACCATGGCAATAGACGCTACAATCCATAAAAGTGGGTGACAGATTTTATCATCCTGTAATGCCATTTTGAGATCACCAAGCTGTTTTCTGAAATTCTTGTAAATTGTTTTCTCTCCGGGACAATCAGAAGGTGGAGATGATCCAAGAGCTTCCTCTCTAGTCGCTGATGAAAGTGCAAGTTGAAATGATAACAGAACAGCAAATATTAGAAACATGGTTTCAGGTGATGTTCTTTGTAAGAAATAACCACCTAGGTAGTTGCCAAGAATTCCACCCATGGCTGAAGCCATAAAAGCATAGGACTGAAGGCCTCTCATACGATGTTTTTGGCCATACTCTGCAACAAGAGCATCCTTGGCAACTTCTGTTATCGATGCACCAAGGTTACTTAGAAGAATACACGCCATGAGGGTAGGAAGGGCGGCACGAGCAACTGGGATCAAAGCAAGGGTTCCCCAAGACAGCACCTGCAAAAAGACTGTGGATTGCCTTCTGAGTGCTTCATCAGGTCAACCGCTACACCACCTTATGTAATTGTCAAAATGAACCAAAATATTGTTTGTATCATAGCTTAGCTCCTTCACCAACTTCAAGCCTAAGAACTGATCTATGAATTCTCCATGTCTCTTCTAACGTATCTCTTTATTTGTTAGTTTGACATAGATGTTCACATAACAATAACATGGAGGGTTTTGTACGAGCCTATAGGAGCATAAAGAACATCATTATATCCTATATTAACCCAGTACATATTTGGATCACACCAAAATCTAAGTCAAATACCTTTCATACATGAACATCAAAAAAAGGAGCTTAAAGCACACAAACGGAAGGAAACAAAAGCCAAGAAAAATATAATCAGCTCACTAAGCCAGACAAAAAGACGCGAATTTCCCATAGAACAAGAAAGAGCACGGTATGAAGTAAACAAGTAAAAGAAGATAAATTTAACCCACCACCAATAAGAATATAAGGAATTCTATGAGCACCACCAACATAAATGGTGTCAGAGAGGATTCCACAAAGAGGCTTGGCCACCATGGGGAGATTACCGGAGTTCTGCACTAGCTGAAGTATCGATGGGTGCAAGCTGAGAGTGTGGGCCATGTGGAAGTTGAGAGTCAGCCATGGAAAGCACCTGAAACCTTGCAGCCAATACCCCATCCCACATAAAGCCAACATCTGTTGACTACCCACTTGGGCAAAACCTCTCTTCTCTTCATACCCCCTGCTTCTCTTGTCTTTCCTGGGAGAAAAATGAGTTGGGATTATCGTGACAGAACCAAAAAGATGTGTATTTAGTTTTGCAGGCTCGTCAACGGTATTGGGATTTTGGTTGTTCAAGGACAACAAAACTGGTCTCAAGCAGGACTGAGACAGCTTGGGACGGTGTATTGACAATTTTGGATTTTGTGGAACGAATGTTACGGTTGGGGTTTTAGTTGAAATTAACCAAGGAAACATTATCCTTGCAGTACTAAAAGTCAAAGAAAATACGAAGAAGCAGACGGGTTTTCCAGGCCAATACTTTGAAAACAAATGCCGAGTGGCGGGCTATGTTACAAGAGGCAGAAACACAGAGCAAGGCGATACCCACTTTTAGAATTGCTCAAAGATGAAGAAAGCA
>JAOSBN010000179.1:54035919-54049720 GCA_027563595.1 Erythroxylum suave | reverse complement strand
GATTTACGTTCATCTTCCTCCTGTTCATCAGGCATGTACTCATCCCACCATTGGTTCATCTGCTTCATGCAATCCTTCATCTTCTTCAGCCACTGCAAGTTTCAATACATTTCAAGACGGGTTCCAAGATGAATAATAAACAGAAGGTAGTATTAAAGTCTTAAAAAGCTGCCAAAGATCGAATCTTTTTATACAACAAAGTTAAAGAGATGGAAAAATAGGGTTCATGAAAAGTGGGTATGAAAGAGCACTAGTTGAAGAATAACGATAATAATGTCTTACAAGGCTGATGGAAGCGTCATCGTAACTAGAAGACCTAGAGAGGGTGTTAGTGGGAGAAGGGTCAGAAACAGTCCTCCTGATAGGGGTTGGCCGAGGAGGCAGAGTCTTCGCGCTTGCCTTGGACGCCGGAGTAGTTGTTGTAACATTAACACCCCCATTATTGTTATTATTATTCTTGGAGCTATCCGGTGGGGATTGAGGAACCACTGTTACTGCGCCGGTAACAACCCCAGAAAGAGCAGCCACTGGTGGTGGACTGGTAGGGTCCGACATCGTACGTTGAATGGTTTGGGTTTGGGCTCCGGACAAGTCGAAAGGAAGAGAAATCTTGGAAAATCCATGGAGACAACGGTTGGAGTCGGAATTTTCAGAGAAAAAGAGTTTCTTGGGCTTCTTGGGGATGAGTTGGTCTTCAATGGCCGGGGCAGTGGATTCGGGTGAGCGGCGCTTGTTGGAGGATGACGGAGAAATGGTGGTGGGAAGAGAAGTAGTAGCAGTAGTACTAGTAGTACCACAGCAGCCACAGGTGGTGCAAGGAGCATGAGGGTGGTAGGGGTGGTGGTGGTGATGATCAGAGGTATAACAGAAGTTGTCAAGACGGAGAAGATTGAAGCCCAAGGAAGGGTCTTGGAAGGGTGAATCATGAGAGTTAGTGTTGTTGACGACGAGGCTTTCTTGTTCTTGGAAGACTTCACTCCTCATTCTCTCCATGTTGTTTGCTTAGCTCTCTTTCTCTTTCCCTTTCTACTTCTTTTGGGTTTTTGCAGAGAAGGGTTGAAGATAACACAGGGGCTTAAGGGGTTTTTACTTTAGTATAATTTTACGCTTTTAGCCTCAAATCACTCCATTTTAATTTTAAAGTTTGATATTATTTATAAAAACTTAAAACACCCGTAAATATAAATATCCATTATAAAAATTATTTTAATTAAATCTTAATTAATAAGAACTTAATTTTCTTTTTATTAAAAAAATATACATGACAATTTTTTAAAAAATAAATTTTGTCAACTAAATATTCTAATAACTAAAGTTTATATGAAAATTTAATTTAAACCTAAACAATTAATTATTATAAATTATTTTAATTAAAATTATAATTAAACTTTAAATTCATAAAATTCTAAAATTTAGTTTAACCTCTATTATTCAGAGGTAAAAAATTTATTTGCTTCAATTTAATTTTGTTTTTATTGATTATGTCTGAATTAATTAATCATATTTAATTTATCTAAATTTGGTTCCAACTTCCAACAGACTGAGGGTTTTTTCATCAGTCAGCACTGGATCAAATACAGTCGCCACTGAGTAACATTTGTTCATGGATCAGTGGAACTGAGCAGAAAATTAAACTTCTTTTTCACAACAAAACTCTGAAACATAGAATGGTTGAAGACAACAATTAAATTTGTACAAATGGTTTGTTTAATTTGGTAGAACCTACATATTTCCATTATTCTATTACCTTGCCAACGCGAGACACTTCCAGTCTTCTAAACTTTAATACTATATACATATAGACACAAAACAAATGATGTTGCCGTCTGTCATTGCACAAAATCTCATCTTCCTTTTATCAGATTCTGAAGGCCATCAATTTCAACCCCCACAGAAAGCCAACTAAAAGGTTTTCATGGAAAGCATTAGATGGTAAGTCTCTTCTTCCGTCTATTTATTTCCTCTCCTCTAAATCCAATTTCTACTCTGGAGCTCCTCTCTTTTACAGTGTGAAACTCTCCAGTAATGGGCAGAAAATCAAGGCTCTAAATCAAAGTTTGTTTCCAATAAAGAATGAACTTCAGCAAGGGAAGACACCTTGAAGTTTGGTTCTAACTTCAGCTTGGCAAAATCAGGAGAACCATACCTCCCTTTTTCATCAAGCAAGCATGTAAATGCCCCTGCTCGTTTTCCGCAAGTAATCTGTGAGGGTCACATCATAAATTTCAGCTTAGTATAGCAAGTGCTTTTAATATCAGAATCCTTCAAATCATTCAAAATACATGGTCTCAATACACTGTAAGAGAAACAAATAGGCCCTATAGAGAGGATGTGAGAAGAAAAATTGCATACATCATCCTTGAGGCTATCGCCAACCATCAAAACTTCACTGGGTTTAATATCCCACGTTGAACAAATATGCAGTAAAGGAGCTGGGTCCGGTTTACAAGGTCGGAACTCTCTGCTTAATGCTGGAGCAAACATCATCTGCAACAATAACCAAAGGTCAGAAAGATCATCTATGTATTTCAAATACATGCTTGATATCAAACTGACAAAGAACTCTTGGACAGCAGTTGGCATCAAGATGCATTGTTAGGAAGACTGCGTAATGGACAAAAGTCCAAACAAATGAGAGGTGTTTGCCTCAAATTGCATCATCAGATTGCAACAGGACGCGTTGTTTGTTCAGAAGCATAAGCAGTTCTTACTACTGCTTGCTTTGACCGGATTAATAGGAGTAGACTACAGGAAAAAGGTATACTCAAGTGCGCAACTTGCAAAATCTTCTACTGCCTTACATAGATTAATAACGAACAAAATTTCTTATTGATATACTTCACATATATGAAGCAAATTGATCCAAAAAAGAGTGATGAAAGAAAATTTCCATCAACTTACTGGACCTGCAAGTAGAAAATATGATTCTAACATCAGTGACACAAAGAGGACTTATCAATTAGTTTCTATGGACCTGACTGATTTTATCAAAGCTAGAGAATTTGTTTCCTTTTGAAGCCTATGGAACTAGTTCATCCTCAGTGTCACTCCCATTTCAATTTACCCATCAAATGTAGTTTACATGAAAATGATGCAATTATTTATGTCTTACAAAAATTCACATTGTTCAATAACTTACCCCAAGGCGGTGATGGAAAAGATCAACTGATTCCTTAACATTTCGAGTGATTAACCCTCTTCTGAAAAAGCATGAGAAAAAGAAAATGAGCAAGCTGATGTTTCTGGTTATACAAAGATCATGCAACTCTTGTCCACGAATATTAGAAAGAATAGTTCAATCAAATGAATAGCGTGCTTAATGCAATCATCAATAGCATTCCGCAATGCTTCCAACATGAGACAGATCAAACTCAATTCCCAAACCAAAACCATCTTCTTAAACGTAAAATCATCCGCTTGCCAAATCTGTTTAAACACCTTGTTTTCTAGCCTAACCCATATTGATAGCTAAAAACTGAGGCACTAGAAGAAGAAAACGGACAATGGCCTAAGACTAACAAAAAATGTCTCTGTTCTCCATTAAACCTCATTAGTCACAACATTTACGTAAATTTTTAGAGCAATAAGCTTAATATAAGACAATCAATCAAAAGATTCAAAAACCAAAGTCAAAAATTGAACCAAAGGAAAATATAAAGGGCCCCGAGAAACCTGACCTTATCTTCTTGGAATCAAGGAATCCACAGAGTTCAGCAGCGCCTGCACCATTAGAATTCACATCAATTTCATACCTCAACATTTTCCCGCAACAGATATAGCGACACAGGAAATGACTAACCGGGCATGATTTGGAGGCGGTCAAGACCTTGACGCTCGAAGTCAAGAATCACTTCGTAAGCCTTGCGTTGCCTGTCGGGGGTCCAGCTCTCAATCTGATGCAAAATATCGATGCCAGAAGGATTCTCAGCCTTGACGCGGATGTACTCCTCTTCTCCCAGGACGGCTTTGTACATTGCGGCGAAGTCAATAGCGGGGACAGTTAGAGTTCCATCCATGTCGAAGACGACGCCACGCAGGCGAGCTTTGGTGGCGTAGGAGGACATGAGGGAGAGGCGAGGAATGGGAAATGGGGATTTGATGCGGATGGACAGAAGATATTTGGGGATAAGGAAGGGCATGGCATCCGCACTTCCACAAAAAGAGTGAGTAGTGGGCGACATGGAGTGACTCCATGGTCCATGCCTACATAAATGTCAAAATTATCTTCTAACCTAATGTCATATACATTATATAGGTTTGGGTAAAATACCTGTTGGAATATTATTAATATATTATAAATTTTAAATTATAATATACTGCCATATATAATATAAAATAATATCATTTTTAATTTTGCAATTAAAATTTTAAATAAAAATTGATGATAAAAGGAACTGATGGTATAAAATGAAAAATAGGGTGAGGTTATAGATAAAATTTTAAAACGGATATATTGATATTATATAAAAAAAAACATAGAATTCAATAAATTATATTTTATATTTTAAGAAAATATAAATCATTAATATGACAATTTTCATAAAAATGAGTACGGGTAATTATTTATAATTAATAAATATAAATTAATAGCCAAATTTAATAAAATAAATTATTTTAAACTTTTTAATATAAAAACCTTAGGCAAAATTTTTATGTACAATAAAATTTTAAAAGAAGTTAAAATTTTATCACATATACATTAATACATTAAATATAAATATATGTTACAAATTCGTCACAATTACAAAAAATCTTGAAAAATATTTTACATCTTATTAAATCTATAAAACATGATTATTTTGACCAAAAATTTTAAAAAATTGTGGATAAAGTACATTTTAAATAATTTTTAAAATATATTCTCATGTTATATTTGGGATTTATTTGTATAATTTAAAAAAAGGAATGTCTTGAAGAAAAAAAAGTAACATAGAGCAAGAATAATGGAAGTCCTCAAAATTTTAAATGTTTTAGCCATCAATTAAAATCAAAATTCTTGTCTGTTTCATTTTTATTTTTATATTTAAATTTTCTGTTTTTTTAATTCAGCAAAAAAAAATTCGTTGAGTTATTTTTTCAGTTTTTAAAACTTATGAAAATCATAAAAAGTAGTTTTTATTTTATATTTTCATGTTTTTAATAACCTAATTTACTATCAACTACATATATATTATTTAACCATTTAATATATATATTTTTAAAGTTAAAATTATGAATAATTTAATTTCATACTCAAAATTAAAATTAATTATTAATAAGAATCATGAATAATTTAATTTTATTTAATTTTGTAATTAAATTTAGAATTATGAATAAATATAATTAAATTTAAAATAACTTTCAAACATATAAATTTCAAATAATTTTTAATTTAATAGTTAAATAAATTTTAAATAAATATTAATTTATGAATAAAATTTTAATTTTTAATTATTTATTTTAATAAAATAAAATAATTTTAAATAAAAATTATAATAAATTTATTTAATTAAAAATAATTTATGTTAAATTTTATTTGTATTATAAAATGAAATAAAAAATTAGAGTGAAACTAGCCTAAGCAATTGGGCCTCATCAGGTCTGAAGTCAACTGGTTAGGGCTAGTTTGACATGGCCTAGCCCACCTGCCACCGCTAAGTGGAGCCTTAGGCCCTGTTTGGCAATCAGTTGATTGTATTTAGCTGTTAGCTGATAGCTGATTCTATCAGTTGATTTGACCAACGGATTGTATTAGCCATTTGTTAGAGATGTCTGGTAAAATTGACTGTATAGTATTAACTATTTATGTGTACAATGACTTATAAGGGTATAACTTAAAAAAAATTTATAATGATATGAGTATTATATTTTAATATTTCTTTGAATATTTTCATAAAATTTTAAATTTTAGATATTTAATTTTATAAAAATTAAGCTTATAAATTTATTAAAAAATATAACATATAATAATAAAAAATTAGTGTGATTTATTACTTGCAATCTACTACTTGTACTAAATCAGTGTGATTTATAACAAAATAAGCATGTACTCACCATATAACTTGGCCAACTAATGAAGATTGATTATAGAAAGTTGTCAAATTAATGGTCAAAAAACTTATGGATCAATAGGTGAAGGTCATGTTCAGAGGTGGTAGGAGGTAGACACTACAAGAAAACACAATATAAGTTAGTCCTACAGTAACTAGTGTTTGGAATTGAGGTGCATCTTCCGTCATTTATTCAATCAGCTGAAGTAAAAAGTTACTCCTCTTAAGCTTTTTAAAAATCAGCTTATTAGGTTCAATTAGCTAACCCAATCAACTGATTACTAAACACTAGAACAACTAGTCAATAAAATCAACAAACTAAATTTGTTCAATCAACTATTTTTTCAGCTTATCAGCTATCAACCAAACACGCCCTTAGTTTTATACAACACCCTAGTTCCGTTGGGGAAATGAAGCCCAAAAGGGCGTAACCCGTTGTTGGTTATCATTCTTCTTCAACGCAACTGTTCGACAAAAGTCCCCAACCAGAACCAGAAGCCCCATGTCAGCTGCTTCGCCGCCACCGCAGAGGCCTTCCGAGCTTGTTTCTAAGAATAAAAGGAAGAGAAAGAGAGCTCGAAGTGACTTTAAAGCAGACACTTTCGACTCACTTCCTTGGAACAGTTCTCTTTCTGAGGACGACCCCTTCTCCGTCCTTTCTGGATCCCACAACCTCGAAGGAGGTCTGTCTTTTATTTACTCTCTATTTTTATTTTGGTGTAGGCCAAATCCTTGATGATACGTAGTTACAGTCACATAGTATTGCTTCTCCTACGTTGTGTTAGGCTTTACTGTTGCAGGCGATGTTACTTGGAAACAATGAAAGGATGCATTTTATTGTTATCTATAGTTAGTGGGTAATTTTTATTAACCTTTTCCTTTCACGTTTAAATGTAGGTTTTTATTCGCTTGAAGAGATTGATGAGGTTGACTATGGATTGATCATTCCCAATGAGGAGGGGAAGCCAGAGAAGAAATCTAGACAGAAGAAATTGAAAGGTAATGCTGGTGACGGTGAAGTCGAAGTTGGAGAGACAGTGGAGGAGGAAAAGGTGGAGGACAAGAAGAAGAGGAAGAAAAGGAGGAAGAAGAAGAAGAAGAAGAATGCACTGGAAGCAACAACTAAAGCTATACCTACTGATGGTTAGTGTTTTCCAATTCTGGAGTCATTACAGATCTTGTTTGCACATATTTTATGTGCTCCACTTTCTAAGCTTGTTTGGACTCTTTTTTTTAAAATATTATTCTTGACCTAAGCTATGGCTCCAAGATAAGGAAAAGGAAAATGAAAAATCAAGTTTTTATGAAGAATTATGAATTTCCTCGAGATATATCCTCCATATATGTTAGAAATCATTTTGGCTTTCGCATGTAATGTGTTCGATCTTTAAGGAGAAGCGCAACTACATTGGTAAGTTGTAGAATTTGTGAGATATGAAATTTACAATTGCAGTAGTTATTTATTCATGGACACTCTGACTGTTATTGTAGTTAATGATAACAAGGAGGATCTTGAAGAAGTTGATGAAACAGAATTTTATTCCTGGAATGAGTTGAGACTTCATCCTCTGCTTATGAAATCGATATATAGGCTTGGTTTCAAGGAACCAACACCAATACAGAAAGCTTGCATACCAGCTGCAGCACATCAAGGAAGGGTCAGTGAAGAGTGCATAGTAAGGTTTGTGTGATCGATAATGTTGCTTAGCTTAATAGTCATGGTTACGTTTTTGTGTAACAGGATGTAGTTGGTGCTGCAGAAACTGGGTCTGGTAAAACACTTGCCTTTGGTTTGCCCATTTTGCAGCGTCTCCTAGAGGAGAGAGATAAAGCTGCAAAAATGCTTGATGAGATGGGGGAGGAAGCTGGAAAATTTGCTCCAAAAGGCCTTTTGCGGGCTCTTGTTATCACTCCTACTAGGGAGCTTGCAATGCAGGTAGTAATAAGCTTCTAATACGAAGGCTATTGATTATAGTACATATTACAATTTGTTTGATATCCTCTAGTTTTATGTTATAATTGTAAGATATATTCGTATTAGCAAACTTAACTCCTTGCCTTTTGTTCTGGCTGCAAGAGAAATTTAACATTTCAATCAGCTACGTTACATTTGGTTGTATATTTGTATCGCTTAGAGCAAAATGGGTTAGCTACCAATGGTAGTTGCTATTCATTTTGCCTTTTTCTTGTCGTGTAGTACATGGATAAGATAAAAAAGAATGGTCGCCAGAACACACTAGGACATAGTGCAATCAAGGATGTTGAATGTATATGTAACTGGTTTCTGAAAAGACATATGTATGTATCTATCTATATGGTATAAAAGACATAGACCTTTACTTTTGGACAAAATCTTTGCAATTTATTTTTCCATCATTGAGGGAGGTGCACGCTGTTCTATTGTTGTGCATAATTCATACAAGTACTTTTATGACTATCTTTGATCTCAAAACCTTGTTAGGCTCTAGATACATAGACAAACATAACCTGAAACTAGCCATTTAGATGTGAACTTATCTTCCCTCTTTAATACCTGCCTTGAATCATAGAATTCACAAAGGGGGCATACACCTCTTCTCTGTTTGTAATCTCATGTTATTCTCTCTGAATGCCTGTCATGATATGATTTTGAAGCAGGACCTTATCTTCCTTTGGTGAAGAACTAGAAAGTTAGATTAATTTCATTTGCGACACAAGGTTGAAAAATGTTATGCTGGAAATAGTTTAAATTAGGAATTCTTTGAAACTTTTATTCATTGATTGAAATCTGAATATTTTCAACGGTAAAGGTTCTTTGAAGTGATCTCTTTTCTTTTTCATCCTTTTTGGGACACCCATTGCACCAATCAGCCTGAACTAGTTCCTCCTGTCATAGTCTTCTTACTGTTTCAAGTTAACAAGATTGATAAGTAGCATGATTTTATCTTTTCATTGGAGATCACAGAAACTCTTTCATAGAGTTTGATGTTCAGATAAAATGTTTTGTTTTGGTACAAAAACTTGATATGGTGATCAGAACTATTGTGCTCTTTGGACAACTATTAATGGTTATTCTTATCTGTTAGGATTGTCAGTTCTTTCTCAACCTTCAGAGAGTATGCAATCTATTGTTAATAGTGACCAAGGAGCACTTTGATTATTAATGTACTTTCTCTGTTTGAGAAAGAAAATTTCTCATGCCTGATATTTCATTTAAAATACTGAACCATGTTGATATTATTTGATGACTTGCTTGAGATACGACTTTTGGTAGATAAGAACTGTCTTCCTGAATCTTGTACTTTCCTTTTCTCAGATCACTGATCATCTTAAGGAAGCAGCTAAGGGTATCAACATAAGGATAGTTCCCATTGTTGGTGGGATGTCTACGGAGAAGCAGGAAAGGCTTTTAAAAGCGAGGCCTGGGATAGTTGTCGGGACTCCTGGGAGGTTGTGGGAACTTATGTCTAGTGGGGAAAAACATCTTGTCGAGGTTAATTATTTTTCTTTTCATATATTTAAAATACATATAATAGTGAAGGATACAAATTAGATCAAAAATGGTAGAAGTAGAAGCAAAATAAATAAAACGAATAATGTACATAGAAAAATATAATCTAAATATATTTATTAAATGTATAAAGTAGTTTAATGGAAAAATACAGGAGATATGTAAAAATCTTGATATGTATAGAGAGATTGAGTGTCACTTGTTGTCCTCCAATAATGTTCATTCTCTTCAAAAAAGGCAGTAGTCCCTGTAAGTGTATTGTTTCCAGTTCTAATAGTTTGACAGAAGGAAACTATTGCCACCGGAATTGAACGAACTAGTTTTGCAGACTGTCAGTGCAATAGTACTTGTAAGCTTTCTGTATATAAATAAGTGATCAACTCTCCGGAAAGAATGAACTTCCATAATGCTTTATCACTGCATTTCTCTGAGCATTTCTTCATGCAAAGGCATGACTCTGCCAATGGCTGCAGGAAATGTCCAGAAGAAATCAAATTAGGAAGGAGGAATTTTCTTGATTCTGTTGGATTGCTGCTGACACACTAAATCTTCAACAATAAACTTGTAATTTTTTTTCCAAAAAATAATGTGTTCATGCTTCCAACTTGATCGTTTATTGATGATTTGGGTTATGGAGGAGTATTGATTCCGTCGACCCATTTCTGCAGCTACATTCATTATCATTCTTTGTGTTGGATGAGGCTGATCGCATGATTGAGAATGGACATTTTCGCGAATTGCAATCAATAATTGACATGCTGCCTACTACCAGTGGTACTCTTGAAGGCCATTCTCATGATACACAAACATGTGTAACATTCTCAAGCTTGCAAAGAAAGAAAAGACAAACATTTGTTTTTTCTGCAACTATAGCATTGTCAGCTGAATTTCGCAAGAAGTTAAAACGTGGTTCACTGAAACCAAAACAGTCAACGACTTCTGATGGATTGAATTCAATAGAAACTCTGTCCGAGCGTGCCGGGATGCGACCTAATTCTGCCATCATTGACTTGACAAAGGCGTCGATCCTGGCAGATAAACTTGCTGAATCATTTGTTGAGTATGTACATTACATCTTATCTGTTATATGATACTACATATGGATGACTTAAACTCCACAATATAAAATCCCCATTTGAGTATGCACATTACACCTTCTGGCTTGGTTCTTTGAAATTATATTTTATTGCCATGTTATGAGAGTGATCTAATTTGAGTTGGATTTCCTGCAGTAGATGGCTCTGTGTTAATCAAAAGCTGGTTGCGTCAAACTTCTTGTTTGCTTGAACATATGCTGCCCATAATATATGGTTTTCTAGATAAACTATGGTCATTTTTGTTTCCTAACAATTAGCCTTTTATAATCCCGCTTGTCTTGCCCTGGTGGTGTGTGCCTTTTCATGCCAATGTTGTAATTTCACGTTTTTGTGTATGATAGAATTGACAAAGAAAATCTTTCCTTGGAAGTCTTTGACAGCATAATAAAGTCACCAGGTAGTTGCTTTGATTACCAGATCACAATAAATCCTTCTTGTGAGCTGACATCCCTCATAATAGATAGAAAGTAGCTAGAATAACCATCAAAAGAACTTCTTATATTACATCATTAGATTACGTAACTTTATTTCATAATTTTGATTATCAATGATCAATAGTAATAAGTAAGAGGACCGGAATAGTAAAACATGATAAGTAGGTCAAACTGTAAATCATTTTTGTATTGAGTCCATTATGAGTTGACAGGAAGGCAGTGATTGATTATATTTTTTGCAAAACTCTTGGACTGAAATGAAAGCCAAAGTAAAATTGCTGAATCTGGAAAATACAGGGGTGCAAAAATTAAGAATTGGACTATCCTAAATGTCACAATTCTCTAGTGATGGCATGAAATTGTTTGCAAAATTGTATGTATGCTTTTTGTGATGTTCAATGATACTTAATTTAGCGGCTACTAGATAAAAAATCAGTATTTGCAATGACAAATGGGTACATTTTTCTGTGGATTAGTGACAATCGATTGACTTCTCATAGTTGACCTTGTTGGTTTTATAGATGCACAGAAGAAGATAAAGATGCTTACCTGTACTACATCTTGAGTGTTCATGGACAAGGTCGGACTATTGTCTTTTGTACGTCAATTGCGGCTTTGCGCCATATTTCTGCCATCTTACGCATCCTTGGCCTTAATGTTTGGACACTTCATGCTCAGATGCAGCAACGAGCTCGTTTAAAGGTTGGCGGTTTTTCTTTCTCTAAGTTTTATTAGCTAAAGGTTTGAATCTAATGCAATTGCAAAAATATTTCCTTAGTAGTGACCAAGACCACGTTTTTATGGTTTACCTTTTTAATTAGGGGTCTACTTTGCGCCTTTCTTATGAAATTATGAAGATAGCGGTTACTTTTCTCATTAACTTATATTAGTTAATTTGACATTTGTTATCAACAGAATGCACCAAGTCATCTTGTGTACTCTTACTTGGTATTAAACATATTCCCCTTTTATGCACTTGATGCAGGCAATTGATCGATTTCGTTCAACTGAACATGGTATACTTGTTGCTACTGATGTTGCTGCACGAGGGCTTGATATTCCTGGTGTTCGAACTGTTGTTCATTATCAGCTTCCACATTCAGCAGAAGTAATGATGAAAATTTCTAGTCAATGTTTAAGCATACTTATTGATCCCTCTCTGTTTGTCTTTATTTCATTTGTGCGTTTTATATTAGGTTTATGTTCACAGAAGTGGAAGAACTGCTAGAGCTTTTACTGATGGATGTAGCATTGCCTTAATCTCACCAAAGGACACATCAAAATTTGCTGCTTTGTGCAAATCATTTTCCAAGGTAGTGGCTTTTTTTATTAGAATTTCCATTCCTTTCAAATTCGTATTGTTCTTAGTGGAATTACCTTTCAAATAGAAGTTCCAAGTACTAATTTAGGATTACAGAGAAGCAGATTATATAGTTTCTCCAATGGAGAACTGGTCAGGATCAATTAGTTATTGAACTGTTGATGCATTTTGTTGAACTTTTAACATCATAGATCACTTAAATACTCTTGGTTGATTATTAATCATTATGTTTAGCATGAAGGAAAGACGGGTTATTTTATACCTAATGTATGAGTTGTACGTCACACACATATTAATTTCCTCTTTATTTTTGTAGGAGAGTTTCCACAGATTTCCTTTAGAGGAATCATACATACCAGAAGTGATGAAGCGGTTGTCTCTTGCACGTCAAATAGACAAGATTGTGAGAAAGGAATCCCAAGTATGACTGGTGTACTTATCTGGTTACTTTGCTGTTTTGTGTTGATGTAAATGTAGATTGATGCAAAAGAAGTCCCAGGTTACTTTTATAATCTGTTTGATGTAACCCTTGAAGGTATTATGCATGACTGTATATATAGACTATGTTTTGCTCCATTTAGAGCTGTTAGAAACAGTTTTTTTCATATGGTGGGCATAATGCTTGTAGCTGCAGTTTGCACTTGCGCGCCATATTTATTCCTGATTTATGGCTTTGCTTAAATTGTACTTGTTCTTTAATTTTAAACTGCATATTCTTTTCCTTTTCTTTTGACTATTGATTTAATATTTTTCTCTATTTGTGAAGTTATTTCGCATACATCATAGATTTTAAAATCTGTCTAGGTGTTAATGTTTGGGCAATATATTTTGTTACCTGTGATGTTGTGGAAATTTAACGTTACCATGTAGTAATTTCTTTAATCATTAGCTTTCTGGAGTTCTATTTTCACTTTATGCAAGACTGTCACACCAGGTAATCTCTTTTGCTGTTTGTGAATGTGTGGATTTCTACAGGAGAAGGCAAAGAAAACCTGGTTTGAACGGAATGCTGAATCACTGGAGTTAAGTATGGACAATGAGGACAGCGAAGAGGAGAGAGTAAACAACTATAAAAAAAAGAAAGTCACCTCCATGCAGTTGAAAAAGTTACAGCAGGTTTCATGTCCAGAAAAAGAAACTTTCAAACTTCCTTAAATGAATCTAAAATTTTTCAGCTTTGTCCTTATGTTTCCTTTTTGAAATGCAGGAGCTCAATTTGCTCCTTTCACATCCTTTGCAACCAAGATCATTGTCAAATCGCTATTTGGCAGGGGTAATTTGCTATCAATTTGCAATTTTAACCTTTTGGGTCACTGTTGGTTGCCTATAAATAGCTTGTGCTGGAGTGTTTTTAATGTAGCTAATCTTGTTTTATTTAACAGGTGTTGAGCACTTTTGCTCTTATTATGTTACTATGTTAGTGCATGCAA
>JAOSBN010000179.1:54003289-54024462 GCA_027563595.1 Erythroxylum suave | reverse complement strand
TTCGTATGCGTTAGTTTGGTATACTGTTTGTGTGACATTCATATATCCTCCCAGGGGGTTTATATGGGTGTTACAGACCATCTGCTTAGTAGACTTCCAGACACAGACATAGCAAATGAGTTTCTTAATAATGTCTCCCAGACGTACACGATCTCACCTAATGTTAAGATAAATGTCTTGATGAAAGAATTATTCTTTATGAGGTATAAGGGAGAAGGGGGAGTGATTGAGTACATATCAGGAATGATACATCTTCACAGTAGACTGAAGATACTAAATATTTATATTCCTGATGTCTTCATAGTTCACCAGACTCTGAACACGCTCCTTCTAGAATTTAGTTATCTGGTGATGATATATTATTCGTTGGATAACGAATGAGATTTCAATGCTTTGATTGCCCATTGGGTTACTAAAGAGAAGAAACTCGAGCTTGCTACTCCTACAGCCCTCGAAGATGATTATCATTTATCCTCAGTAATATGTGTTATCATACATTGTCATAATACATGTGAAAGTCTTAAGATTTGTGTTGATCTTAAGCATTTAAAGGTCATTGACCATATATACAGATTGACCTTGAGCCTATATCATTTAAAAGCATACATTTTTATACGGATATCCATGAATTTTGACATAACATAGGAGATATAAGTTTTTATCCCATAAAGGTTATCTAATGCAGTAGCATTCAGTTAGAGAACATAAATGTTTTCTCTGACATTGTTTAGGATTTGATGAGAAAAAACATATTTTCTCTAATGTTGTTTAACATTCAATGAGAGAAAACATTATCTCTCTAATGTAGTTTAGCATATGAGGTTTAGCATAAAGTTTAGAGAAATTGAGACCAACAAACGAAGATGATATAATTTAGAGTATACATGCATCATTTTAGTTTACTACGCTCCCTTTTCCTATTCATGTCAGTGAGGTATTAGATATGAGTGATTGTATTGGATTTATGTCACACATGATACGTGCATTTGATACTTTTTGATATTGAAAGCCTTACAGGACGGAATGATGGACTTTCGTTATATTTGGATCAAATGTTTTGTCTTTAAATCTAGTTGACTAATACAGTAGTGTGACTTAATCGAGTTTTAAAACTGTTTTAAACTTGAATCGATATCGCAATTAAGTATTGTCCAAGGGGAATAATGTTAGACAATTTTGACAATTCTCATAAAGTTGGACAACATTTAATTCCATTTTTTAGTTTTTTAATAACTTATTGGTCAAGTTACGTAATTTGATCTAGATAAAGATAATAAAGTGATCCAATAAATGATCTACGTCAATGGGTCGAAGTTCAAGAGGAAAACGGATCCTGATCTGTGTAAACTAGACCCATATCGAGCCCGTGATAGGGAAAACCGATATGAATGTTATTTATAAAGGTTAAGGTCCGCTGTAGTTGCTCATATTATTCGTAAGTATAAGGATTCTCTAATCTATTAAAAGAACTTACGTTTTAAGAAAACTGTAGAAAGGCTTTACCGCGTCCCGGTGGGGAGTTCTCTTTAAGACAATTATGGATTCACGGTCATTTCGACCTTAAAAAGCTCATTCAAAGTTATAGAATCAAAATTAGGAATTTTTAGCATTTCTTCATTTATTACCCTTTCACGTTCGATCCGAGACATATAACTAAGATTTCGTTACGTGTTACATCCAACTCATGGTCAATCTATTATAAAATTTTCAAATTTGAAGTAATTTGTAGGTCCATATCTCAAAATTTTTAAATAATTATATAAAATACGATTGTAAAAAATTAACATTAATTTATATCTGAGTATATGAAATCACGTTAAATTTGGAAAAGAATTAATCATTTTCAAGTGAAAATAATCGTAAACTTATTATAAAATAAAAAATTTCAAAAAATACTCTAAAAGTTTAATTAATTAAATATAAAACTTATTTATAAAAATTTAAATCGTAAAATATTTATTTGAATATTAAATAAATTAAAATTCTTTAATGTCATCATTAGGAGACCTAAAGTTAAAAAATTTATGAATATATGTTTTAGTTGAAAATTTTTCGCTTTTGTACAATCCAAACTGGTCTTATAAAATTTTCGGGTTTAATTTTTAAACTTAAAACTTAAAACTCAAGTCATTTAATTTTTAAGAAATGGAGTCATATTAGTTAGTTTGGAAACAATCTCTCTACTACTTATAGGTCAGATTGTATATTACTAGATCTCTTCAGACTTCACGTATTAACGAAATTTCTACTCAATATTATTATTGTTGTTATTATTATAGAGTCATATTATAAATTTGTATAAACCTATTTTGAACTAAAAAATTTTAAAAATATTTGAAAATTGAATTGATTTTGACCAAGGTAGAAAAATTAAGCCTATTTGAACTTCTTCTTTTTTTAATATTTGGATTTAATTTTAGGCCAAAAAATCATTCAAAAATATCATTCTTCAAAATAGAAAGTCAACGATATTTTTCATTTATAAATGACGCCAGAACAACTGACAGTTGGATCCAATCCAGCTGGCGAAAGCGGCGGCAAGATTCATTCCTCTTTCGTCGTAACAGAGAATTGAAGTAGCAACTAGTCAGCCCACTTTAATAAATTAATGTAAGGAGTAATTATTAATTGATAATAATTAAGATTACGTAAAAGCCTCGAGACAGAATTGCTCGCAAGATTAGATTTTATTTTTCTTTTCTCAAACGAAAGGCTAATACCTGATTGGTCAAGACGACAATGACACGGTTCCTTACTCCCCTAAGATTCTGTGTATACAAACCCAGAGACTCCTGCTCTTCCTCCTCCGCATCGGTCAACTACACCCAAGTTTGATTCCATCGGAGACAGTGTTTACATGTGCGTTGTCGTTTTGTGGTAAATATTTTAAAAGTTTATATTTTACTTGAAATCCAATTCGTAATCTGATTTTAAGCTAACAAAATCAAAATTAAAATTTTATATATAAATGTCATGTGTGCGTAAAAAGGAATGCTTGTATATAATATTTATTTCTGCACGTGATGGAGAACCACCCACCAATAATAATAATAATATAGGCATATTACATTTTTCAATTATCAGTATTTCTTCTATTTATATCTCATATCCCTTTGTCCTCGTTTAACTCCTCCCTTACACTTCCAACTGTATATATCTTAAGAATATAATTAGGTACCTCTCTGTCTTTCAAATCTCAATCTCTACCTGCCAAACGTCCGGAGTAGAATCCTACACCATGGCCTCCATGACCTGCTCCTCCGACCAACTGACCCAGCTCCTCGGCCCCAACGTCAACAACTCCGCCGCCGTTGCCGAATTCATATGCTCCCGCTTCTCCACGGCCGCTGACAACTTCACTGCTACACAATTTGCCGTCGACAGCACTTACCTCCTCTTCTCCGCCTACCTTGTCTTCTCCATGCAGCTGGGCTTCGCCATGCTCTGTGCTGGCTCTGTTCGCGCCAAGAACACTATGAACATCATGCTCACCAACGTCCTCGACGCCGCTGCTGGTGGCCTCTTCTACTACCTCTTCGGCTTCGCCTTTGCCTTTGGTACCCCCACTAATGGATTCATCGGTCGTCACAACTTCGCTCTCAAGTCGTTTCCCACCGTCAGCTTTGACTACAGCTACTTCCTTTATCAGTGGGCTTTTGCTATAGCAGCCGCTGGGATCACCAGTGGCTCCATAGCTGAAAGAACCCAGTTCGTCGCCTACTTGATTTACTCTTCGTTTTTAACTGGGTTTGTTTACCCTGTTGTGTCTCACTGGTTCTGGTCTTTAGATGGTTGGGCTAGTCCCTTCAAAACTGATTTAGATCTCTTGTTTGGTACTGGAGTCATTGACTTTGCTGGTTCAGGAGTTGTTCACATGGTGGGTGGCATCGCTGGGTTCTGGGGTGCTCTTATTGAAGGTCCGAGAATCGGCCGTTTTGCGTCAGGCAAGGTGTTGGCTCTACGTGGACACAGTGCTTCACTCGTGGTTCTTGGCACATTCATGCTCTGGTTCGGTTGGTACGGTTTCAACCCTGGGTCTTTTAACAAAATCCTGAGTGCTTACTCCGCCGGTGGCTATTACGGTCAGTGGAGTGCGATCGGTCGGACGGCCGTCACCACCACCCTTGCAGGCTCCACTGCGGCCTTGACCACCCTTTTCGGCAAAAGACTGTTATCGGGTCACTGGAACGTAACCGATGTGTGCAACGGTTTGCTTGGTGGGTTCGCGGCCATAACTTCAGGGTGCTCCGTGGTCGAGCCGTGGGCTGCTATAATATGCGGGTTTGTTGCGGCTTTGGTTCTGATCGGTTTCAACAAGTTAGCAGAGAAGTTCAAGTTCGACGACCCGCTGGAGGCAGCGCAGCTTCACGGTGGTTGTGGCGCGTGGGGAGTGATATTCACGGCGTTGTTTGCCTCGGAGAAGTACGTAAGGGAGGTTTACCCGAATAAACAGGGTCGACCATACGGGTTGTTCATGGGCGGGGGTGGAAAGCTGTTGGCTGCTCATGTGATTCAGATATTAGTGATAGCCGGGTGGGTCAGCGCCACCATGGGTCCTTTGTTTTTCATTCTTCATAAGCTTAAGCTTTTGCGGATCTCTGCCGAGGATGAGATGGCGGGCATGGATCTGACCCGGCACGGTGGATTTGCTTATGTTTACCATGACGACGACGACGAATCTCAAAGGAACGGGATCCAATTGAGAAAAATTGGACCTGCTGCTGTTCCCAGTACAACTATTTAGAAATTACTTTATTATCATTATCATCGACATCATCATTATTATTATTTCAGAATATAATTATGTTATCTTGGTAGATTTTTGGATAAGTGGGTGGGTACTGGGTAGTGCATATTGAAGATAACGAGTGGTTGGAGCAGAGTCTTTTGTTTCTGTGTTCATTACCTTGGATCATGCCGTGCAAGTGAAGTGATGCAATAACCTGAACGCGGAGAAGAAAAAGACTTCAATTTTATGATATTAGTAATGGAAAATAATAGTTTTGTTTCTTAGGAACCAAACAAAAGACCCATCATCGTTTTACTTTTCAAAGGTGATGATTTTTCTCATAGACTTATGTCCACGTGGGTCCCATCCAGGTTCCTGTGATGCTAGAAGATTGGAACTGGTAAAACCCTTTGAATACTGTCAGTGGAATCACTCAGCCGTTCACACTGAATCCAAAAGATCTTTTATCATAGAAAAAGAAGAGGAAGCCCAAAAGACATGATAAATCAGAAAAAAGAGCACCAATTACCATTGAAAAAGCTAAAAAACCATTTGGTGGCTTTTACTTTTAGGCCACGTTTGATTCCAATATAACCACCTTACCTGTGCATACTTAAAAATATTATTTAAAATTTTTTATAAATTAAAATTAATTAATTAATTTTTATTTAATAATCTTTTCAATTAAATAAGTAAATATTCTTTTTAAATCGTATTTTAACTGTTTTAATTTATTTAATTTCTAATTAATTTTATGACGATTAATTTTTGAAATCTTAAATTTTTTAATTCCGATTCAGTTTAATATATTATTAAGAAAACGATTAAAATATATAAAAAATTGTAAACTTTTTGAGAATTTTTTCTTTAAATTTTATTATTAAATTAAAATGTCTCAAAAAATATTTAATTTTTAAATTTAAGATCTCAGGTATATTACTCGAGAAACAAATAATTTTTAAATTTAAGATCTCAGGTATGTTACTCGAGAAACAAATCTTTTAATTTTTAACTAACTTCAAACTCTCAAAATCTATCTTTTAAAGATTTAGTAAACAATAATTTAAAAATTAATAAAATTGTAAATTTTATATTTTCTAATTACAATAAAGATTACTAACATATATAAGATACAATTAAGAATAAAAATAATAATATTTTTAAAATTCTTATGTTGCATATTATATTATATATATACTTTTTTCTAAACAGAGAAATATATAATTATTATTTTTTAGATGCTCACTGAGTAAACTTTCCAATTGACATAATAATTTGTAAAGTATACTAATCGAATATCCTATACTAAACAAATCTTGTACGATAAATTCAATTGATTCACGTCTCATTTATAGAGCTAAAATCAGTGCAAGGATTAAAATGTTCAGTTAAGCTTAAAATCCCAACAAGTACCCATTATGTAATACGATCAAAAGTGTCAGAAAGTAGGTAAAAAAATTGACAGAACACGACCTTTTGTTCGTGATAGTAATTGATATGACACTATTAGGGCAACTGCGAAGCAAATAGCATGCTTTCGGTATCTCGGATCTTTTCTTCTCTTTTTTTTTTTTTTTTGACAGAGGAATCGTTATCTTTTTATATGCATCTTAGATAAGTGTCTGAATTGATACAATACTTTACAAATTATACTAATCAGTACTTTATATTAGGTAAATTATATATAATAGATTTGATCGAGATAGTATAAATGGAGAGATTTAAATATATAATTTTTTGACCTCATGCTCCTTACTCCACTAACTAAACCATCATTAAGAGGCTTAAGAGTGTTTATCGATAAAAGTAATCCCCATAAGAATTAGAAATTTTGTTACTTTTATAATTTTCAATGAATAAAAAATTGATTGAATTGTAAAAATTTTAAACTGGTTAACTTAATTTTTAAAATTTCAATTTACTTTAATAATTTTTATTATTAAACACTTATTAGTTTATTTTTTATAAATTAATATATTTTTATAAATTAAAATAAACCAATTATTTTAAATAATTTTTTAAATTAAACTTCAAATTCTTTCATAAATAAGTGTAATCTCCTTTTATCATATTTTAAATTCATGGTATAAACCTACAATTTCTTTTTAAAATATTGATAATTTGGTGGGAAGAATTTTTGCAATTTTCCATTATGAGAGGATAAACAATATAAACTAGGCTATTAATATATATATATATATATTCAAAATTATTTTTCTATCAGGGCTATTTTTGTAATTTGAACTTGTAATCTTATAGTTACAAAAGATCTACACATAAAATAATATTACTTATCATAATTATTTGAAACTCTTTTGAGTAGTATAAATATGATTGTCAAATTTTAGCAAAGATTATCAACATTGATTCATTGGTGGAGGAATTTAAACAATGTTTCAAAAACCAAACCTATTATATTGATTCGACAGTAAAAACTTTGAATCGGTTAAAATTTCAGTTCGACTTTTAACTTTTCGGTTTAATTTAATTTAATAATATTTATTATTAAAAACTAACCAAATTATTAATTAATCGGTTAATTTTTATGTCTGATTAATTTTTAATAATAAACTAATAAGCTCTTCAATTTTAGTTCGTTATCCTTATGTCGGTAATGTGAGGGTGTTAGAGCTACGTAATCTAAAAATCGAAGAGTAAGAGTGTAGAGAACAAACTGAAAACGAAAGAAATGACTAAAATCAAAGCATAAGGTCATCAGAGTTATGTAATCTAATTTAGGTCATTTTTAAAGAACATGTTGTGTTTAATTACATGCTTAAATGACATATTTTTATTAATCTTAATTGTTATGTTGATTTTAGCTTACGTATATTAATAGTTAAAGTTTATGAAATATGTAGGAAGTCACGTTAGCAAATTTAACGAAAATATTAATGTAGAGTTAAAATTAAAAAATTAAAAAATTGAATATTATATTGCTATTTTTTAAAATTTGCGTGGAGAAATTTGCAAATATAGTTAAAATAAAAGCTTGGTCGATATTTTAAAAATAGTTTATTTAGTAATTGGTATTTATCCCCAGGTATGAGATGAACTTCGGAAATCCAGAGTTTAGCAATCGGCCTCTCACGACCCAATATAACCGATAAACGTTATCAACCGAAAATGGCAGACCAGAGGACAGCATAAAATGGGACCAAGAAGAAACCAGCGCTGCATAACATTGTAGCTGGGAAATATTTTCCCATGGAGGTTCTTGCAACCTCAACCACTCTCCCTCGTCCTTCTCGCTTCGTTATCTTCCACTCCAACAGATTCCCTCTTAATTCCACTCTTTTCCTGCCCACCAGTGCTCGGGTAACCATTTCTTCCTTTCACCTCTGCTTTGATGATATCTGTCGGGTAGTAGTATTAGTAAAATACTAATGAGTTAACTTTGGATTAATAAATTATGATGTGATATGGACTGTTAGATTTGTTAAAAGCACAGTAATTGGTGGTGTAAAGAACGTGGAAGTTCTAGTCTGACATGAAATTTCCTCCTTTTCAAAATTAGTGGTTTTCACTACTAGTTGATTAGGACATGGTTATGACAAATTGTACATTAGTTGTTAAAAGAACAAATTGAAAGAGCGCCTGAAGAATGGAATTTTAGGAACAGTGAATCCAGATGGGTGTCACGGTGAAAGTTTGTTTCCTTTTTTCCATCTTCATTTGAAACACCAATTTTTGTGGCTTCGACAACAATTGGGGCAGCAATTAGGCGTTCCATTGTGGAGTGGAGTCCCTCATCATAACTGTAATGCTTCCCTAACCCTGAGTATATAATTGGTCAAGTGAAAAGAAAATGGGTGTAGAATGCATAAACTGAATGGCTGTCTTTATTATAAAGTAGAATTTTCCGATGCAGAGAAAAACTTTTGGTTGATGCCTCATCATAACTTTAATGCTTCCCTAACCCTGAGTATATAATTGGTCAAGTGAAAGGAAAATGGGTATAGAATGCATAAACTGAATGGCTGTCTTTATTATAAAGTAGAATTTTCCGATGCAGAGAAAAACTTTTGGTTGGTGTATTTATTAGCTTTGGTTCGATATGTTACATAGGCACTACCGCACAAATCTCTATCTGTATAGGTGGTAGAAGCTAGAATACATAGCCCATGGCTGGGAGCCATTGTGAATTACAGGCAAAGATATTACAGCAAGGATGGAGCTTGGACTGATGACCTGTTACATCATCCTTTACAAAGAATCACCAGAAGTCATTCTTTGCAGCTTAGTTTGTCTTTGATAAGCTACGGATGGAATCTCAAGTCAAGGAGATATGGCTGCAAGCATACATCCTCAGTGATTTATTCAGAAAAAATGAGAAAACATGCATCCAAATTTTTCGTCCACTTAGTCACTGCAATTCTACTTGTTACATCAGCTTCTAATGTCATTAGCTCCAATGCCTCATGTGAGTATAAGGTACTATGTAAATATGAAAGTGGAACTGTCAGATTCCCAAGTGATGATTTTCTTTTTCCTCCTATGGTCTTTGTCTATGCTTAGGGGCCCTTACTGAAGAGAACCTCCTCTTCCTGGAGGCATGGAGAACCATTGACCGTGCATATGTTGATAAGACTTTCAATGGTCAAAATTGGTTCCGTTACAGGGAAACTGCATTGCGGAATGAACCAATGAATACACGTGAAGAGACATGTATGATTCCCTTCTTTGTAGCCATCTGTCTTGGTGGTTTACTGCACCTCATCTATCTTGAGAAATTCTAATTTTTCTTGCTTATCTGAAAGCTCTACTGATTCGAAAGACGTGATGCTACTTTCTTAGAAACGGAAATAGGACCTTTGTTATTTATGATAAAGCCACAAGGCTATATGACTTGTTTCTTATTGTGGCTATTTGCATTGATCTGCAATATTGTGTGCCCAATTATCCATGATGATTGTTCAGAAAAGTGTGTTTAAATGAGTTGAATGTGTAACAAATATATTTTGAAGTTTATTTTTGCTGATTGTTTATGAGTTCTCGAGCTTTTTCTATAGTTTCTCTGGACTGTTGATTGTTATGTCCACATAAAGTCTGCAATCAATTTAATGTTTTTTCACCTCCTTAAACTCTCTTTTGACTATATTGCACTAATATATGCTGATAGCAACTCTTATATTGAACCTCAAATGAACTTTATCCGATTCTTCCCGACCTCTGCTTGGACAACAAACTCAGTTTTGCTGCAGTAATGCTTTCTTTTTGGGGAACAAATGCTTCTTAGATGTGGCTAGAATATCTGGTAGAATGGATAGTTTTTGTTTTTCCTTTTTCTCTCAAAGTTACGTTTAGACATGGAACAATATTTCCCGACAAAAGAGCTGCTTCTGAAACTAAATTACATTTGGAAACATGCAATCCTTTTAATACAGATGAATTATGTAAACTGCAGCTTATAGTAATTTTGTTTTATCAATATTGATAAATTTAACCATTTTATCAGATTACTTTACTGGACTTCATAAAAGTTGCAGACATATGTCACTTTCCTAATCTTAAATGGTGGATTTTTTACACAGATATGGCTATAATGAAGATGCTTGCGACCCTGGATGACCCTTTCACTAGGTTTCTGGAACCTGAAAAATTTAAAAGTTTGCGGGTATGAGGCAACTTATTCATCTCATTTGTACTGTTATTATACTTTAATCTTAGCAATAGGGAGGATGTTGAATCCATTACTGTGTTGTATTCTATGAAGGAATCATACAAATCTAATAAAAACCTGTCTGTATATTCTATGAAGGCAGTCTGGGACACAAAGTGCTTTGACCGGGGTAGGCCTATCAATAGGCTATCGTACAGTCTCTGATGAATCACCTGCTGGGCTTGTTGTTATTTCAGCTTCTCCTGGAGGTCCTGCAGATAGGGCTGGAATTTTATCTGGGGATATTATCCTTTCAATTGATAATACAAGCACCGAAAGCATGGGAATTTATGATGCAGCAAACCGGTTACAGTGAGTATCTTGTTCCTGACACGATTAACTGGAAACTAATTGTTAATGATGCCCTCTTATCGATAGGATAGTCTAATGAAAAACTTCCACGTTGGATTTTAGGGGACCAGAAGGAAGTTCGGTGGAATTAACCATTCGCAGTGGATCTGAAATAAGGCATTTTGATTTGATGTAATTCCCCTCAATTAACCTCTCAATTCATGCATATCAACTAGAAATTTGGTGCTTTTATGTTTTTTCCTGGACTCTCAAATCAATTAGCAAAATGATTACAGTATATTTCTTTTAGTAGATTGTAACTGATCAACTGCTTGTTTCCAGGAGGGAGAAAGTCTCTCTAAATCCAGTCAAATCAAGACTTTGTAAGGTCCCTGATTCAGAGAAGAATTTCCCAATGATTGGTTATATTAAACTAACATCATTCAATAAAAATGCTTCAGGTAGGTAGAGGTAGCTGCTTTTATCTGTTCAACCCTGTCAAAAGGTTATATTGTAGTATAACTGTCAACAAGCTATTTGTGTTCTTAGCTATGAATTGAAGGATATTTTTGGAATGATATGTTTTTGGAGGCAGTTTTGTATGATTTTAAAAGCACACTCTTGATGCCTAGACTTGGTACCAAATCATTTAAATTGTGTTAAGTTGCTGTCCAATTCTGTTGTAATTTCAGAGTAGTTACTCCAATCAAGTTCATTTTCTACGTCTTGAAATTTATAAATGAATCTAGAAAACTGTCTCAAAGGGAACTAAGGTCAATTCATCTTTCTTTGACAAATAAGCCTTTTTGATTTTTGTAGTGTTAAAATTTCAGTGCAAACCTTTGTTTTTCATTTTAGATGATGCATATTTATAGCTTTATTCTTCTGTGATCAAAAGGCAGTTAGAGTCTTAGAGATCATGAACGTTATACCTATAAGACATTTATTCAGTCCAAACAGCCAGCTTTTTTTCTAGGGACATATAATGCTCTTCAATGTTTCCTCTAAATTTGGGAACAAAATCACTTGACACCTCACCTCCAGAATATATTTTCCAGCTTCAAAGAAAAAAGAAACATCTATCTATTTGTACTCCCTGGTTTCCAATTGAAAAAGTTTGATCCATTTATCAAGATTATGAAGAATTTGGTTTTCCTGCAGGTGCAGTACAGGAAGCTATTGATAGTTTAAGGACCCATGGTGTCAACGCCTATGTGTTAGATCTTCGAGATAACAGGTGATAAGCTTTTAACATAGTACAGTTTAAACTGGGGCTTTTGGCAGATTATATGACGAGGTTCAATTTGCTGCAGTGGTGGGCTGTTTCCTGAAGGAGTTAAGATTGCCAAGCTTTGGTAAGTAATTTCAGATATTTGTTGGCGAACAACTTCCATATAATACAACTTGATTTTGAATGTGGTTCTCTTACTTTTACTAGTCACGTCTTTAGTCGAAAGGAAACTTGTACTTTTGTTAATCATGTAATTCTCAGAAAGTTCTTAGATAAACATTTACTATACAGAACTGTTTTGGAGCTAGAGTAGTGCCAAAGAAGTACACTCGTTGGGGTTTAACCTTGCTGTTTTTGTATCCGCAACATCTTTACATGTCATTCAGTTCTTTATACAAGTTGGAAATAATTTTCATTTGAGTTCGTTGAAACTGTATTATAATGTTTGATAATTTGGTCTAGTAAAGAAATTCTGGTGTGTCTTTGCTTACAATTTTCAAGGCATTTGGTTAATGAGGGATTCCTGCCACAAATTCATTGAAGACGATCTTTTTCTTACCTAGATATTAGTGTTTCAGGTTAGATAAAGGTGTGATCGTTTATATTTGCGACAGCCGTGGTGTAAGAGATATATATGACGTGGACGGCGGTGGCGCCATAGCTGCTTCAGAACCCCTGGCTGTTCTGGTATGTTTCCTGATAACTGGGGCTGGTTCAAGCTACAGCTTAAAGGAACCCAAAATTGAAATTGCATAAAACACCATGGTTTTGTGTCTGCTTAATCAACCATAAAAACCTACCTAATCAATTCTCATAATTCGTCCTCATGCATGTGAATTTGAACTTAATATCTGTAGGAAATCCGGTAACAGTCTCTTGAGGTTTCCTTCAATTAGGTGAACAAGGGAACTGCAAGTGCAAGTGAAATCTTAGCTGGTGCATTGAAAGACAATAAACGTGCTGTGTTGTATGGAGAACCAACATTTGGCAAAGGGTAATGTTAATGTCACTGCTCACTACCTTCTCTGCCTTTTAAGCGATTGTTTTGATGTCAAAAGTCCATTTCCTTCCTGTTCTGCAGCAAGATTCAGTCAGTCTTTCAGTTATCTGATGGATCAGGACTGGCTGTTACAGTTGCTCGTTATGAGACTCCTGCTCACACTGATATTGACAAGGTCTACTGCTACTTATATACAGTTGATTCTATTTGCATTGTTTTGGACTCTTTTCTGATTCACTGTTGTAAAATTCCATTGTAGGTTGGTGTAATTCCTGATCATCCATTGCCAAAATCATTTCCCAAGAATGAGGATAGCTTTTGTGAGTGCCTCCAGAATCCTGCATCTACTTGCTATGTCAATAGAGTTCAGTTATTTGCTAGTTGACTGAGTCTTTTGTGAGAGAACGTGGTTATTCTTTCTTAATTGTACTCACAAACTCTATTTTTGATCTTTTAATTGATTTTCATCGGTAACCACAACCAAGAATGCCTACTTAAACATCAAGTTACAAAGCTGCAAGCTTCCTTTGATTGCTTAATGAGGAGGATGATGGATATTATAAATAATCTCAGATTTAATTTACGGAACTAAAATAGAGGCTAATTTATAAATATCATTTGGATCGATTATGTGATTTATATTTAAATATTAATTTATTCAAAATATGAATTTATGCTTATTACATGTACAAATAATCTATTCAACGTACATTTAAAAATAGTAGTTATAAATTTTATTGATATTAAATAAAATCATAATGTCTTATTCTAATATATGAAGATAATTAAATCAACTTAATTTTATTAGACAATATTTGAATTAATTATTAAAATGACGTTATTTTAATTTATAAGCTTTTAAATTAATAACTGATTAAAATAAAATTTTGTTGGCGATAAGAATTTGAATTATGAAAAGTAAACTGAATTTAAAACTAATTTTTTAAATTCAAAATCAATTTTGGCCATTTGAGTTTGATAGGTGGGATAATATTCGCCATCTCTATAAGTGTTTTGTCCCAGTCGTTGTCAAACGGCACCGTAATAGCCGACATAAAGTGTAGTAAGTTGCGTTTGGCTGTTCGAATCGGTGGAAGGGCAGAGAGACGGGAGAGGGAGAGAAAGAGATGCAGTCGGTGCAGACAGACTTCTTCGTTGCGGATGTGGAAGAGCAGGCAGCCACCGTGGCCATGGACGTAGATGACGTTGATCCTCTCGAGATCTTCTCCGAGGGTGTCATCAACCTCGACAACAAGCTTGCCGACGCCGATTTCTTCAATAACTTCGACGACGACTTCGACGACTCCGACTTCAACTGATTCATCCCAAAACAAGTCCTCTCGTTTTACTTTGGTTTTCGCTGCTCACCCCGTTGATTTCGGTTGTTAAATTGCTGGGTTGAAGTTAATTGTTTCCAATTTAGGACTTACTGAACTTTTGATTTCTATTTGACGAATGCAAGCAAGAGTTTGTTTTCCTTTATACATATATTTCAGATAATTGAAGCAAATCTGTTTGTGATTTCCATCAGAACAATATTTGAAATGTACCTAAGTGGAACTTTGGGTAAAATTTGTTGAAGTAGCCTTTTTGTTAGTTAGGCAATCCTATAGGTCTTGGATGTTTAGCTTAGGGTTTGTTCTAGCCGCTAAAGGGCACCAATGTTCAATAAGCCAGGCATGGAACATGAACCTTTTATAGATTAATCATAACTTTTAGTCCTTGTTACTGTTTGCTGACTGACAGCTTTCTGTCTATAATTCCTATTAACCACTCAATTAGAAGATTTGTCTCGTTGGCATTTATCTACTCAGCAGGTTTTTAGGTTTTGGTTATCTTTGTTATGTGCATTGTTTGGTTTTGCAATCTTACGTCTTTCACTTTGCAAGTCGTTGTTCTCAAGGATGTAACGAGAATCTTACACTTTGATGATCTAGACGTAGAAGCTGTAGGTACAATCTCTATGATCTTGTGCTTGTCGATTTACCAATTTGCGGTAGTCATATTGATATGTTGATTGTTCAAATCATGGTCAAGCTCTTAAGAAGATTGGAGTGGCTTGGTATCTGCTGGTTTGTATTGGTTAAGACTTTCATTTAATTAAATTGAGTTTAGAATCTAAGTCCAGATTTGAAATTGCCACCCATAAGGCCTGCGTTTCTATCCTCTCCTTATTTTCATGTGAAGGGACGGCATGTGCTCAAGTTGTAAAAGAAAAATACCCATTTGTAAAATTATTGAATACGAATTGGATCATTGGATGGGATGTTGAGATATGATCCGAATATGCCGACAAGGTATGTGCACCTTAAGACGCCACGTAATTGGACCCATCCTGTAAACTACCGAAATTGGCCTGCATTTTCTTCCAAACTAGACGACATCCGCGACCCTTCTAAATCCGGCCACTTGGCCGCCAAACTTGTACTACACAGGCCACCATCCACATATCTCAACGGTGGTCCCCACGCTTCCTGCAATCAAAGTATCGGATCAAAGGTAATCACATACACAGAATCTTCCGCATCCTAGCACCAAATGATCACGGTTCACCAGGCCAGTGCCACCCGTCTAACTTTAAGCACACACGAGTCTCATCCTCACCTCACGGTAACTTTAATCACCCTCAGCCACGCGCTACACACGCCGGCTCTCAATTTCCTCTCGCCATCCACCCCATGGCGCGGCCTGACCCAAAAGTGCACGACATGTTAAACAGTAGCAATCCCATACTTGTCGCTTCCTAATTCGTTCTCCTTTTTATTCAATTATAAAAAACAAAAAAAATCCGAAAAGGTCGGCCCCACTCCCGTTGGAAACGCTTTACGCGCTTTTAGATCCAGCCGTCCATCATCACTTGTAGATGAGAGATCGTAGCCGTCGCCTTTTCACACACCCCTTGAGCCGCCACGTAGCGACAAGTACACGTGTCGCTGAGTTAGCGGATAAGCACAATAAGATTATTTTAATCTTATCTTCTCAATTTCTATAAATGTCACCCAGCCTCCTGCCATTCAGTTTCTACCTTATTCACGAACAAAGGCTCTGTTCATAGAAGAGAGAGATTTGCATACTTTCTAAGGTATTATAAAAAAAGGCTTTCATTTTAAATTTTTCTTTTGAATCTCGAAAGCAGACAGGAAGTGTACAGGAAATGGCAATGGATATCGCTCACCAGATCGGAGTTCTTGCTGGAACGCCAATCTCGGCAGAATCAATCACCGGCACCACCACCGGAGACGCCACAGCAACCGTTAACGCTGCGGCGGTTTGGAAATCTCCGGTTCCGAGCATACGATGCAAGATTCAGAAACCTGACAACGGGGAACAAAAGTCCCAACCAACGAGTCCATGTAGGTCTCCGATACTGAGCGCGATGCGTCCAGATCTGTCGGTGGCGTGCAAAGCATACGCGACGGGGCCGGGGCTGGTTGAAAAGGAGGAAAAGATGTACAAGGAGGGAGGAGCTGTGGAGAAAGGTAAGGGAGTTCCGGTATACGTAATGATGCCGTTGGACAGCGTCACGGCTGGGAACACTGTGAATAGGAAGAAAGCTGTGAACGCGAGTTTGCAGGCGCTGAGAAGCGCGGGAGTTGAGGGGATAATGATGGACGTGTGGTGGGGATTGGTGGAGAGAGATGAGGCTGGTGTTTATAATTGGGGAGGCTATAAGGAGCTTCTGGAAATGGCTAAACGACACGGCCTTAAGGTTCAGGCTGTCATGTCGTTTCACCAGTGTGGAGGCAACGTTGGCGACTCTTGCTTGTAAGTTTCTTTCACTTTTTTTCATCTTTTTTTATGCAGTATTATCATTAGTCATATCCTCCCAATGCTGTCTCTACGCGTTATGAGCATGCTCACATCAAAGTTATAGTAACTTTACAATATGAAGTGATGTTTTTTACTCGCACGATGGTACTAGAGTTGGATGAGCTTGGTAGGTAGTTGCGTGCAAGCAAAAAAACGTGTTCTTTAGAGAACATTTGTAGCTTTTAATATGGTGGCTTTTACGTAATTGTTATGAGTTTTGGTGAACTACAAGGGCTAGTCTAGATAAATGATGGATTGTTTTTGTCCCTTTGCAGCATTCCTTTACCCAAATGGGTTGTGGAGGAGGTCGACAAAAACCCAGATCTTGCATATACGGATCAGTGGGGAAGAAGGAATTATGAATATATATCACTAGGTTGCGACCCCCTTCCCGTTCTCAAGGGGAGGACCCCTGTTCAGTGCTACTCTGATTTCATGCGTGCCTTCAGAGACAACTTCAAGCATCTTCTTGGTGACACCATTGTGGTAGTTAACTAACTCCTGTTCCGGTTTTTATATTTCTTGATTTGCCACAAATGTTTGTTTTTGAGTACAATCCTTGGGCTGACTAAATGTTTAAAGCCATTGTAGGACTAGGATGTAGTTTAAGAACTTGGGTGGCTGTCATTATTTCAATTGACGCTTTACTGCTGTGGTTTTTGCTAGTTAGGAAAGTTTTTTCATGTTTTACGGGATTTTTGAATAAATATTTCCATTTACTAGGTTAGATTCTAAAATACGTCGAACATGAGAACTATAGCTGAACCTTGTCATTCTGAAACACCAAGAGTAGTACTTGACCCCTAGCTTTCCTTGTTATTCCGTTTTTTGGGTAGTTTTGACAGTGGACGACATTTGCAATGCCATCCCTATAGTCAGTATTCAAATTATTGTTTTTACTCTGAACCTTGTTATTCTGAAACACCACGAGTAGGAGTACTTGTTTTCTAGCTTGGGTGGTTATTCCGTTTTTTGGGTAGCTGTTATAGTGGACGACATTTGCAATGCCATCCCTATTGTCAGTATCCAAATTATTGTTGCAACAGTAGTACCATCTTATTTGTCAAATATTGTTTTGAATTGATGTTTTAACAAGAGTTTGCTCCATTCAGGAAATCCAAGTAGGAATGGGTCCAGCAGGCGAACTTCGCTTTCCTTCATATCCAGAGCAGAATGGAACGTGGAAATTCCCAGGAATTGGAGCATTCCAGTGTTATGACAAGGTATTTGCGATCTATCTTATTGTTCAAACAAGCTTTATATTAAATTTGTGTTTTATAGTTCTAGACTCAATTTGTGGAACCTGTTGCAGTACATGTTGAGTAGCTTAAAAGCTGCGGCTGAAGCTGTTGGCAAGCCAGAATGGGGTAGCACGGGGCCTACTGATGCTGGTCATTACAACAACTGGCCCGAAGATACCCAGTTCTTCAGAAAAGAAGGTGGTGGTTGGAGTACTTCCTATGGGGAATTCTTCCTATCCTGGTACTCTCAGCTACTTTTGGATCATGGTGAGAGAATCCTGTCATCATCGACGGCAATTTTTGAGAATACAGGTGTAAAGATCTCAGTAAAGGTTGCAGGGATCCATTGGCACTACGGTACCAGGTCTCATGCACCCGAACTCACAGCAGGATATTACAATACGAGATTCCGGGATGGTTATCTTCCTATTGCTCAAATGTTGGCTCGCCATGGAGCCATATTTAATTTCACTTGCATAGAGATGCGAGATCATGAACAGCCGCAGGATGCCCTTTGCGCGCCGGAGAAACTTGTCAAACAAGTGGCTATAGCAACTCGAGAAGCACAGGTTCCACTCGCTGGAGAAAATGCATTGCCACGACATGATGAATATGCACATGAGAAGATTCTGCAGGCATCGTCATTGAACATGGACGGGCATTCAGATGATAGAGAAATGTGTGCATTTACATACTTGAGAATGACCCCCCACCTCTTCCAACCAGATAACTGGAGACGGTTTGTGGCGTTTGTGAAGAAGATGAGAGAAGGGAAGTATCCTGATAGGTGTTGGGAGCAGGTTGAGCGAGAAGCTGAGCATTTTGTGCATGTCAGCCAGCCTTTAGTACAAGAGGCTGCAGTAGCACTCATGCATTAAACAGTTTGGGTTTGATGTGGTTGTTGTATTCTTAAGGAAAGATATTAGTTGAGTGACATTGTGGCTACTTCTATTATTATCCAAGTAGCTATGAAAATGTTACCTTAGCAAACCCCAAAGAGGGGAAGAAAACTCTATAACTCGTAAACGCACTTTGTATTTTGGGTATATGTTACTTTCGGTACCGATATTGGTTAAACATTTTATTTTATTGGCTTATTGTTTTAAAGGAGAGATCCTTAATGGCATGTATCTCGTGAACGAGCTGTGTGACTTTGTGACGAAACGAGATTCACATGTAATTTCGTTTGTCAGTTGTCATGAAGGGTGATATGCAATAAAGAGTGGTCAAGCTTCGCTTCATTCTTACCGCTCGTGTGCCTCGCTTTTGTTGGTATCACATGTTAGCTCGTCAATTGGGATGTTCGTGAAGGTTAGGGAGGCTAAACAATGGTGACTTTCAGCCGCAATCAACTTTGGCTTCACGTATCCAACACGCGTTCTACTTTTAGTACCGATTACCTTTTTATGATACGCTCTCAATTACTGTTTACCAAGACTTTTTCCACAGCAATTCTGTGACTAATTTCAATCACACAACATACATTCTCGGTGCTGGTTCGGCATTGCTGCAAGTGAAATGCTTGATCCACTCTGGGAACCTACTCAGGATGTTGGTGCGTTGCTAAGCATAGCCGGCCAATCATCCAAAAAAGTCCACATCCGAAGACACAAGGAAGACCCGTCACCAAGCTTCACCCAGACATATAGTGCTGCAGTACTAGGCGGTAACACGGGTGGGGCTGAGCTTGAGGAAAAAGCATGGCCTGCTGAAAAATACGTTGATTTTGAGGAAAGCGGCATACGACTAATCGAAAGCGAAACAGGGAAAGGAATCGAATTATCTACCTTGTTCAAAGAACGCCTCGATCAGCAATGGGAGCGAGCAGTTATCGTCAAACTCGTAGGGCGCCGAATAGGCTACCGAATACTAAGCCAACGCTTGAAATCCTTGTGGTAGCCGAAAGGGCCACTGAAGATTATTGATCTGGACTATGAGTTCTTCTTAGTGAAATTCATTGAGGAAGACAACTATTTGAAGGCGCTAACCAGTGGCTCTTGGATCATCTTCGGCCATGCGTTGTCGGTGCAACGATAGCTTCCCACTTTCCGGCCATCCCAAGGTATTGTTCCTCGCGCCGTGGTCTAGATAAGGTTTCCTAATCTTTCGATTTCTTGTTACCATCCCAAGATTCTAATAGCTCTAGGGAACATGGTCAAGCAAACAATCAAAGTAGACGAAGCAACCACAACCACGTAACGAGGAAAATATGTAAGAATTGTGGTCGACGTCGACCTCCAAGTACCACTATGCCCAACAATGGAGTTTGACAGAGAACCAATCCGGGTGGCTTACGAAGGACTTCACCAAATCTGCCTAACATGCGGCGTGGTTGGCTACGAGAATGGCAACTGTCAAGTGCCCACAACCAAACCCACAACGCACACGAACTCGCATCAGGTTGATGGAGATTTGCAGGCAGTGGCGGAGGACCAACACAATACGGCAACCACAGTAACGAACACTGACAACTCCAATGTCTTTGGCTCGTGGATTAAGGTGCAACGGTCACTTGCGTGGAAAGGAAAACAAAAGCAATTGCATCAATCCTTGAAGCCGACTCGTGCAGCGAATCGACAGGAGGGCTCACGTTTTGCATTATTGGTAGATAACTTGGAGGCTCCAACCCACAGAAGCTCCCTGAAACACATTTTAACTTCAGCCTCGCTAACATAGTGGACGATGCGATAAAGACGGGTCGCGAGCCAAGGGCCTCGCCCAAAGGTCGACGCACAACGTCCACTGGCCCAGCAACAAGGAAGGGCAAAAGCCCACAGGCTCAATCACGGGGAGGACTGGCCTTGACCACCAAGGAATTAAGTCCAATGCAAAGTTTTAACCTCCAGCCCAACCACCCGACAGCCCATACGATAGTAACTCTACTAACCCATCAGACGATATTGAGAGCTCGACCCCCAATCGAGGGGCAATCGTTAATACTGGGGACGACCAGTCCACCTGTGGAGGGAATTGAGGAGAAAGCGAATCCCAAGGGACCTACTAGTCCTGAATTCACTTTACCACCATCGGAACGTCCAGACTGCATGGCAATCGAGACCTTTTCGGAGACCAGTTGTAGAGGGCAGGGCGAGCGAGAAGAATTAATGCCACAAGCCCCAGAATGCCCAGGTACTGTTGAGGCGGGAGGGGTCCTAGACCCCACGTGAGCTTAGGCCTTTTTTCTCTAACCGATTTTTTTATGTCCATAT
>JAOSBN010000179.1:53948841-54003189 GCA_027563595.1 Erythroxylum suave | reverse complement strand
AAGAACAAGCAACCCTAAGTTATCACACTAATTTAGGATATCTCTATCTCTAACTCTAATGTGTCTATCTTCCTAATACACAAATCACACTTCACCTCTAAGTCCATCATGTGATTTTTAAGATTGCATCTATGGTGATCAAGCATAAAAACAACAATGAAGCTCAAATAAGATAAATATAACTCAAGAACTTTCATTCAACATCAATCAATCCATAAAATATCAACCAATTCACAAAATAGGCTACATCCCTAACCCTAAATGGGGTTTAGTTCCAGAACATCACAACAGAATCAAAACAGAGGGGAACAAGCAACAATAAATACAGTAGAGAGAGAAAGTTAAAAGAACACAAAACAAGCTTCCTTCTCTCCCCTTTCTTCCTCTTTGTTCCTCCCTTTTTGTGCCTCCACTGTTTTGCCTTCCTTTTAGTGTCAGATCCCCCTGTTTAGGTCTTTAAAACGAATATATATAGTGTCTTGGGGTCAAAGATACCTAGTTTTTACTAAACAGGGGAATAAAATTCGTATTTGCACCGTCAATGTCTGTTAGGTGGATATAATGTCTGTTTAGTGGACACTTACAGGTCTGCGGAGTACTTTGGACAGTACATGTCCGTTAGGAGGACAGTTATGGGTCTGTTATCCACCTTTCTCTGCTGATGTCCGTTTGAAGGAACTTTATGTCTGTTGGGTGGACATACACTGAACATCTTCATAAGCATGCCACTTTTTGACCCTTTAGAAAGTCAGATCACTCCGTAGGGTCTTCATGAAGGTTATAGAGCTTGGAGTCCTCTTCAAAATCGTGCTTGAATAAATCTAATCCGATATCTCCAATAAAAGTTATATGATTTGTCCCAAAATCTCTCCAATTGTACCTATTAAGCAATAAAGTTGAAATGTGAGAATTAACCAATTAAAGTGCATAATTCACATGAAGATAAGTCAAATTAGTTCCAATTTATCCCAAAATCATATATAAATAATTTTACTTATCAAATTCTCCCACACTTGAACAATTGCTTGTCCCCAAGCAAAAATAGAAGAAAACTAAATACGAAATCCACAAACAAGATATTGATTCCACTTTCGTAGGTGTACGGTGGAATTTAGCATATGTCAAAAGCCTTTAAACCACTATGTGTCCATAATGGAGGAGTTAGAGTCTCTTGAGGGTTTACTTAAAACGAATGATACCCACAAACATTTTCTTTCCATCATTCCACACCTAATCATCATTATAGTTCAATCCAATAAGTTGAAAGCATTATAGGTAAGAATTGAAACATAGACATAAGGCCACAAAATACTTCATAAATTAGATCACAAACAGAGCAATAATAAGACATCATAATGCTTCAACTAATCAAAATCATATGCCATGAATGAAGTCTCTCATAAAGCATTCACTTCCACACAAGTGTTTAAGGGTGACTCTCAATCATCTTCTAATGCATGTCTCTTACCATAAGCTTGCATCTTATCTACTTCTCCACTACTCCCATCCATGACATGTCCATGAATCAAAAAGGTCTTTATTCCTTTGGTTGTAATGGGGCTAAGGGGTAAAGTAAGCTAAGAAAGAAAGGATAGGAATTCAAACCTTCAACAGTTAGTAGAGCACAACTATAGATATTACAACCATTATTGGCAATTTTTTACTGAAAAATTGCCCAATAACCATAATACTTAGACAACTCCACCAATATTGTCAACATTTCCCATCATTCTTTCAATTTGGGATTTGAAGTGAACATGCCCAATTTTTGAAAACATCGTTTAGATGCCAAAATTTTCTTTTCTTTTTCTTTTTTTTCTTTTTTCACTTTTTTTTCAGTATGTTCCTTCAATTTTAGTACAAAACACCCCCACACTTCTTCCTTTGTATACCTATCAATAAAAATATTGACTACATAACATTTATAGCTCTACTAACCATTGAACAAGGGTAAATTTGTTTTTCTTGGTTCAAGGTTCATTGGAATAGGTTTGCAAAGAAAAAGACTTAAATACAATCAATAAGCACAAAGGGTTCACTAGGGAATTGATATGTTAAAAGAGTTAGCTATTTGGCTCAAGCTCAATCCTAGTGCCTTTTATCACTTTCATGAACATACCATAGTATGATTATGTAACCTCGAAAAGATGTAATGCAAATTCTAGAAGTAAACATACATAGAAGAGAAAACCATGCCACTCACAAGAAAAATAGGATTGTGTGCAATCCTTTAAGCTCAAAATAGCTCACTTGGTGATGTTTTCTCATTCAAAGCATGCTCATTCAATCAATTTAACATTATAGCATCCAATTGTGACAAGGTATGTAATCAGTTTAATCATATTGTGCATCTTAGTTAAGATCAATCTTGCCTATAATACCATTAACTCACTAAATTGAATTATAAGGACAATTAGAATGTGTAAGATGTATAAGTATGCAACATGCATGATGAAATTCAATGCAAAATTAACAAAAAACAAAAGAATTTTTTTATTTGGAAATTGTAGGATAATTCAATGCAACAACATTATGCATGCAAAATCATCGATTATCCCACCCCCACACTTAGAATCAACATTATCCTCAATGTTGGGCAAAATAAAAGAGAGAAGAATGGAATAAAGAGTAAGGGAAAAGAAACTCCCTGAATGAACAAGTTGCAATGTTATAAAACCAAATTCCGTATCTTGGATTTCTATCACCAATTAAGCTTGGCATCACAAAAATTATGAAGATATAACAAAAGATCCCTGGACTTATCCTTACAATTATCCAAAATAACATAAAAAAATAAAAAATAGGGGCAGAGTAACATAAAGTACAAGCTACATGCATGAAATTGAAAATGCACATTTACTCCTAGGATCCTATGGTATCATCCAGTATTAGTCCGACGGGGTTGGCTAGTGCTCTACAAAAACCATCAACATATCTCACAAGCTCAACCTCAACCAACACAGAATCATAACAGTATCAATCTTAACAACCCAAAACCAAAACAATTGCAAGCTTAACCACAAACTCAATCGTAATTCAACTATAACGCAACCACAATGTAGCAATTTCAACACAAACACTACCGATAGTAGTGAAAGAACACTTACCCATACCAAATGGAAGTGGAGATTGCGTATAATCTGTCTGAAACTTCAAAAAGATCCCCAAAATCAAAGAACATAAGAGTGGTGGCAGTATTGTCGTGGAAGAGAGCAGACTACAAATGAATGAGGAGATTACGGTTATTGTTGGTGGATGGTGCTGTCAAAGGGAATGGAAGAAGAAAAGAAGAGAAGAAAACATGGTTAAATTTGAGTGAGAAGGTGAAACAGGTAAGGGAAGATTGGAGGAAGTGAATAGCATGAAGGGTGGTAAAAAGAAAATGGGGGGAAAATGCAGGGAAGAGTGTGAGAAAGAAGAGGGAAACAAAATTTTAAAACTGAGTACGAGAAATGTCCATTAAGGGATGTAATGTTCGCTAAATGGACCTTCTCGGGTTTCCCTGAAGTGAGATGCTGAGTAGTGTCCGTTAAGCGGATCTTCTCAGGTTTTCTATGCCCATCTCATTTAGTTCACTCCTAATTTGCCCCTTTAAAACCGTTCTATTTAGGATAAATCTGAATAAAGCATCGAGATTCGATGGATTTACTGCGTTATTCTACCAAACCCAATGGGACACAGTTGGTCTAACGATCGTGAAGTTGATCCAGAGACTCTTCAACAATGAAGCCTGGGAGCCGGAGTTGAATCAAACGATTTTGGTCCCAATTTCCAAAGTTCAGTCCCCAAAGTATATTACTCAGTTTAGGCCTATTAGTTTATGCTCAGTAATATATAAAACCTTATCCAAAGTGATAGTCAACCGGCTGAAACCTCATATCAATACTTTAGTGGCAAATAACTAGTGTAGTTTCATCCCTGGGCGACAGATCACAAATAACATCATCATCGCCTAGGAGATCATTCATTCAATGCGCCGGAAACGAGGCAAGCTTGGATACTTTGCACTGAAAGTTGACCTAGAAAAAGCCTATGATCGATTAAAATGGCAGTTCATCCAGGACACCCTCCTGGAACTGAGCATTCCTGTCATCCGCACCAGCCTCATCATGAAATGTGTGTCCATGGTCACGATGCAAATTGCGTGGAATGGCATACATTCAGGACCGTTCAGCCCTTCTCGGGGTATTAGACAAGGCAATCCATTATCGCCCTACCTTTTTATGCTGTGTATGGAACGATTAGGCCATCTCATCTCCAATGTGGTGAATCACGATAGGTGGAAACCCTTCAAGTGGGGTCGGACAGGACCCCCCATTTCCACCTCTTTTTTGCAAATGACCTAGTTCTCTTTGGAGAAGCTAAAAAAATGCAGGTAGCAGAGGTTGCGCACATTCTTGAGGAATTCTGTAGCGTGTCAGGGCATAAAGTGAACTGTGCTAATACTCGAATTTTCTTTCCAGGAATGTTCCTCCGGCATAAGCGTAACGACTCAGTCATATGTTCAAGATTCAAAGCACGAATAACTTGGGGAAAAACTTAGGAGTGCCTTTGTTACACGAACGAACTAAGCGGCACACCTATCAATACATCCTTGATCGAGCACAACAACAACTAGCAGGGTGGTGAGCGAGGGAGTTATCCATGGCGGGGCGTATCACATTAACCAAATCTGTGATAGCGTGCCTCCCCATTTACACGATACAAACGGTTCGATTGCCTAGGACACTATGTGACGAACTGGAGAAAATTATGAGAACATTTATCTAGGGTTCATCTAATAGCCAGCAAAAGATCCATCTTGTTAACTGGAATGCAGTGTGTCGTCCGAAACATCTCGGTGGACTAGGACTCAAACACATTCGAGCAATGAACGATGCACTACTGACCAAGCTCAGCTGGGCATTGCTTACTAAACCTTCAGCTTTATCTTTTGAGCAAAATATCGAACAGATGTTCATTAGATACCACAAAACCTGACCAAACAAGGGGCATCGAGCATTTGACGGGGGATAGCCACCACGTGGGACTACGTCCGACAAGGGCTCCACTGGAGACTAGGAAACGGTAAACAAACACGATTATGGATCGATCAGTGGATAACCAACTAGGGCCCATTAATTACAGAGACAACATCCCCCCTTCCAGACTATCTATTGCAGACATCCATAGCATAGTATGCGGACGAGGAGGGCACTTGGAAGTGGGACATGATCCATCGATATCTTCCTTCCTTAGTGTGTAAAAGGCTTGCCAATATTCGCCCTCCTGCCACGAGCAGCGAAGACGACCAGATAATTTGGAGCCCAGGACCCACTGAAAAATTCATCATAGCTTCAGCTTATGAATTAATCGCAGAACAGGAATCAGAGGCTCCCAACCCGATATGGAATACGATATGGAAATGGGAAGGTCCACAACATATTTGATCATTTTTATGGCTTTTAGCCAAAAGGAAGCTCCTCACGAACCACCAGCGTGTTGCCAGAGACCTCACCTTGAACGACTGCTGTCCGTACTGTAGGCAAGTCAAAACCACTTTGCTTGCAATTCGTGATTGTTCTAGGGCGAAAACCTTTTGGGGCCATCTTAACCCTGACATCCGAGCGACTGACTTCTTCTCCCAGACTGAGGCAGAATGGCTTCACTCAAATCTTACTAATACTTCCCATCGAAGGCTGGAGGAATGGGCCACCATTTTTGGGACGGCTTGTTGGTTTTTATCGTGCTGAAGAAACAAGAGCCTTTTTGAGGATGATTTCGTGTTACTGGAAGATGGGCATCGTCTGGTCTTAGGATACGTTAGCTAGATCGTAAAAGCGCGTACTGTGATCGGAAGAGTCGTCTGTAACGTGGGACTGCCAATAGGGTAGGGCGTAAGTTGGAGCCCACCGCTACCTGGTTGGATGAAGTTAAACAAAAATGGCGTAGTCCAACATAGGTCATCCTTAAGAGGGGCTGTGGGTTTTTTTCGAGACAGTACGGGCCAATGGTGTCGCGGCTTCTTGGCCAGCATTGGCTAATGCACTCCATTAGTAGCGGAGCTACGAGGGATCTAGGAAGGGCTTAACATAGCGTGGGAGTTGAACTTCCGCAATCTAGTCATTGAAACGGGCTCTCTGGAAGTTATAAACATTCTTTCCTCCTCACTAGGAAGTTTGGCTGACGATTTGCCTTTGGTGTAGGATATACTGGACATGCTGGAGCATGATTGGACAGTCCAACTATACCATAATTATCATAAGGGGAACCAATGTGCAGATAAATTGGCGAAATCAGCTTTACGTGAACAACCAGGATTGCACTTTCTATCAGCACCGCCGTCTGATATTTTGGGGGCTGTTCAACAAGATCGTCAGGGAGCGATATATCGTAGAGGAATGAGTTAATGTTTGTAATCTAGTTAGTTTTTCTTTCCCTTGTATTAAAAAAAAAACTTTGGCTTCACGTTATTAAATTTTTTTAACTTTGATTCTATTTTAAGAGTGGTTTTAGCTATAAAAATTTAAAACTTCTAGTTTGATTTTAACTTTTCTGTTAATTTTACTTGTTATTAAAAATTAATTAGCCTATTAAATAATCAAAAATTTAAATTAATAATTTTTTATAAATTAAAATTAATTAATTTTGGGTTAATTACTAAAAACTTTAAATTTTCGTCAAATTTTTAATTATAACTTGAAAATTAAAATATAGTAATAAAATGTTAAATTTTCAAAAATTTTTAATTCTAGCTCGAATTTTAAAAAGTAGTAATAAAATGTTCAAACTTTCAATTTTTTTCAATTATAACTCGATGTTAGTGTTTTATTTAAGTTTATTGACGTAATTTGTTACGTGTTTCAGAAATTTTGACTATTAATACATGTTAGTCATGATTAACATAACAAATGAAGATTAATGAAATGTCATTTAATTATATAATTAAAATGATGTTTAAAAATAACCTAAATCAAATTATGTAGCTTCGATGACTTTACGCTTTCAATTTTTTCTTCATTTGTAGTTTGTTCTTTTGACGCCCTCACCCTTCAATTTTCATATTACATAGCTTCAATGCCCTCACACAAAGAGCATTATGAAACCAAATTGAAAACAAAAAGCTACTGGTGCAGTGTGCTGTAATGCAATAATAGTTTGGGTCACAAATAGAAAACAAAAGGTTGAGGGTATCGAGATAACAACAGATAACATTAATGAAAAAAATAGAAAGTTTGAATATTTTGTTGCCACTTTTTGAAGTTTGAATTAAAATTTAAAAATTGAAAGTTTGAGCATTTTATTGATAATTTTTAAAGTTTGAATTATAATTGAAAAATTGACAAAAATTTAGTTTTTTTAGTAATTAACCCATTAATTTTTATTCAATAATATATTTTTTATTCAACTAAAATTTTTTAATTATATTTCAAAATTTTTAATATCGGTCAACTCTTTTAAGCCCAAAATTTCGTCTTTTATAGATTTAAATTCTGGTATGATCTTAAAAATGTTAGTTTTAAGTGAAAAATTGGAGTTAAATTTGAACAAATTGAAATAAGGGACAATAATAGTGTTTAGTTTAAATTAATTCAATTCAATTTAATTTAAATTTAAAAATATTTATTAAATCTAAATTCAAATTGAATTTAAATTATTAATAAGCAAGATTTAAATTTATTTTTAAAAACTTATATATACAATCAATTTTATTTTTTATTTCTGTAGTTTTAATAAATTAATTTAAAATTTTTGGCTTTAAGATTATATTAAATTTCAATTTCAATTAATTAAACAAATTTAAATATGCCCTTTTCAAATTCATTTAATCTCATATTTAATTCTATAAATATTTTTCTCATTTTCGTACATTTATAATATTATTTCCCAAAAGAATGGTGGGTGGGCCCCACAATTGTGTTCTCACTTCTCAAAGCTTCTGGATCTCTTTAAAACTAATAATAATAATAATTAAAAAACATTACATAATTACCAGTACCAAAAAGCTGTTATCCCCCTTCATTCGCATTTCGGACGTTAAAACTCCACACTCTTCTACTCATGGCTTCTCTGCAAATGCATCACTACCACCACCCGGCCGTTCGCTTCTTCTGCCGTTTCGCTTCCCCTGCTCGCCATCTTCCCCGCTTCACTTTGCCTCCTCGCTTTCCGTCTCTTTTTGTCCCCAAAGCTCGGTTTCTTAGCTGTCGAGGCAGCAGAATAAGAGATGGACTTCGCTCGATTCGTTGCACTCAGCCTCAGACTGAGAACATTACAGTTCAGGACGACGAAGAGAGGCCTCCTTTTGATATCAACCTCGCAGTCATTCTCGCTGGTTTTGCTTTTGAAGCTTATACAAGTCCCCCCGTAATTTATCACCCGTCGTCCAACCTCTTTATACTTCCTCCTGTTTTTTGTTAATTTAGTTTATGAACCTTTATAAGAGTATTCGTTTAGTTTTTCAAGCGAGTGCTTCGCATCGGCTCCAAATGTAATTTGGTTGTGTGTTGTATCAGGATAACATCGGCAGGCGTGAAGTTGATGCTGGAGATTGTAAGACAGTGTACCTTTCCGAGTATGTGCCATATTTTGCTTTTGATAGTTAAAAGGCTTTGTTGTTCTCTTTGCTGTTAGTCAAATAAGCATCGACATTCTTTACAATTTGCTTGCAATACTATACTAAAATGCTTAGGCTTGTAGTATTAAAGTGCCATTTTTGATTATATATGTTTCTGTGCAAGTTCTAATCTGATTAATGCGCTTTTAGGTCGTTCGTACGCGAGATTTACGACGGTCAGTTGCTGATAAAATTAATTAAGGGCTTGGATTTACCTATCATGGATCCATGGGTGCGTAGCATAAATTAATATCCTTTTTACATTTAGGTCCTGAGGTTTATCATGCATGGGCAATTACACTTATGGAACGATGCACATTCAAATGAACACATGTATACATACTTGAGAACTTCCTCAATTCTGGTTTTCATTTATGTCTTTCATATTTGATGTGGCTTTCTTTCTTAAAACTTTCATTCTTTTCCAGGGAACTAGTGATCCTTATGTTGTCATGCAATTGGATGGCCAGGTTGTCAAAAGCAAAATTAAATGGGGGTATGTAGTCCATAAATGTCTTAGTTGAAGGTTGAGAAACTACCTGATCAAACTTGCTGCCTTGAATGTTCAATCTATTGATATGTCCTAGCTGTAACCTCTTTCAACTTATGAAGTTTCTGAATGTTTGACGTGAGCTGCTTGTTTAAAATGAACTGCTTAATTGTAGTTACCTTTGTGTAATATTGACATTAGATATTCTACGGTCAGTAAAACAAACCTAAAGGTGGGAGAAAACTTACCTGAAATGATTAAACTTAATGTTTTTTGCTTGTCAAGGAATAAACCTTTTGGTCACTAATTTTCATTTGCTCACCCAATCACATTTTAGATGCCTCATGCTTCATGCTTCATCAATGATTTAATCCATCAAGCTAGTGGCAGTGAAATTTCAATAGGTTTAACAATGTTTAAAAATTTTATAACGGTGATAATATTCTATTACAGAAATAAAACTCCAACTTGGAATGAGGATTTCACTTTGAATATCAAGCTTCCTCCAACCAAAAGCCTTCAGGTCAGTACTTATCCTTTCTAGTTGCCACTGGCATTTATCATTTAGTTTAATCATATCCTCTGGTGAAAACACTATTGTGATGCATTTAACATTGGTATCCAAATTTTTTGGTGTCTCTTGTTTACTTTCCATGAACTAGAATTGAACTTCTTTTATCATGTTCCAGATACTTAAAAAAGAAATAGAAAAGACACACGTACAAGTTTTTCTTACCTTGTTAAAATATTTTTCAGTCATACTTGAAGATTAAGAGGTCCAAGATATTTATTTGACATTTAAACTTCCATCTTTTCCCTGTTGCTCCAAACATTTGTCCTGATGTATTGAAATCATCATGGTTGATCTTTTTTGCACAATTACAAAGACTAGAGAAAGCCTATCAAATGACTTGGCTACCTGATGATTTCCAGTTCTGATTCAGATCAACCTCATATTTCCTTTGCAATTGTTAGTTTCATTACTAATTACTATTGCAATTTTTATGAATATTTTATTTCTTTTTAAGTGTCTAAAGTTCAAGAGAATCGTAAAAGATAATTATTTAAGAAATACCATCAATTTTAGATCCACTGAACTCCCATTTAGTTATTATTGATGTAGATTTTGTATTGATTTTCCATTTTGCTCTTGAACTTCAGGTTGCAGCTTGGGATGCAAACTTGGTAACTCCACATAAACGTATGGGCAATGCTAGCATTAGTCTTGAGTCCCTCTGCGATGGTGAGGATTCAATTCAACACAGAAATGATTTCGATGGCCTTAAATTGGTGGTTAAGTGTTCTATTCAATCATCTAATACTAATATTATAAGTTGTTCTATAGTTAGTACTGTCATGTGCCTAATATTGAAATATGTTGGTTGTACATATAGAAGGGACAAACCTAGTTAGGGTTAACCAATGCACCCACACTTTCTCTTTCGATACATATGTTTGCTAAGGATTAGTTGAACACTTTAGCAATATTGTTTAACCTGAAAAAATTTCAAGATGCAACTCAAACATGCATTAACATGAAAATGCATATGTTCGCTAAGGAATAATTGAACTCTTTGGCAATATAGTGTTACCTGAAAAAATGTCAAGATGCAACTCAAAACATGCATTAACATCAACATTAATTTGTGGCTGCTAAATGAATTAGACTAACTGCATTGTGTCTTTATTTTTAACTGATGTGCTTGTGTAGAGATGAGAGAGTTAGAAAAATTGTGCAGCCTTCCCTGAGAAGCTCATGGATGAACAATTTTTGGCAGGAAATTTGCACGAGCTGATGGTTGACTTGGAAGGGATGGGTGGGGGTGGGAAGTTGCAGTTGGAGGTGAGACCTTACTATTATTTAGATATTGGCAGTTCATTTTCCTCTTTTAATTGAAACTGAAATAGTCCATGTATTCCTTCTATTTAATAAACGTCTTATATTTGTAAGCAATGTTTTGAAAGCTAGATTCGCAGAATTTAAATGGCCCAGGAAGAGAGTCAGAAGAACCATGGTTCAGCTGTGGTTGAACTGGAGTCTAATCAATATCATAGTTGTAGTTTTATATGTAACAATTGAGTACACACCATTATGCATTGCAACAATGTCACTAAAATAATCTTAGTTCAAGTGGTTGTGGCGCTTTTCCACAGAATTTAGGATCACAAGTTCAAATCAAATAACTATTTATTTATTTTTGCAAAAAGCAAAAAAAAAAAAAAACCTTAAACTCCATAGAAGGCAATGTTGGGATCAGTGGGATGTGAAACGGCATCCTCAAGAAGCTTTAAAATAGATTTACCTAATCTTTTGCAATCTAATATGGTTCATAAGCTGACAGCTATAATATATTTATAGAAAACCAGTATGGCTAGAAAATGGCCACCATTTGGACTGATTAAGTTGATGGTCACTGTTTTGTCCAGTCTGACCAGCTTTTCCACTCTGTTTTATACAAACACTGCTTGTAACCATTATTTGCTTATGTAATCACGGGGAATCATTTTCTCCCTGGAAAATTAACCTTTTCATATACTTCATGCTCTTTCATACTATAAAGCTATTGTGCATATTGGAAACTTTATCCGCCTATTGCTACACTGGACATCTCTCATGTCCTAGTTGAGAACTCAGATCCCCAGTCCTTACAGTTATGTGAACTTCAAAGTGGGTTCACTCGTTCTGAATCTTTGAGCCTTTAGCTTTCACAAAGACCTTTCAAATATGTCAACAATTTTTTGATTACATTTCCATATCCTAACTCTAACTGTTTTAGACATAGAATCTTATAGTTTCATCTGTCTAGCACTGCACCTTTGGTGAATGGATATTTCTTGGAAGCTAATTGACACGAAGAAGTTCTTAACTTAATTTGCAGTGAATTGTCCTTTGGAAAGACTAATATATTGGAAACTTGAAGCAATATAATTATAGTGGATTTACTTCAATTCTGAGATTTGGATAAACATCAATGGCATTGATTGAATATCTCAAGGAAATGTAGTCCGTTTTCTTTAAGCAATGTTTGAACTGATTTGTGGTGCAAAATTTTTTTTCTATCACAGAGTACACTGGCATTTGCTAAGTTGCACCCATTCAGTTCTCTATATTAAGACGCTTTCAACCAGCCTTTTAGTTAACGTGTCTGTCTTGTATGATCAAAAGCATTTTGAAATATATGCCTAAGTTCACCTTGTTGTATCATGGAGCCAAATCTTTCTGGCTTGCCTGTGAACAGGTTTTTATAACATTGGATATCTTTGTATAAAACTAGAAAAAGGAAGTCCAAAATATGTTTTTTGCTTTTGATTTCTTTTTTGTGTTGGTTTGGAGATTCTTTCTTTTTTCATTGCTCTACTGTTTCATACATGGCATTTTCATGTGGTTGAAGGATTAACTCAACATGGGATACAACTACTGATGCATGATACTAGAAGGCCCCTACTATCTCATGGTAACGATCCTGCCTTTTTTTCCTTACCTTTGTATTAAATGACCCTATTGGTAAGACTGTTTTGCTATGAAGGGTAGCTTGTGCTATTTAGAATTTGATTACTACATACATTTCAATTTTTTCTTAAGATCCTATTCTATTACTTGTTCATAATCTTACCTGAGTATTGCTTCTGGTTATTTTGCAGAAAATATTTCAAATTTGTGCTGGAACAAGCAATACGAGAAGAGATGAGGTCCCTAAATGATAGAAGCAAGGTGGCAACTTTGTCGGGTTGAAAAAATTAAAATACTAAAGTGCAAAAATGAAATTAGTAAAAGCACAAAAATGTTTGACCATTTCAGATAAACCTTTTTTGGTGAAGCCCTGTTAAAATAAGGGATTTTTTGGGGTATGTTTGTCCAACTCATGGGTTCATGACTGTAAGGATTTTCTTTAGTTGCTTAGACCAGTCATGCTTTATCTTGTCTCTTCTTTAAGATTGGCAGAACTAGGTTAAAAGGAATTCCTGTTCTTATTCCTTCCCTGGCTTTAACATAGAAGTCATGACAAACATGAAATATTGATAAAAAGTTTGTTAATATATCATCAATTTTTGAAGGAAAGACCATCTTCAAAGGTTTTTGGGAGATTGTGGCATGATAAAACAGACTCATAGATAGAAGATTTGCAATGATGAAGTTTCTGCAATTGGGTTGAAGAGAAAGTGAGCAATCTGAGGAAGGGGGCATTCATGTTTCATGATGGATTAGTTATCAAGTTGTGGTATATCAGCAATTAATTAGTGATTTTCATGAAAATCATTTTAAATGAACATTTTGAAGTCATTTGAAGCTCAATTCATAAATTTAGGATACTTGATGGAAAAGGGAGCAAGAATAAGCAGCTTTTCCTGTTTGCTTTCTTTTTTTTCGTTTTCCCTTTAGTATTTGTTTTTAAGTGTCACACTCAGTTTTAATTACATTTTCTTGAAACTTTGACCTTAGGGTATGATTCTTGTTGTGGGTGGAATCATGTTAAATACAAAAGACAAAACAGAACACAGAAATAAATTCTTTTGTTTGATGTATTGTTTCTTGTTGGATGGAGAAATTGCAATAATTTTTGGATTTTGAATATTGATGTTTATGTTATCTAGAAAAAAAAAAAACTGTGTGTTGCAAAATCTCACTTCGCCGAAACTGTTGCTCTAAATCTTTTAGATTTGAAAACTAATACTCTTTTTTGATATGTGTAATTACATCAATATTTAGGTTTCTGGGTTCACTATCTTCTGCAGGTTGAGTATAAAAGCTTTGATGAAATTGATGATGCAAAGAAGTGGTGGAAGCTCCCCTTTGTTTCAGAATTTCTGCGAAAAAATGGGTTTGAATCTGCTATGAAAAAGGCTTTTGGCTCTGAAACTGTGCCAGCAAGTCAGTTTGTGGAATATGCTTTTGGGCAAGTGAAGTCATTCAATGATGCTTACTTTAGGAAAGACAGAATTCTAAATGGTAATGATTCAGAATTCAGTGGCAACTCCAATCAAGTTGTGTCAGATTTAACTTCAGAAGTGGAAAATCCTGCAGAAGCATCTATAAATGCTTCAAGCGACAGTGGGAGCAGTGTTGTACATGAAAATGATAGTTCCTTGGTTAATGTACACACTGAGGAACCCTTGACACAAGCAAGTGAAACCACACAATCGGACAAACATTTCTGGAATAACTTTACTGAGGTTATCAACCAAAATGTTGTTCAGAAACTTGGTCTCCCTGTTCCTCTGGAATTAAAGTGGGATGGATTTGACTTGTTGAACAAAATCGGGTTGCAATCACAGAAGATTGCTGAAGCTGGTTACATTGAATCAGGGCTTGCAACTCCAAAAGTTCAAGATGTCAACATGGATAAAGCAAGTGGGCCACTTCCCAGTTCCCTTCCAGATATAAAAAAGGCTTCACAAGATTTATTAAGGCAAACTGATTCTGTTTTAGGAGCTTGGATGGTTTTGACTGCAGCTGTCTCTAAATTAAACAATGAAGCCCAAAATGTAGATAAGGGTTCCGAGACGGAAAAGTTTATTAACTCTTTGAGTGAGTCTGGATTGCATGCAAAGAAAGCTGAGGAGATGAGAACGCTTTTCTCAACTGCAGAAACTGCCATGGAGGCTTGGGCCATGCTTGCTACCTCAGTGGGCCATCCAAGTTTTATTAAGTCTGAATTCGAGAAGATATGCTTCCTAGATAATGAGTCGACAGATACAGAAGTGAGCATTTATACCATCAGAAGCATTGGCATTATTTCTGGTGAAATTTCAATGGGCTTAATTACGACTATCACTAACTTGTGGGAAGCTACAGGTAGCAATTTGGCGTGATTCGGCACGGAAAAGATTAGTCATTGCTTTCAGAGGAACTGAACAAGTATGCTACTTCTTCTTCTCTAACTGCATGCCTTCATTTAGTTTTCAGTTCACATTGTTTATCTGGTGCCCCTTTTCAGGCTAAATGGAAAGACCTGCGAACAGACTTGATGCTAGTTCCTGCTGGGTAATGCTAAATTTCTATCTCCATTGTGTCAACTAAATTTACATTTGTTTTTTTGAAAGATTAAATTTACATTTGTTGCTCTTTTTCATTTGCGCTTTTCTAGTAAATATAAAACTTATCTAAACGCTTCATATTTGAAGGTGATTTTTTAATCTGTGAAATGGTTTACGCATGTGCAAGAAATAAGTTGATCCTTCCAAATGTGCTATTCTTCTTGTCTTATTTTGAGTCTTAGTCATCCCAACTTTTATCTTCTTTCTATAGGTTGAATCCTGAAAGAATTGGTGGAGATTTCAAGCAAGAAGTTCAGGTCTAAATGATCCTAATTTTGTTTCCTACAAATTAAAAGTCCATGGTGTGTTCCAATTGACGGATGTCTATACTTTTTGATACGTGCAACTTCAGGTTCACACTGGCTTCTTAAGTGCTTATGATTCAGTCAGAATAAGGATAATCTCCATCATTAAATTGTCAATTGGTTATAAGTAAGTTTTCCCTATCAAGTTTTATGATTACTTGTGATCCTTTTTTCTTTAATCAATTTTATTGCTTCTACTAGTATCGGATACTGGTAATATGCTGAATATCTAAGACGGTATTATCATTTTTATTTTATTTAGTCAAGTTAGTCTCCATGCTTTGCAGTAGAATTACCTGGAGCCCTCTCTTGTATTTATTCTATATTTTAAAAGCATGTAGCAGGTTCAAACATTATTCATGACCCTGGTTTCTTGAATCGACTCCATTGCTTCCATAAATTATGTTAGGGATATTGATAGCAGACACAACATTCATGATGATGTAATCAATTTTCATTGGCAATTCTTGTTGTACCTTTTATAGTGGTGAATGAGGAAGTTGCTGCTCCGCAATCTGTTTAGGTCTGAACTTTTTAATTGAACTGATACATTTATTTGCAACATATATTTAATATTTGACTTCTGTCTCCTGCGTCCCTCGCTTTCATTTCTTTTGTCTTCTTTTTTGGTTTTCTTTTCTTTGTTGTTCACAGAGATGATGTGCCTGAGCCACCAGTTAAGTGGCATGTTTATGTTACGGGTCACAGTTTAGGTGGTGCACTAGCAACCCTCCTTGCTCTTGAACTTGCATCAAGTCAACTAGCAAAGTATGTTCTTTCTAAAAATAGTTCCTGATTGTTATGCTGCAAATAGGCACTTCTCCTTGCACGCCATTGCATATCAGTTCTGTTTGATTGCATTCTTTAGGTGTGGCGCAATCAGAGTGACCATGTATAACTTTGGATCTCCAAGAGTGGGCAACAAAAGATTCGCAGAAGTTTATAATCAGGTAATGAAAATCTTGATAAAGTTGATGGCATACTCAGTGAAGTTATTACAGCTAGGTATTCATCCATGTTTTCTCCTGATTATTTTTGAATTCTCTCTCAAAGTTACTGCTCTCCCAGACCCAAATACACATAATTTACATTCCTACAGCTTAAATGACGAGTTGCCTGTGAATTAGATCTTCGAGAGATCGATTTCTGCAAGTTGGTTCTCCCTTGAAGACCATGATTCTAGTCTGGAAAGCCACTAATTTTTGTTGAACTAGTAAACTCCAGTTGTTTCAGGAATCATGTCTTCCAAGAGGGCATCAACTTGCAGAAATCTAGAGATTCATTTCTGGTAGTGAAGGACCGTGATTCTAGTCTGAACTGCACTAATTTTTTTTAAACTGGTAGACTTCAGTTGTTTTGGGCTGTTGCACATCAGTCTGTCCTTGGAGGAAGAATTTAACAAGTAATCAAGAATAGAATTCATTGTTCTCCTTTGTCTTCTTCACTTAATATCTTAAACTGCTGGATTGCTTAGCTTTTGAGGTTAATGATTTCTCAAAAATAAATATGCTATTGGCTGATGTGGTGAGTTACATATTCCATTTGCTCACTTCTTATTATTTTTTCATTTCAAATTCTTACATATCTTTCTTTTTCTTGTTTCAATCTTCTATATCTACTGGTAGACCATTGATCATACAACTAACGAGTAGCTGCCCCTTTGTCTTTTCTTCCCTTACTGTTGTACTTTCACTTCATTGAACTTCTTGTTGAATTCAGTGACATGCTTTAGATTTTGCGAATCACCCATTTGTTGTATGGTTCTACATACAAAAATCGTGTCCAATCAATCAGGAATGTGGAAATTAACAAATTAGTTGTTGAAACAGAAATCAGAAAATCTTCATCTATCATTGTTATAAACTCCTGACAAAAGTTGATAAAGCGTTTGAGATCTTAGAGATTGCAACTTTAATATGATGTGTATCCTATTTAAGAATATTGTGTGCATCCTGTATAGGAATATTACCACTATAGTTGAACATTGAATTAGGAATACCCTTAATATCATTTGTATGTATTCTCTATATAAATAAGGGCCTAACTTATGATACAGAAAAGCATAACAAAGATGTACTGTTTAGTTGTTCATGTACGTAGATGCAAGCTGATCATGCTAAACCTTGTTTAAATCCTTTTATATTTTTTTACCTCCTTTATTTTGCTTTCACACGGTATTAGAACCTAATTTCACGTTTACAAATATTAGTCAACCTGTACATGTTTGCATGTAGTTATCATAACTTGCAGGATGAGCATTTTCTCTTTAATCATCCTTTATTATTTCAGAAAATTGGCTGCTGTTTGCTTGTGTGTTTGAGCAACCTTGAATGCTTTTTGCAGAAAGTCAAAGATAGCTGGCGGATTGTGAACCATAGAGACATTATACCCACTGTTCCTCGCTTAATGGGTTATTGCCATGTAGCACAGCCCGTTTATCTAGCAGCCGGGGAATTAAAAGATGCTTTGGTAGGTAAAAATTTTCAGTCATGTCTTGTTATTTCACTGAATTACAAAACGTGTGCAATTTACTTGAGCTGTATAATTATATATTTTGAACAGTGTCTGATGCAGCTCTGCACGGCTTGAATTTTTTTCCTTGAGCATTGCTTCATTTGTGCATCAGGCAGCATTGGTTTTCCTTACAGAATCATGGAATGATATTTTTTTTTAACATTTGTCTTTATTTACATCTAGATTGTTGCTGTCTCTACCGGTAATGGATAGAGAATAATAATAAGACATTTTTTTGATCTTGTGCTTTAGTAAGGAGCAAGACATGTTTTTATACCAGGTAGAATTTTATGGAATTTACTTGCTTGGGACTTGCAATTTTAAACGGATGTTTTATCCTCGTTTCTGCAATTCTTTGTTTTTCTTCCTTTCTTCTATTTCTTACCTTTCTTTTAAGTTTTTCCAAACGGGACTTCTTCAACACTTAATTTACTCTATTTTTATTTTTCTTGTTTTATAGGGCACAGAACACTATTTCTTTCAGACTTACATTCCAAGTAGATTTCAGTTTTAGTAGTTCTTAGAAATTAAATTCTTATATTTGGCTTCTCATTCAGATTATGATTGTTGTTCTACTTTGATTTACTCTTCTAGTTAATATAGAAGCTATTATAAATATGAGGTTCCTTCATTGTTAGTAGAAAGTTGATTAGTTTTGGCTATTGGTATAAACTTCACCTTTTTTACCCTCATGTTCTTTTCTGTTCTTAATTCTGCTTTATTATAGTTTCTACTCTATTCTCTTCTTGTTTCCCTACTATTCTTTCTTGTTTTTCCTCAATTATCTCTCCCTTCCCCTGCATTTTAAATGTAGGTCAAGTTGTAGAACTTGACCTACATCACTACATTATATTGATCATATAATAGCTATGATTTGGGATTTCATATGTTAGAATTAGTAAAAATTCATGCTATGATTTGGGATTTCATATGCTAGAACTAGTAAAAATTCAAGTTTATATTATTCTTTTATTTATCCTTATATCCAACAAAAAAACTACCAAAACTCCAAGTACATTGTTGGCCAGAATTCTGTATTGAGTTGCACTATTGCATACTCTACGAGTCTACATACATTGAAGGTGTAGTACAATTGTAGAAAAGGAAGCAATGAGTCCTAAATTAATGCTTGAAGTTCATTATTATTTACTGTATAGGAAAATTTGGAGCTCTTGAAAGATGGTTACCAAGGTGATGTGATTGGCGAAGCTACACCAGATGTCCTTGTCACAGAATTTGTATGTTTCTTGTTCTTATCGATGTTCATTGTTCTTTTCCAAATTTTTTTTCATTTATATATGATTTGGGTGGTAAATAAAAGGCTAATATTTGTATTGTTAAAAGGCCATTTACCATGTGTGTTGGTGCATCATGTTTGTGAAAGCCATTTTCAAAGATATGGCCGCTTTACTTATTGCTAGCATGTGCAACAGAGAAATTCATGAGAAAACAGGTTTTTGAAATTCACCTACTATTCCCGTCATGTGATGTTCATGTAAATATCTGAACATCTCTTATGTGCACCTATATAACATAAGACCATCCTGATATACTTTCCAGGAATTCAGTTCTTTTCCATTTTCAACACAAGACAATACTATGATCCTAGGTAAATTGAGGTTGTGTCAAACTTTGAACTTATATATGACTGAGAATTTGAGATAGTGCAGGACATGGCGGCTCTAAAGTTAAACATGTTGCTGCTTCATCAACATCCATCTAACAACTGCTCTTTTTACATGTTTATTTTCACTTGAATTACAAAATTGGTAGATGAACATTAGTGGAAATTTCCTTTTCAGATGAAAGGAGAGAAGGAGCTTATCGAAAAAATTTTGCAGACAGAAATAAATATATTTCGTTCAATTCGAGATGGAAGTGCTCTTATGCAGCACATGGAGGATTTCTATTATATCACTCTGCTAGAGGTATTGTATTGATCATCCAGTCAAAGATATTTATATCCTTGTTGACTTTACTGGTGCCTTTGCTATTGATTGTTTCCCCAAGGTGAAGCAAGATAGGCAGGCTGGTAGTTTAGTGGGATCGGTTCTTCTATTAAGGTGTCATATTTATAGGGACGAGAATGGACTGACTCATGGATTTAAATTTAGATGTTTTTAATGAACTGACCTACGAGCTAAATTTGGCTCAGACTGATCCGAGATGTAACTTTTCTAAAGAAAATGACATCGTTTTATTTAAAAGAGTTAGGACTTAGGTAGGCTTGGCTATGAACACCCCAAGTCTAGACTTAAATTAAAAAAAAAAGGATATTTTGTACTTTTGCTTTTAAAAAACTATTGCATTTCCGTAAACTTACATCTGTTTTGGTGCTCAATCCATATTCCTTAAGGTTTCATTATTTCGTCTTTGTACAGAATGTGAAGTCAAATTACCGGACACTTCCAAGAGTAGAAAGCAACGAACAAGACGGCCTGTCCGTCAGCATGCAAGCATGATTTATTTATCGTAATTCTTCATAAATAATATGTACAAGTGATGGGGCAATAGTGGAAGATCTTGAAAGTTTCTGGATTGACAGACAATTGGACGGCTGTAACATTTGATCGCAGCTCGCTATGTTGGTTCAATTGCTTGATTGCCATTCAGCCTTCTGCTTGGTGTAAATATGAACAGGAATCTTGTGCAGAACTCTCATGTTTCATGACTGCATGTGATCTTCTCAGACAAGTTAACGACCAAATCAATGGGTTATTGCATATCTAGTCCCAAACGCCGTAATTTTTTGTATTTTACTTCATTTAAAACTTTCGATTGCTCTGGCTGGGGTTGACGATGATGAGGATGGTAGTACGTTCCCCTTTTCGTTGGCGTGATTTCTGCTCAAGTTTTTTCTACTGGAAATGTTACTTTCTCCATCTCCATGGTTGAATGTGCCTATAGTAGACTTTAAACCAATCGAATTATTCCAACCTTTGTTTTTAACCGTTTAAAATAAAGTTCTAAAGAGATTTCCTGATTGAAGACAGTCTTTTGTTTTACTTTAGTTCTTCTTCTCGATTTTGAACTTTTATAAGAAGTAATTCCTCTGAATCCAGATCAGAAATTGTGGATGTAAACATTGAAACTCGGGGATAGAGTGAGATAACATTCACATTCTACGTATCATTTGGCAATGGCAAGTTGGATAACTCTTTAACAGCACCTGAGGATTGGCTGATGTTTCATTCTCTGCTCCCAAGTTGTAAACCGTAGAAGCTGGTTTGCTTTGGTGCGCTAATTACGTGTACTTATTGAAGATCAATATAATTGTTCTGTTAATATATTTGACGGAGATAATCTTTAAGAGTGATGATTAAACCTTTTGAATAAATAAATTAGTTCTCGGATTTTGAATTATATTTCGAGTATGTACCTAAGTTTTAATTTCATTAATTTATTATAAGAAGCCCTTCATAAATTTTAATATCATGACTTAGTATAATCTGATAAAGTTGTTTATTATGATATTTTGAATGCTTAAATTAAAAATTATAAGTAAAGTCATACAGAAATTTAGGTACTAATTATTTTTTTCCCGAAGAACAAAATGCACATTTTCATTTAATCAAGTTTATATAAAGTGATTTAAAATTAACTTTTAAGTATTATTTACCAAGATGATGTATATAAATTAACATAATGCTTAGGTTGTAAACCTAACCTAAATTGATTATGTTATAAGGTTATCCAAAGTTAATTAAGAGAAATGGTGTTTTAGAACAATAAAAACTAAGAATCATTATCCTATCACGTTCAATTTAAGGACTAAAATTGGAAAAGTAAAAGTCAGAGAAGCGAAAACAAACTAAAAGAAATAAAAGAGAATATATGATCTATGCAAGAATAAGATTATCTTTGCTTGCCATTTGCTTCATCTTTGCTTCTCACGTTGACATATGTATTTGTACATTTTGAAGAATACAGATATCTACCAAGGCTAGCCTGGGCAAAGGCAGGGGCGGGCATCTACTTAAGATCCATCTTTATAAATGATAAAATATAGCTTATGTGAGAATATTATATCGGTTAGAGAGGAGAACGAAGTATGTTTTATAAAAATATGAATATCTCTCTCCCATAGATGTATTTTCCTAGTTGGGCTAAAAAGAACAAAACTGTGAAGATTTAGGCTGAGCCTAAAATTCAAAACGGACAATATCTACCTACGAACTGGGCTATTACAGTTTATTTTTATCTTTGTAAAAAATAAAATGAATTAAAATAGGGTTTACTCTTGACCTCATAACGAATAATAAAAATGACTCATATTTTGTTTATTTTTATTCTTTGTGAGGGCCCAAAAATAGGCAAAAATAGAAATTTTTTTTACTTTGCCCAATATTAAGAACGACGATGATATCTACTTTATTATGTTCTTCTGTGATCATAATTAAATGGAGATTTTATGATATCATCCTTAAGATTATGCCTCATATAGGCTCTAATAGGTAGTTTCACTTGTGTGAAGTTTGTTATCTTACATTTTCTATCTCATTACATCTTCTATTTCAATTGAGTGACGATGAACATTTGCAATTTTAAGAATACTTTCGAATTATTTAGTTGAAATTGATAACTAATTATATTTGTAACTCACAATTTCAGACTCCACAGGCTTTCTTAGGCTGTTTCCCAAAAACCAACTTGGATTTACCAAGAACAAAGCTCGGTTGCTTTCGTGCAGTGCTCGTGATCCTCAAGCTCTGTCTTAATATGTCCAGTTCTCGTGCTTTTTTAAACCCTTCTTCTTCTGCAAAGGCTAACTGAGCTTTTAGATCTTCAATCGTTCTCTCCTTAGCCTCCACTTCCATCTTGAGCTCTTCTATCATTTGTTCTTCCTCTGCCCTCCAGTATAATCCATCGCCTGTCCATTGTCCAAAAGAATACATATAACTAGGATTCCTTTGTCCTCAGTGTTATTTGTTTAGCTAACAATCACTATCAGTGTGTTTCAGCTGAAGCTTGCACGTACTATTTACAGAGCATGACATTAAACCGGAGTCTACTATTAGAGAACATGGCCGTGACATTAGGATCGACTCAATGCATGAAATTTAACAGGAAATAACTTGCATATTGCATGAATTTATGGCTGACAAACAGTAACGTAGAATTTTCAGGTCAATGCTTATGTCTTATACCGCCAAGTTGTTAGTGCTGGTGGGACTTTTCATGCAAAACATATTATATTATGTACAAGTTTTAGTAGAAAAAGGATTTCAGAGAATGCTCACCACGATGAGTCTTCTGAATCAGATCATCAAGCTCGTTCTTGATGGCAAGATAAAGCTTCTTCCACTTCTCTACGGTCTCGTCTCGCCACAATGCGCTTTCCTCCCTCATTTGCTCAACCAAAAACTCATAACCATTATTGCTTCCAGACAATTTCCCATCCTTCATGCCTTTGATCTTCTCTTCCTTCTCTTCCAACATCTTTCTCAGCCTCTTCACTTCCTCCTTAAACCTCTTCCTCTCTTGCTTCCATTCTGCTTCTTTGAACGCAAAAGCCACCATGTCCCTCTCGTACCCTTTGCTCTCTTTCTCTTTTTCACGCATCACTCCCTTCACTTCCTCCTCCAGAACCATAACTTTCCCTGCCAAAGCTCTAGTACCTTTCTCATGTATGTCACTCTTGTTCTTGCAGCTTAAACAACCCATTCTTGTATTTTTCTGGCAACTATTTGTTATGGAGGGTTTGACAAAGAATTAATATTGAAGGAAAGGGATCCGGTGGGGTTTTGGGTTAGAAGAGAAGTGTGTGAATGATATAAATTCGTAACAGAGAGTTAGGCTCCTCCATGAATGAAAGCTGTATTGACATAAAACAACGTGCTTATGAGCATGAGGACCCGCTCTCTGAATTATTATTGATACGGAAGTGACATGAGACGCCCCGTGAGGAGGGCTGTCATGTCTAATTGAAGAACTCTTGAAACCAAACTTAAATCATCTTTTAAATTCTCTTTAAATGTTGTACAAGGTTAATTTTATAAATTAATTTTAAATTATTAATTTTTTAAAAAACACATTTGCACAATAATTGTATTTTAATAAAATAAAAGAAAAATCAACAATGACAAAAGCAAAAGGTGTGGACCGACGTGATATGATAGCTATGCATATACTTTGAAGGTACACACACTTTTCAATCATTGAATATACGAAAGGGTTGAAATTGTGTAGCTTGTAACGGTGGCTTCAACCTTTTATAATATATTTTTTATTAATTAAAATAGCTTCTAATATTGTCAATAACATATTATTTGTTTTGTAATTATATAATTCATGTTGTATTTTTCAATTTGCTTTTATAAAAAAATTATAATTTGTATTTTTTAAAATACATGTTAGATAAATTTTAAAGAATATATATTTAGTAAGTATCATATTGCAAATAAACTAATTGGTGGATTAAATGGTGAATTCAACTTATATAATTAATCATGTCTCAACCTTAAAAATCTTTTATGCCACTTAAAATTATCCTTGAGGAGGAACGTAATCCTTCTTTCATTGCAAGAATAAGATTTTGGTTTAGTTTGGTGGAGCGGTGGCGGTTGATAATCTGCTGAAATCAACCTGTCGAAATGATAAGTACTTATGTATTTGAGATTACTGATTTGGTAACTGTTGAAACGTGAAAATAAGTATTTGGCAAGTGTGGTTGCGGTTGCTGAAAAGAGATAAAATGACTAAAAAGGCTATTGATTTAATAAATTATTAATTGTTGTATAAATAATTAAAAATATATTATCAGCCATATAAATTTAAAATTATAAATAATAAAATATTAAATTAAAATAAGAAAATATAAATAAAATAAATTTAGTAAATAAAATAATTCATAAAAATATATTATTGGTCATACTAATTAAGGGTATAATGAAAAATAATACTTGTAGGAAAGGTTATTAATGGAAAGTAAAATTTCTACCACAGAAGCAGTTTCCTACCGCAACCTTCTTTCTATTTATTGATTTTTACGGTAGCTTTGTACTTTTTTCCCAACCTCCGATTATTCACGACATATCCAAACATATAACTACATTTAAAAAATACGATATATAAGTATTTATCTCTACCATATCATAGACCTAAGCGCAACCTGAATTTTACGGGTTCAGATCTCCTCTCTCCACCATTTCTTTAACTTATTCTAACCTTATTTGTACTTCAAAACAACGTGGTTTTAGGTGTTTAAGCAAAGGGTTAGAACTATTTTAGTACACTGATGCCCAGGTTTACACCAATCATTGCTGTCCTTGGAATCATGGCTTCACTATTCATCATTTAAAGCTAATTAATTTGTTCGTTAGATGTTGCAAAGACATCGCAACGTGTCTGTACATCCCAGAAGTCACGCTGATTATCGAATCTTTCTCACTAATTTGTAACTTTCATGCACTATTCATCAATTAGCTAACAAACAAACAGAGAGGATGTTACAGTGCGAACTTGACTACAAACTCACTTTCACTCAGAACAAAAGAAGCATATCCATCCTTGTTCGGTATCTGTAAACATTATTTCTTTTTTTATCCATTACCGTATAGTGTATGCGTGTAAGCAAATACATTAATGGTTATATGTCTTCGGATTCCCTGCCTGAAAGAGACTTGCAGTTACAATACTTGGAAGTTTCACAGCAATGGTAAACAATGACGGGTTGAGACTTGTGAGGGAGGGTCCATTCTCATTAATGTTGTCTAATATAAATAAACCCCATGTGCCTTTTAATACATCTACTATTTCCCTCTCGTAGCTACAGGACATTTGTGCCAGAACTCCTATGCAGTAGAATACAATAGAATGGCCAAAAGGTGCGTTAAAAAACAAATAGATTGTTAGAAATTGAATGACTCCCAGATAAGATAGAAGTTGGAATATCGTCTGGTGAAATAGACTTGTCAATAATGCGTCCTTTAGCTCAGTTTATTGATTTGTCAATGTTGTGCATCGCATATGTACAAAACCAAAGTTAGCTTGATGACAATATATAAACATACTCTAAATGACGAAATCTTGTCACGAGTAAACGAAAAATGACTTACCTCTAAATGATGAACTGCACCTACATTGGATACCTATAATAGAATATAGAGCTACCCTTTGGTTGAAATTTTGATTGATCAAAGAAAATAAAAACTAAATTTGCAATTGAACATTGATAGCGAATATATAAAATTAATTACATTGGCTTCACGCAATAACTTAAACTATTATGATGAAATAGTTACTTAATATGATATCAGAGCATTTATGACCAAACGGTCTTGAGTTTAAATCTTACCACCTACCTATTTATCATCAAATTAATTCAGCACAAGATAAAGTATACATGTGTAAGTTTCAAGCCCAAAAGATTTTCACTTGAGGGGATGTGTTAGCGAATATATAAAATCAATCAAGTTGACTCACACAATAACGAAAGCTATTGTAATGAGATGATCGCTTAACAAACACGTACATATTCATAACAATAAGTTTGAGCTAAGTGCAGTGAATTTCACAAAGGACTCGCAAGTAATAAACAAAAAAAATTGTTAAATTATCACTAATTCTTTTAATTATGTATCCTTTGGAGATATTTATGTTATTTAAAAAAAAATTCTGCAATTTTGTTCTCTGTTTTAAGTATTATATTTCTACACAATAATTATTCTATTATATCATTGCTTGGAATATAATCATTAATTTGTCTAAATAAATAAATAAATATGCATGAATAGTTGAGTGAAAATAATTGAAAAAGATTTTTTTTACTAATTAAGAGTAAGACTACGTATTACTAAACATCACCAAATTCCACGTAGATTTTTACTAAAAGATGATTTTGGAGTATGTGAAAATAGCATAGACATGCAATGGATATTGGAGGAACTGTGTCCTAATTTTTGAATTTCTTCTTTACTCACTTCTAATAAGATTATGTTTTATTTTCTTCCATCCTCACATTTGATAATTATAATATACAAAGAGTAATTAAGTTGAATTTTCTGTGATTTTTATTTTAAAAATAATTATTTATCTTTTTATAATATTATTTGACTATCACACAACCCTTTTAATATTTTATTAATTTTTACCTATTCATAACTTCAAAAGGCTATCATATTGAAATTTACAATCTTATATTATTTTAAATAAAAAAACTTAGTAAAATACCATATAACGAATTATAAAATAGTTAAACAAAATACCAAAAAAGTAAATAATTATAATTTTCAAAATATACTAATGAAAATGAAAAAAAAAGCTATACCAATAGAGTCTCAGTGTATTTAACCTCATATCTTAGTAATTCATTTTCATATGCTACAATTTTAGAGTATTAATATATGCATTCTCTTTTCAATCTCTTCATATTAATAGTCTGTATTTATGCTTACTCTTAATGTCATAAAAAGATGGAACTCATTCCAATTTGGTACTTGTAAGGTAAAAATCATTATCCTTCATTGTTGTAATTAGAACTAAACAACTACATTGGACACTGTTACTTTCCTTTGGCAAAAAATGAACATAGGCATTATCAATTAATCAGAAGGCTTTTAACTCACTTTTGAACGCTTAGAAAAAGAATGAATGGTACAGTTCACGCGGAATATACAGATTGTGCCTCGGTTTGCACACCAAAAAAACTAGGGATGAAACAAAAGTAATGCTCATGCACTTCAGATCGATTGGCAGTCTTGACTGATGTATCAAAGAAGCTTACTGGTTCTTCGTCTAGATGGCCCTCCAGGAAAGAGCTTCATGATCCACCCTAGAACCCTTTCCACCACCTACACCCACAATAAAGACACACAGTCTCAGCAACCAATAACATGGGAAAACCAAATCCCGTTTACCGGAAAACCAAATCCCGTTTATCTTGTGCACCCCCAAAGGCACGGTTGATAAATCAGTTAGGGTTATTTAGGAAGAACATACATGAAGGGTTATTACCAAGAACATGCATGAATGTAAATTAAATAGGTTACTTGATTCATATAGCACACACAAATTGGATGACATGACGGATGCAGAAAGAATGATTTGATGTAACAAGGTGAACCCAGCACCTTTCATTAACACAACATCTCAATAGAAATTTTGCTGATAAGTAGGGTCTAGGAAGGTTCAGAAATATGCAGTCTTATCCCTAACTAATAGAGAGAGTATTTCTGATATTAGCAAACAAGGATACTAGATCTAAAACAAGTGGAGTGGGAAATGAACTCGTAAAGAAATGAAGCTGATATTGAGGCAGCCAATAGATAAAACAGCAGCAATTCCTGGTCAGGCGTCCAACATCAAGGCAGTAGAAGTCATGGAAGCATATCAAAACTAGTTGCTAGAAACTCGGCTTACAGGATTTGTACCACAAAAGAATAACAAATGCACCTAAAATATTAGCGCACACATACATACGTGGGTGCACACTACATTTATGATTTGCTGTAGTGGTATGGGAGGGTCCGAATAAGTTTCATGGAGTCTGACAGTATATACTGATTTAGTACTCATGAAAATATTTTATTTCCACTGCAGCACAATTAAACATTATTCTATAAATATAGTACAGATTTTGGTTCAGATATCCTACCTCATCGCCTTCATCTGCATACATAGCATTCTCCTGAACAGTAAGAGAATCGGGCAATTTTGCCGGGATACTCCCACTGGCTATGTTTTGCGCAGTCAAGAGCTCCAATCTTTGAGTTTGAACCTCAAGTTTATCCGATAACTCCTTGTTCAAATTCTTGAGTTATATGAAACAGAACGGGTATCATTGATCAGTCAGAGACAATAAATAAATCAAAACCTGTCATCCCCTAGCACTGTCCAATCACTAAACCTCAACAAGGTAACAATAATTTCATGATCTAATGACGCTATCACAACCTATGCAGGATTGCTTTTTCCAGAATGTATCAGTAATCATGCCGAAAGAGAAGGGTATGTTGAGGAGTTGTGAAGGAGACATAACATGAAAAAAAAAACTTCATTTGCAAAAACAGTGGTATATTTGCAAAGCACATCATCATAATTTTCTTCCTCTTGGCAAGAAGACCATATTGTTCTTCTTGCTATCATCACTAATTCATTCAATTTCTCAGATTAATGAAACGAAGGTAGATAAAACTTTTTTTGCCAATCTTTAGCTGCTTGATTTGTTTTTTAAAGCTACCTTACATAATAGCAAAGTTTGTAAAACTAAAATTGTGAAAACAGAAACTTACATCCAAATGCAGAGAACAAACATTTGAAAAAGGTGCAATTACCTTACATGTGGTCAGTGGTGATAGAAAATATTATCAAAGATGAAAGTATCGCAATATGTTTTGGGCAATATCAGCAGAAAAAAATGACTAGAAATGTCATGAAGAGCGGTACAAGTCAACGAGAAAATCCAGCAAATATACAGGATGATGGAAGTATGATGCAGTTTACTGCAGTACATCTGAATTAAATCAATTTTATGTAACCGTGTCATTTCCTTGAGATGATATAGAATATACCATAATACCACAAACTTCATATTGAGATCATTTCGGATTAGAATTTTACCTCCAGCTTGGAACACTGTGACGACTTGGATGCCAATGCTTGCATCAACTCTTCTTTCTCCAACGCTAACTGAACAGACGAGATCCATTGTTCAACATGATTATGTTCCATAAAATCAAAAGTTACTTTTCAATTTTCCTCAGAAGAACATAAATAAATAACCAATTAGGTGAAAGAACAAAAATATGTAATCTTTCACCGGGCAGGCACCTCAGAAATTAAGGCATTGATCTTCTGAATCACTGCCAATTGCTCTGGAGGTAAATACACAGAAGAAATTTCTCCATCTGGCTCTTCGTTTTCAGGTACTGTGGGATAAATGGGGGCATCACCTGATACACCAGCACAAGTTTCTGGGTTGGAAGTGTCTGGGTCAGTGCCTGGGATTTTCACCAAAGTAACAAACCATGAAATTAGAAATAGATGAAGATTTTAAAGAGAATCCTATACAGAGTCTAGTCAATAAGTATGGATAAACAAAAAGAGAATCCCATACAGAATCTAGTCAATAAGTCCAATAAACAAAAAGAGAATCCTAGTCTATTCAATAAGTATGGATAAACAAAACAAACATAAACAAAAACTTATTATAGTTCCATTTTACAGAGGAGAAATGAACTTTATGTTCAAACTGTTCCGGTAAAATCTTACTCATACACGTAATAACTGCCATTTAATTTTTAAAGATGAAAGCCTAATATTACACTTGAACGCCTGACATCATTCCAGAATGTTCGGCAGGTTGTAAAAATAGTCTTCAATAAAGCTATTCTCTCTGAGGAGAATATAGGGAGAAGGTTGCACATAGAAATTAAGCTAACTTCACAGAAACGAGCTTAACTTACGTAAATCTTCAGTAGATGTTGAGACATCCTTTTTGTTAATAGGACTCCTACCATCTACAGGCTTCCCACTTGCTGAAGCCTTTCGTAACTTAGACTGCAATAGCTTCTTCTCTGCGTCGTAAAAAATGGAGGAAATTTTCAGAAACTCAAAAGCATAACTAGTAACTAGCAATATAGGCTAAAAACTTGCTGTAAACGTAAACTTGACTAACATAAACCAAGCTAAAGTATCTCCACTTCAATATTGCAACTCTCTCCATTTTAATATTACAATGATAAGCCTACTTTTACAAGCTGCATGATCCTAAACAAAATTTTCCATTCCAGTGAACCAACTGATTATGCATTTTAGTTTGCTTCTCAAAATAAAATCAACTTTTATCATAAAGCTTCATAAATTAAGTAGAGTGATGCGGCACTATAACTATAAGATGATTTTCATTTGACCTAACAAGTACATAACCAGAAGTTTCCAATCAGTAGATTGTAGGTGTAGAAGTTCTACAATAAGGAAAAGGCTCAGGCTAAAATTATTGAATGACTTAGTGACAAGCGTAGCCAACATTACCAATTCCAAGAAACTCTGTAAATTTTCCATCAGATCTCAGATGATTGAGGAATTTAGTCACATGTCCCAAGAAAAGAGGCCACTCATTAAACTATCAATAATTGCCTAGAAGGATGCTTTAGTCTAAAGTCATGGTCACCATACTCCTCCAGCTTTTTATCAGTGGCATTAATGTGGATTTCTTGTGAAAAAGAACAGGAGATCAATGCAAAACAAACTTCATCACTTCTCACTAAGGTGAAAAATCCCATATCCACATTGTTGAGTTGCATATAAGTGATAAAATAGGAAGTTGAAAAATAGGAAGTTATTGATTGTGTTTCCTATTCTAGATTTAGGTATCAACTATTTATTTGGGTATGTATTTTATCAAAGAAAGGACAATAAGAGGTTCTTCCCTGATTTTAACCCACATGAAAGACAATGGAATGTGCCCCAACTTCCTAGATATCTTGACTTTAGGTGAAGAAACAAGAAGTGAAAAAGAAAAGAAAGGTTACAAACAACGTAATGTTGGTTCATGCACATGCAAACAAAAAGAAAAACTTTGTCATCTTCACTTTTGCAGAACTCCAAACAGATCTGCCATAAAAATATTTAATGCATATCACGGTCTGTCTTTTGTTTTCCCATGCCATCCAGCTTCCATATTAGGTGGATAGATCAATTGATGAACATCAGCACAAGCAAAAAAACAGCAAAGGCAAGTAAACGTTATCCTGAGATCATCATATTTATGCAATAATAAGCAGTGAGAAGTTGCTTTCATGTTGTGCTTTACGATTACAAACACTAAAAGTTGGTTTTTACATGAGAATCAAAATCATAATATATTAGAGTCAAAAGGAATCATAAACTATTAGTGTCAAAAGGAATCATAAACTATGTATACCTTCTTGAAGGGCATCAACTGTCGACTGCAAGTCATGACGGTCCTTTTCTAGGCTCAACATTTTCTTTCTGCAATACTCAGTAGCAATTGCCAATTGAATATAACCCGGGATTACCACGAAAACTGAATTGTCCATATGAAGGGCAAGAACATAAAGCAACATGTAGAAATCACTATTGTCATGTGTCAAAATTAACTTCTGTGCCTCATCTACTTACCAGGATCTATTGATGGTCTAATACTCAAACTAAATTAAAGATAGACATTTTTATCAGCTCTATACTATTCTATATTACTCTATTATTATACAAATACTGCTGGACTGATAGAAAAGAACTTTTGCCATTGCGCCAATATTTCCTTCATCTCAGCATACTCCAGCTTAGCAAAATAGCTAAACATCATTCTCCCAATATATTGCATTTTTTGGCATACAAAAACATCATGAGCAATCAAGTTTGAAATAACTAGTACCTGTACAATTGAATCTCAGCATGTGCATTCTCCAATTCCCTCTCCAGCTTTAGCTCATTAGACCTCAGTCGTAACGCCTACAAGAAATTAGTTACAGTTTAAGTTCATTAGTAGTAAAAAACAGTAGCCAATGCCAATAGTACTGATGCATATTAAATCAAGTGCTTATACATTATCAAATTAATGTAAAGAAGGCCCTTCAAATTCTTGTATGCTATGCCTACATAAGCAATAAAATACCATACACAATAAATTTGATATATAAGGAAACAATGGTTGGACTACAAGAAAACATCTAAACCACAGTAATTCAAGCATATTATAACCAAATCAGTATTGTCAGTCACTGTGCCCATAGAGTTGCATTCTCACATCTTAGTTTCTCCAATCACAGCTTTTAAGCCAGAATTGACATCTTAAGCAGGCTACCTTGCTCTTTCACTCCCATTTATCACAATTCTTTCCATTCAGGTAAATAGGGCTTACTGAACATCAATTCAGAAAAATATAAAAATAAACAACACAGACCCAGTTAATTTTCTATGAATAAATGGTGCAGGCTGAACATTGCATGCTGCTATCAGGGAAAAAAAAAGTTTTATCAAGAAAAATAAATCAAGGATGAAGTTGTCAGCATTAGAAACTACAAGGTATCAAACAAACATCATTTCATGATTTGTTGCACAATATCTTCATCTATTGCAACTGACAAGAAGTTTGATGAGGACACTGTAAGCAGTGATGAAATAAAAATTGCCCCACTGGTTTCACCATTCCAGTACTCAAATTTCCACTTTGGCAGGCCACAAGAAGAATTTCAGCTATTAATTTCCTACACAATCGAAGTTACCACCCCTCAAACACATGACCATAGGCAAGCCCAAGCCATAAGTGTATAGTACCAAGGCAGCTGAAAGCAAGGTCCATAGATCGTGCTGTTGACTAACAAGAAGGAACAACATCACACTTTATGCACGTAAAAAAATCATGACTGATAGATCTTACGGCACTAAAGCAACAAGGGTTTCATGTAAATGTCATGAAAACTAAACATGTAAGTGAAGTTTTTGACTTGCAAATATGGAAACTACATTATTGAATATCAAACCAGGATTAGGGAAATGACAAGGGGGACCAACTCTTATCGATGACCCAACATCATATAATTTCAAACACGACCTTCAGAATCAAGAAATCCATACCTTCTCTTCCAAACCAATAACCTCAGAGGCCAATAATTTTGCCCGCTCATCAGCAGCATCACATTCCAGCTGAGCGTTTGCATATTCAACTTTTACAGAATCGAGTTCTGCCTGCTCAGACAAGTGGGTAGCATGAAATATGAGCATTCAAGGGGAAAAATAACAGAAAATAATCAAACCATTTAACAAATTGTGAAACCACAGGATATAGTTACAGGCAAGTGACACTATGGTTATTAGTTAAGCATATAAAGACACCAAAACTATGAGTTAAGGTGAAATAGTAAACATATAGACTATAATATTAATAATATTTTTATAACTATAATTATATGGTCGCTCTTTAGAATTTAGCACTTCTTTAAATTTAGCAAGTTTCTTGTTATATGAAATAAAAGCTAATATACAAAATGCTGAATGTGGGACTTCTAGTTTAAGAAGTTTTATGTACAATTTTATAAACATACAGTAATATGCTTTCATTACATAATAATCTAAAACAAGAAACTTGCTAAATTTTAAAGAAGTGCTAAATTCTAAAGAGCGACCACAAAATTATAGTTATAAAATATTATAATATTATAGTCTATATGTTTACTATTTCACCTTAACTCATAGTTTTAGTATCTTTATATGTTATATATATATATATATATCTTTACTCCAAAACTCAGCTTAATATGATACCAATAATTTACAAACAACTGCAGAAGGACACATTTTTGATAGGACATAAAAGAGCACTCAATTTTTTTAATAGAACATTAAAAATTGACATCGTCTACTACAAATGACATGCAGAATTATTTATAAAGTAAAAGTGGAACATATTCAATTAAGATATATACTCTTTTGGTAATTCTCTTTTTTTTTTTAAACCAATATTTTTATCAATGTAAGTGGAGATAATTAACATGCAACAAATGATAATAAAATGATATGAAACACTTCTTCTATTTACCCACATCCATTGTTTTATTTTATTTAAACTTCAAAAAGAACACCTATATTGGAGAACATTATTAAGTCCCAAAGAATTCTGAAATGGAAGTTGGTTTCAAAGACAATCCAAAGAAGACATTTCATAAATGTATCAATATTACAGAACATTGTTCCGCTTCTGTAATAGAAATTACGAGATAATACTAAAAAAATTAGTGGAGGTTTAAATAGAAAGTGTTTTCTGAAAAGCATATTGCCTTACAGCTTTTTGAAGAACATCTAAAACAGTTTTCACTTTAGATGCACTAACAATGAAAACACAGATCTTTTAATTTATTCCTTAAAGAACATTTTATCATAATATTTTCAGAGAACATCTGTTTATGGTCTGCTTACAAAAGACATTGTTAGCAAATCAGAAAATAGAAGATGGACAGTATTTAAGGAAAATGAAAACAGAAAATGCTTCCTCCTACCAAATAAAGAATTTTTGTGCGGTGTCCACGTGCAATAAAGGTACAAATGCTAGTTCAAAGGAATATGCTCATCATGTCAAAACTTTTTTTTTTCCTAGTCAATAATATCCAGAATGTTAATAAGAGTTCACTTGCTACGTAAAATCCGAACCAATGGACTGAAGCAGGTGAACTGACATCCATTCATGAAAAGCTTTATGCAGAAGATGACCGTCAACTCACCAGACAGGTTTTGATTTCCTGTTGGAGCCTCTCCAAGTCTGCCCTGAGTTGGTTGACAACACTTCTCTGGTGAAGCAACAAATAAAAACAAAGATCAGATTATGAAACAAAATTATGTGTTCGTAAGAGATATTCCAGGTGTCAAAATGTTTGGCTTGATGAAGACTAGTCAAGAACTTGCAATTGAGTTAATATTCAGAACCTTAATGCCAAATTGTACCTTTATTTAGGATATCGTGGACTAGCATTTAGGTCATATCCAGAACCTTAGCTTTAGCAAAAAAGTTGCAATGAAATTTTCAACTATTCACTGTAGAGTTGTAATGCAACAAGAATAATGTCCGGACAGCCAACCTGTTGGTTATAATTGTCTGTCAACGATGAATTTTCTGCAGCCAAGGACTCTGACAAAGCACGTGAAGCTTCTAGAGCTCGTTGCAAAGAAAACTTTTCTTGTGTCAAATCTTCAATATGCTTCATTTAAGTTCAACAGCAACAGAGGTTAAGTCAAAGGGGGGTACTTAAGGAAACAAGCTTAGATAATCTCCAGTTAGCAAGTACAAGTGAAAGCAACAAGCAAAAATAACACTAATCATGATAATTTTACAGTAGAAACAACCCATACCACTTAGAGCACTTATAAAGGAGATTATGCAGATACCCAAGAGACAAGATTCAGCAGTTTTCAATTGTTCCTGACAGGTCACCAGGACAACTAACAACATAAATTGGCAACATTATGTCCAAAGGACTGATCCCAAAATGTCAAATCTTTGGGCCAACCTACAAAGCCCCTTACAGGAGACCAAAAACGTATAAGACTCGTACCATTACAGCTGATTTCATAAAACCCTGCCCCATGTGTAATTTCCCAAGCATCAGCAATAGCAAGGGAAACCAAATTATCCATTTATATAATCACGAGTGTACAAATTGCAAAGCTAAGTAATAAATTTCAGTTGGATCCAAATAATCAATATTAATAGAATGAAGTCAGTATCTCTCCTGCCCTGAGTGTATATTTTCCAATAAAAACCCCCAAAGCAACATTTTGAATCCACTTAATGCAAGTAAAAAGATCATACTTAAGCCATCACCAAAATTTATATTTACCAAACTTTTGACAGACATTTAGGAATAAAGCAAGTCTCACAAGTATAATTACTGCAAGAAGAAAAGATGGTACCTGTTCCAGAGTAGCGAAATCTTCATTTTCTTTAGGTAACGGGAATTCCTGTCTTTCCTCAGCAAGGTTCTCACTGGAATTTGGCCACAGTTTATTAGTACCATTAGTTGAAGAAACTGAATGGTTAGTTGAATTCTCAATTGCACTAGGCACATTTAAAGGTTGAGAATTCATGTAATATCCCGGAGTTCCATTATCTACCAATGGCTTTTGAAAAGCAGATGACCCTGTGTCATTTGATGCAGAAAAGTTTGGAATATAAGACTCCTTGTCTGGTTCGGGTTGTTGGAAAGGAGTCCCAAGAGAACCCCTATGTACATTAAGAGAATCCAGGAAAGATGGGCGTGATCTTCTAGAGTTGACTTCAGATGAGGCTGTATTTTGTGGCACATAATTTGAGGAGCTCCATGCATCTAAATTGTATCTTGTGGATTCAGAGAGCCGCAAAGGTGCATTATGCATATCAGGCAAGCTACTGAAATTTCTTTCCTCAAGTTTGGAACTTGTAATGTGACTGAACTGATTCCTGTTGTGATTGTGCTGTTGAACTTCAAGACTGGATCCACTCAAGATGGTACCTGGACGAACAGATGTAAGTGCAATGCCCATGAATTATTATTATCTTTTCTCCCAGAAGGGCTTAGAGAAACAAGTCTGAAAAATCTTGTTTGAAGAAATAAAGTAGAGCTGGAAATCCTGAATTACATTCAAAAGATTGAAGGGATACATACCACCAGCTTCCAAATTGTTGTCATCAGAGGTCTCTTTGTACAGTTGAGAGTTGGTGGACACTGGAGGTGACGCTAAAGTATGAAGGGCAGGATTTGATACTGCAGAATTCCCGAAAGAACTATGTTTATCTTTCGAATGGAAGAACTCTGTCCCTGTAAAACTATAACGGCTAGAACTACTCTCATTAGGTTGACCTACATGTTGCTCTAAACCAATAGAATGATGAGCCAAACTTCCATAAGTCGTTGCACCCTGGCTACCATTGTACATTCCAGATTCTTTTCCCATCTCATTTGTCGTTTGACCATGATTAATATCGGCTTCTCTGGCAAATTTCGAAGTATCATATTCCTTAAAATACTGATCATTTGAAAGTCTATGAGCTATATGAGCATTTGCTGTATTATAATCATTTACTATTGACAGATTAGTATCTTTATCATTTAAAGAGGGTTGTCCAAGATTCCTCGTAACGCCAATGATGCTGTCAATATTTTTGTCAGGAACAACAAAGGATTCAACAGTTCCACTTGGTTCATCAGATGTACCAGCTCCACCAGAGTCTGTAATTCGTACACATTCAGCATCTACAGGTTGTTTTGAATCTTGGTTTAAATCAGAAGCACTGGGTTGACTATTGTTTGCAGTTTTCTTGGCTCGCTCTGCTGCCTTCTTTTTGCGGAACTCCTCCAACTGCAAGATAGAGAAAACATCAACTTAGAAGAAAAAAAATATAAATAAGTTGAAAGGGAAAAAAGTTTCACAAGTCTTTCACTAGTTTTCAAGGAATCAAATAAATAAGATCAGGGAATGGGTAGAATAAGATATATATGTACATATATATTTTCAAGTTTTCAAGCCATCAAAACCTAATGTCCAACTAACTGCATTATTAAAAAATCAAAATAAGAAGCCCCTGGAAGTACTAGGATACGATGAATACTTTTTGACACCCTAAAAAAACCTCAAATTCTCCAAATATAGCATAAATTCTATCGTTAATTGGTCTAGGAACACCTAGTGGTATGCAATTAAAACACCAGAAGAAATATAAACAGCAAAGATATTGAAGTGCAAGAAAGCAATAACATAAAAATAAATGAAAAAAGAAAAAAGAAAGTTAAAATAAACAACTTATTATAACAACAGCTCACGGCTTGTTTCCACTTGATGATGATCAATAATTTAGAGATTTGAAGAGAAGCGAGTGGTAGCAAACTGCTAGCTTTCTCTTCATCTTTACCAAATAAAGCATCTTTAGAAGCAAAATCTACTCGTCAAATGTTAGAAGAAGCCCTACAAATGAACCAAACAAAATGCACTTTAACAGTGAAATTTACTACATTAATGGTTGGTTATATCTTCTGCAAGTACTTAAATCCTTTTGAATCCTACCATCAACTATCTTTTTATGTAATTTCATTCTTTGGATAGCTCCATTTCAGAATCACAAAAATTGATTCTTCTGTTTCAAAATTGATTGTCGATAAGGTTTGGTTAATCTTGAGTAGTTTCAACATAAATAATTGCACCTTAATTGTAACAGACTCACACCATTGCTATGCTGGAATTATCTTTACACAGATTCATACCCAGATGCTCAACCGTATAAATTTGAGTTTCTAATCCTAGTAACAACTTGCTCTAGCTCACAAACCCAAAGCGGCCAAACCAATTCAGTTCAATCCACCATAAAAAAGGAAAATGAAGCAGGCATAGAACACGTCCATTCAACTTGCATGAATGAAGATCAACTACGATCACAACACCCAACTGTTCGAAACTGTTAGGTCCACCATCACAGTCAGAGCTATAATACCAACCATTCTGGCAATTTACTTAATCATCAACATAACAAACCATCAATCTGTAAAGAAATGACGTTTTAACCTCTTAACAATCGATCATGCACACCCTACACGACTACATTTAGATAAAACATGACAAATATTGCAAATTGACACGTGATAATCGCTATATAAAACAATATGCAGGGTAAGAGTCGTAAGAAGAAACGAATTAATAAGACAAACCCGACGCTTGCCAGCTTGAAGATGTTCCTGTTTCCTTGAGCTTTGTAACACCTGAGCAGACGCCATCAACAACAACAACAACACCTCCAATCAAATTAATTAATCAAAAACCATCGGCCCCTCAAAATCGCAAGGGAGATCCAACAGAAAAAATTGAAAAAATTCGTAACGGCAAAACCGATTTCAAACGTCTCTTATTGCTTTTTTTTGTTGAAAAAGGTTTGAATTTGGGGAAGCGAGGGAGAAATGGAACCCTAGAATAAAAGGGACCGACGGGATCGGAAGAGAGAGAGAGGGAGATTGTTGGGAGAGTTTGGATTTTTGGGGGTTGAGTTGCTCTGCGTCCGTCTCTGCCAGATCTCTCCTACCTTATTTCTTTCTCTATTATTCCCCCATTTTGTTAATTTTGTGAATTCTATTCCCCTTTGCATTTGAATTTAGAGAGAGGCTACTATGTAACCCGTTACACGTAAATTTCAATTTACAGCCAAGTTTTGGTTCGGTGCGTGGGCTATCCCCAGCGAGATTTTAATTGAATATTATCATTATTATCATCAACGGAGTTGCCGTTGTTTTTTTAAAATTATTATTTACATGTGATATTATTTAGTTAGGACAAAATAGCATTAGTGTATTCATCTCAAAAAACAATTATATAATATGATAAATTTATATAATAATTATATAATATTAGAGGAGCCATTGGTCTACACATAACGTGCATAGCTATGCAGTGGAAGCATTGGAATCAAAATTCCAAATTCACGACATTATCAGAAAATCCAAAATCATATATATGTAGTAGACAGAATTGAAAGAACATATAATTAAAATTGTGTACCTTAAGGATAACTCCTCCTTTCTTACTTCTTCTCATTGTTTTGTTTGCATTGATACAAGCACCAAGCACTTTTCTTGGCCTCTTGAAAGCAGGAAAAGATGGAGAAAATCAGTGTGTAAGGGTAATCAGAGCATTGAACAAGATGAATTCAAGTAGATGCTCAATCAAAAAGTTAGATCATAATCAAGTTACATGTAATTAAACCCATGCAACAATTACATAAAATTGCTTGAACAAACTTCAAGATCACTTCTCTCAATCTCCAGAACTCTTCTAGACCTTTTAACTTCTTAATGGAGTGTGTTTTTTGGCTAAATTTCATATTAAGTGAAGAACTTACTTTTGTACCACACATCATCAAGTGGGTTATGATCATGACTTGCTTAAAATGACAGTCATCACATTTTGTTTTTTATCAAATCTTTTATGTGTATGACCTTTACGTTCTCGATTATTTTGGGCACCTGGATTAATTATTAATATGAGCATATCATGAATGGTTTCATGCCACTTAAATTAACTTTTAATCCAAGCAAATCATGAAGGGTTTCATGATACCAATTTATCGAAACGTAAATGAATTAACACACAAACTCTTCGATAGTTAATTATCCGACTTACAATATTTTCATAAATAATTACTGTACAATTCGTCCCTTCACCATCCCATACCTCACTTGGTTCGGAGTATGGGCTATGTGTCCCACTAGACTGACTATGTAACATCTAGTGTAAGTGATGTTAGTTCTTGTCCTAGGGATCTCATTACTCTATGTGTTATTGAAGACTCTCTTTATGACACATAACTATTCTGGCTAGAGACTCCCGAGTAATAACCCTAGCAAGAGGTCATGGGTATCATCTCATTCTATCAGGAGTGGCGAATCATTTATTGGCTACTCAATTACCTTCGAATACCAATAGTTGTAGCCAATCACTACCCTACGAGGGATCTCATCATGAGACAATAAGGAATGATATTAAAGCACACGATCAAAATCTAAGATATCCTTGAGTACCTCAAATGTAAGTATATTTGCAACAATGTTATCATGAGATTAATCATTGACATTTGATAGAACATCCATATAATAATCTCATAGCGGGTCATCTGAGATACTTACTACTCTTAGTAAACATCCACATGTTAACTCTAAACATCTTATACTTACAGTTTACGAGATGTACTACTTGATCAAACCAATGAGTATAACATATGCTAGTCTATCCAGATTAACAATGTTCTGATTCATTAATCCTGTGACTATGGATAATTTAGATACTAACATAATTGCACATAATAAGAATAGCATTATCATGAAGCTAATTCAACCTCAGGTAAAATAAGAATAGCCCCTACATTCAAAGCCCTCTTTTTACCATTAGCAAGAACTTGTTTCAATTACTTATTATAAGGAATTCAAACAACTGCTTCAAATACAATATCAGGAAATACCACCTGTGGAACCTTAATATCTAATGGCTTATTAGCCAAATGATAGTTGGCACATACAATATGACCAGTTGCTTCACGTGGGTTTTCGTAACCCTGCTGTGCAAAAATGGGATACACATTTGACAGCAATTTGGAGAACTCATCTGCTTCAAGTTTAGTTGGAAGGAAGATATTTCTATTCGTATGCAAAAGGGCAAACGGGGGAAGCTTGTGGAGGCCATATCTAATAATTTTTTCAAATCCCTCTCGTTCTTTCCTCCACTCGGGAAGTAAAGCAATCAATAGCCTTTATCTTCTCTTTGATGGCAGTTATTTTTCTAAATAGTAGGGATTTTATGAACGTTACAAAGACACTGCACTAAATGCGCTTGAGGGAATGAATTGATACTACCACGCACGAATCCTATCCAGCAACTAGCTCTGTTCTTGGATAAAAAGATGCAAGTTCTCCCAGTAAGGATAGTCAGATTACAGATATATCTCAAATCTGCTCTCATCCAGCAAGCTTTCTAACACTTGCTAGCACTAACCTCTTGTAAACAGTAAAAAAAAGTTTGTTCAATTCCAGTCACTAATCCCGTATTAAATTAGGTCTCAAATCGAGGCTGCTGCTTTAGATGATGTGATTTTTCAGTTCATACTTGTTTTTTATTTCCAGTACTTTTTATATTTAACTAATAGATGCCCTATGTAAGTAAGCCAGCAAGGTAATTGAGCTAGCCCATTATTGTTTAGCTTCTTTGGGACTACATGGATTTGGAGAGGAGAGAGAAGCAGGTGGCTCGCCTTCAAGTCCTAGTTAGTGAATGAGCCTACAAGTGATAACCACTTTGTATCCATCATCTCTTTTGAAGAAGTTGTTGAGCTAGATGCGGCACTTTCAAAATCTCGTGAACCTCGGTCATCTATCTTCTTTTCACTAGACAATTTTGGATTGTGGGAAGGTTTTCCTTCTTTGTTGACTTTAGCTGATACCGAGCAATAGCCCAACGCCTTAGTCTTGGAATTATTTTCTATCTAGTAGCCGTTGAATCTCCGGATGAAGCTTCTACCAATGCCTAACTTCCACCACCCTTTGCCCAATCAGATGTCGTAGCCAGTACCAGTCCTACCATCTCCTTAGAGTCAAACTCAATTACATCGATCCTCTCCTTGCCTCTCTAGTGGCTGGTTCCTCTTTTCGTCTCTAAGGGGACTGATTGTCTTTTCTCAACCCCTCCTTCTTCTCGATAATCGATGATAGATAGGAGATCAAGTTAGCCATACTGTTTGTTCTCCCTAACCCTCATCTAGTCTTTTAAGAGATAGGGTCTATGATTTTGCCAAGGAAGGCACAACGTTGTCACACAGTTCATCGATAAATCAACCATATCACGAGTGTGGCTAAGCAACTAGTTAGTTCAATCAGGACTGCGTTGTTGCAACCTAGGGTCACTTAGTGAATGGTCTCAAGCAAGCATTAAGAAGTGCTCATGTATTCTACTTTACCTCAGGAAAATAAACTTGTCGAGAGCCCCAGTTAGTAGAAAAAAACCACAACCCCTTAGGGTTATCCTGCACTTAGAAGAAGAAGTAAAAAATGAATAAATATAGTGATAATTTGATTCTTTGCCGCCGTAGTAAATAGAAGAGAAAATATAATTTTCTTTGCCGCCGTAGTAAATAAAAGAGAAAATAGAATTTCTTTCTTTGTCTTCTCAAAAAGAAAGGAGAAATTGATTATGACACGTTCACTAAAAAAATCCTTTTGTAGCAAATCATTTATTAAGAAAAATAAATAAGCTTAACATAAAGGTGGAAAAAGAAATCTTAGTAATGTGGTTGATTTTGTTTTCTTATTGGTGAACAACAGGAATTGAAGCCGTGCATCGTGGATTTGTTTTCCTCCATATTATGTTTTGTATCATGGACTTCATTAATTTTATTTAACATCGACATCAATTCATACATAAATGAACATTAAATTAATAAAAATTGCCTTTCTCTTTATTAATCAAAATAACGTTTGTACAAAAATACTAAACACGATTACCTTTAAAGTACTATTCTAATAATTGTTTGCCTTTAGAGCACTATTCTAATATAATAATATATAATATATAATAATTTTGAAACATAAAATTAAAATTAAATTACAATTAATTTTATCATATTCATCCCTGTTGGTAGCTTAGACGATTATCTTGTAATTTGAGTGTGAGAGAAATTCTAAATGACTTCCAGAATTTCTTGTATTTAGATTTTTTTTTTGCTAATTAAGCTTAATTCATTTTAGGCTATCCACAATTCCAAAGAATAATTAGTAATAAAAACTAAAACTCATAGTTGCTCGTTTTTTAACTCGAATGAGTTTTTAATAGAGTTCTTAAAGTTGCTCATTTTCTACTCTTCTTACTTGAAGGAAGCTTGTAATAGAATTGTTAAAGTTGAACGAGAAAATAATAAATATTTAATTTATAATTTGATCTTTGAAACAAATTATTTAATCACAAGGCATAAAATATTAAAGATTTTAAATTACTTTTAAGAAAATAAAGATTTGTTAAAGCATTATTTCGATGAGATTGAGAACAAATTTCAAAGTTTAAAATCAATTATAATATAAATTTTTTTAGTTTAAATTTTTTGATTTAGTTATGACCAAAGAAATAATTTCTTTCATATATTGATAAATATTGTCTCATTAAAGAAAGATAAAAAGAACTTAAACCAATGTGATTGTCATTATTAATACTTAACTGTAAGTTAATTTCTTAAAAATATAGTAAAATGGTGAATATAGCTTTAAATGTTTTTATAAGTATATTCTCCCTCTTCTGAGCTTCCAATAACCTAGAGCTTAGCAGCCTTAGCTTGTCGCTTTAATGTATTAGATGGGCATGCATATAAGTTTAGAAATTAGGAATTAGGAATTAGGGTCATTGATCACTAAAGTTACTTCTTTATGACCATAAAATTGAATCTGTCTTTTTATAAAAATACAAACGAAAGGTCGCATACATTATGATCCTCTTCATATCCCTTAAAACAAGAGTCTTATATATTAGATATTAAGGTTGCATTTGGATCTACGGTGTGGTGGATTGGTGGGGATAAGTACTTATTCACCACAGTTTTTAAACGAAGTCACATATTTAGATATGCCGACAAACAATCGAAGGTTGAAGGAAAATGCGGTGCCACTGCAGAAATTGATAAGTAGAAAAAGGGTTACGGTAGGAAAGTATTTTTGTGGGAGAAATTGAACTTTCTATTAATAGCATTTTGATAATTATTATTTTCTATTATACCCTTAACTAATAGAAAGTAAGTTCAATGTATCGTCTTCTTCGTTCTCTCTGACTCTTCGTGTTCCGTGTTTGCTAAATTTATTTTATTTATGTTTTTCTTATTTGAATTTCATAATTTTAAATTTATAATTTAAATTTATATGATTAATAATATATTTTTATTAAATATTTTATTTACTAAAATTATTTATTTATATTTTCTATTTTAATTTAATATTTGTAATTTTAAATTTATATGATTAATAATATATTTTTTAATTATTTATACAACAATTAATAGTTTATTAAATTAATGATCTTTTTAGTTATTTTTTCTCTTTTCAGCATCGGCAACCGCACTTGTCAAATACCTATTTTCATGTTTCAACAGTTACTAAAACAACAATCCTAAATATATAAGCACTTCAGCAGGTTGATTTTAGCAAATTGTAAATTACTACTCCTTCCCCAAATCAAGTCTAAAATTGTTGGAATTGGAGACTTCAAAGGGAAAAGAAGGGTCAGGATATTTTACAAGATTGAAAGAACATTTTGTCTCTTACTAGAATAAAAGGCAAAGCTCATGCTATTGCGTTATTTTATTATCAGGTGACTGACATTGAAATGTCATCAAAGCTAAAACACAAAAGTAAGGATAAAGTCTTGTTACTGGAAAGATTTCGTTTCACAACAACAGTTCCTCTCTGCGTGTACTCTCTTAGGTTGACATCTTCCAGTAGTATATCCCTTGATGACGCAATGGACGATGCATACATAGTCGGTAAAACTCGGTGTACAGAGTTGCCCGGTACAAACTAACCCTCCATCTGGTTGCACCTCACTCTTTTCTACAATTTACAGAACAATTGAATTTAGTTAAAGTTCTAAAACTAAAATGACCGTGTTCTTTTGTATGTTAAATATAATAAACTTAATAATATCATGACTTATAACAAATATATCTAAGGTAACAAGAGAATGAAAAGTTACCGGATGTGACTGAAGAGATGGTCAAAGTAACAAGAGTTAAAAAGATAATGAAACACTTTGTTGATGCCATTAAGAAACCTTTCTCGTTTATTTCAGAAATGATAATTGAGTATGTGTGTATGAATGAAAAGTGATTTTGTATTTATAGAGTCCATTAGAAACTAATATTGTATCTCCAGTTGTAAATACCATTAAACAATTTGGAAAAGACAATTAATTGCAAGATAACATGTACATTAAATGAAAGGATATTTTATTTACTTTCCTTATCATTTAATAATAGCATATTGGCATTACCTATCAAATAAAAATAATTGATTACAACCAAAATAATACAATAATTTTTTTACTTAAAATTAAATTTCAAGGAGAAGTAATTAATATCATGAATATCACTATAAAGATGTTCCCTTTTTACTTACTTTGATTCCTTGTAATAGATAACCATATGACAAAAACCAACCGTTGATTGATTTTTGTTGCCTAGGAGCAGTGGATTGGTTAGCTATTAATATTGATGGTAGCGCGATTTCAACAAGAGAAGCAAGTTGTGCAGGAGTGGTTCGTGATGCTAATGGTATATGGATTGAAGGCTTTCAGCATTTTCTAGGCAATTGTCATTCTTTGGAATGTTGGGTATCTTGAATGCATTAAGCTTAGCATCGAGTCGTGGGTGGAGGAAAGTAGAGATCCAAACTGATTCTAAAACTGCAGTACAGTTAATCCAATCCAACCATCATCATCCTTTTTGACTTTGGAGATTGATTCATCAATGTATGGTACTGTTGTAGCGGGAGTGGCAAGTGCGGATAAAGAGCATTCTACGTGAGGCAAACTTTGTGGCGGATAGTTTAGCAAAATCTACACTAAATCTTACTAGAGGTTTATATTTGGTTCAAAGCCCTCCTCTTCATATATGTTCTTTACTAACAGCAGATATGGTGGGGGTTGTGTGGCCAAGAGTTGCTTCTTAAGGGCTTATACCCTCCTTATTAAGGAGAAAAAAAAGAGAGAAATAAACATCACTATATTGTAAATACTAAATTTGGATTGTTTGTTGAGGTTGAGATAACATAATTTAGTACTAGATTAGAAATTATTTGTAAAGTTAACTCTACTGTTTACTATCTACTAAAAATAATGTAATGGACTCAAATCATCTATTCTTGTTATTCTGTTTTAACTCTATTTTACTCCCAATATGACATAATTGTGTAGTAAAAATTACATCGTATTATGTATATAATTTACAAAACAAGGTCCTATTAGTTGCGAAATAAGATTAGAACAGAAGATTTGATCCAACGTTGACACTATTAGGATTCATTAACTTCATTAACTTTTTTCTATTTCAATAGATTCTAATGATTGTTTTATACACCTTTACTGCCGAATCTTACTGCCTCCACTGCAGTAACTTTCAAAAGCCTTCACTAAGACGTTCAGTGTTATTAAAAGATTAATTAATATCGATGATTTTAAAAAATAGTTTTTTAGTATATTAGAATTTTTTGATAAAAAAATCATCACATATCTATTTTACTCTAAATAATTGAATTTTTTTATTTTTTTATTTTAGGCAAATAGCCTTCTATTAATAAAACATCCAGTATAACGGAAGCGACGAAATTAGGGGTAGTACTTTAGTCTTAGAAAAGCTATCAGTAGCAAGCGAAGGCGTTTCAACCTTATGCTATTCAACATATTCATGTAAATCTATGTATATGTATAGATAAGATTTAATAGAATAAAGTAAAAACGTTATAATTGTAACAAAATATCTATTATCATTGAGTCATAATCATGACTTAATTACCGATATAGTGGAAAAATAATTTTTACAACTTTTTGTTGGATTTTTTAATTAAACAATTTAAAAGCACGAATCATAAATAAAAAGGGTTGAAACATACCTAGTTTGAATTCTTGCATAAAATTTTCTTTCTCAAAGTGCTAACCTTTTTATGTGCTTTTTTAATAAAAAAGATGCTAGAGTTTTTTTATCAAAATTAAAATTTCTAATTATAATTAAAGTTTAATCCTAGTCATTTATACTTTAATTTTAATAAAATTAAATAACTTTTATTTGATTATTGAAGTTTTTCAACCTTCACAATTAAGTATAACTTAATTTAAATTGAAAATTTATCTTTTTAACTGGTTTTTTATGTATGACTTATTAGTTCTTAATATCATCATCATCATCATCATCATTTCTCAGTCCAAAATCCTACAATGAAGCGACGGCTGGGGAGGTCCGATAGTACGCAGCCTTACCCCTACACAGTAGAGAGGCTGTTTCCGGTGGACCCACTTGCGAATGAGACAATATATGAATGATGCAAGTTACAGAGAAAAGGTAAACTAGCACGAAAAAAATCGATGTAACTAAATTTTCAGTAAAAACATAAATAAATAGGGTTAAAAGATTAAAAACGTAAAAGCTATGCAACTGTGACAAGAAGATTTTAGAAAATAAATAAATTAATTAAAATGTTATAAAATAACTAGATAGATAAATAAATAAATAAGTAAAATAAAGTAATAATAAATAAGTAAAATAGAATAATATCACTTACATAAAAGCTATCAAACAGCAATTAAGAGATGCAAGTTTAACAAACAAAATTAGTAAGAAACAAGTAGGATAGATATACCTGACATGTTGCAAAATTTGTGCTTATATCTGATATGTTGCACAACTTTTTTCACCGCTTATTGAGATGTACCTGTCATCCTTGAGTAGGGCCCTGTCATCCTTGAGTAGTTCTTAATATGTTGACAATAATTATAAATTCAAATTCAAATTCATAAGTATGATCAAATAAATTAAATATCTTTTTAATTTATCTTTAATTCTTTAATTAAATGATTTATAATTATATATTAATATTGACTTATAGCAGCATATCATGACTACTTAAATATTAGAAAGATCATAATAGTTTAACTCAATTTGTCTATGCGTGATTATGATGTATAATCTAATCATTTCTTTATTTAATGTTTTAATCGGACATAGAGTATAGATTTAGTATTTGCTCCATTAAATCCAATCAAATTATGTTCATTCTTACTAATTAGCAATTGATTTGTAATTGATATTTGAAAATACCTTCTTCAATCTCAATTTACTCTAGCTAGAAAATTTCATAAATTATTACCAATCAAGGACAAGGGATCATTTCTATAATGAATTATTTATTGACTTATTTAATTATCTTTCTATGGTTCATACTATATTTAATACTACCAACAATTTTGAGCTAAAAAATAAAAGTACTACCAACAAAGCTACTCTAAGAAAATGATTATAAATAGCATCAAAATATATTAATTTCCGTATAGGCTATTTTGGTAACCTCGAGCTTAAGAACCAATTATACAACCATCATAACAAGAAAATTTACAGACACATAAATAATATTCTATTTGAGATCTTCATAATATGGTCAATTCAGTAAATTTATTCTCTAATAACTATCCACGCATTTGTTTAAGTGTCTTCATACTTTAATTTATAAGATTAATTAATTTCTTTGTAAGAAAAAAACATAACTTCTACTAATTATACCATTGAATCAATATCTAATTTTGATGAAACTACAACTAATAACAATTTAAAAATAATATATACATGCAAATTAAATATCATAATTATGATCTTATCATAAATTTAAGTATACGGTAATTATTCAATTGATTTTATCTTTATTATTAAAATTACAAATAAAAAATACATGATTTAATTATAAAATAAGAAAAAGTTGAAAATAAAATTATTGTTATCTCTGTAATTTACAATTGATTTACATTATCAAGTTTTTAAACTTAAATCTGTAAGCCATTTGATGATAATACTATGATCCTACTTTATAATATATTTTACTAATTATATATGATAGAAGCTGCTAAAGTATAAATTAATGTCATCAAGAACTATCATTATTTAGCCGAGAAATGTTAAAAGTATAAATTAATATCATCAAGAACTTGGTTTTGTATTTATAGCCTTGATTATAAATTAATGTTTCATTTTTATTATAAATATCATTAAATAATTTGGAAGGTTTTCTTTCATTTATCCCAAGTAAGAAAATATTGTATCATGATAAACAATTGCAAGATAATATATACCAAAAATGAAAGGCCCTTTTATTTACTCTCCTTACTTACTTAATAATGTTAGATTCACATTACCTATAAAATAAAAACATTTCTTTACAACCATAATCAATTTAGTAGAAATTTTGACATTAATCTTCATCGTATAGAAATTAGTTACGATAGATAAAAGATGAATGTTTTAAAAACTGACCAAAAGTTAAATCGGTAGGACAAGAGATTTAAGGTTTAAAAAATTTAATCTGTAGCAGACCATCATAAAGCTGACTTAAGATTAAATAAAATTAAAAAATTTGAAATATGATTGAAAGAAATTATTTTTACTTATCGAAGAATTTGAAGTTTGATTTAAAAAAGATTGTTAAATGAAATTTAATTGAGTTATTATAGTTTATAAGAATTTATTAATTTACAAAAATTGAAAAATTAATTAATAAATTGATCGATTTTAACAACAAGAGTTATTGTTAAAAACATTACTACGGACCATGATGAAATTTATGTGTCATTTATAGGTCTAATATGATAAAACACTGGTGTTTGTAGTATATGGAAGGGAGTATGTTATGTAATATATGTACAACTAGCATAACCACATTTTGTGTTTTATCATATTTAGATAATTATGATATTTTGAGGATGAGTTTTAGTGTTTAATCGTAAATGCACATAGTTATGTATTAGTTTCGTTCAATTTTACGCCAAGTGAGAAAATGTTGAAAGTTGTTCTTAAGTGGCCTAAAAATTAGGGATTGAGACTAGTAACTTTTCATTCAGATACAACTACTCAAATATGATATTATAAGGGAAAATTATCAGTACAGAAAATTCTCATTCGTTAATTAATTACACATTAATACTTGATGGACGTATCAAATTAAAAGAAAGGCACACATAAAATTGGTTATCTCTCTACCCTAATTTACACATTTAAGAAAAACTTACATTCATAAGAAAAAGAATGTGTAAACTAAAGAAAAGAAGAAGGGGAGAGAAACCAATAGGCAGAGAAGGTAATTGTTATCAAGATCAAACATCAACTCTTCTTCATCAAATCCATGTATGTGAAATTATTGGCTTCAAGATCTGTTATAATGTAAATAAATTCAATTTCTTCTTATATATAAGAACTTTATTTTTCAACGTATCCAGTATGCAAGACTTTCCATTTTTTAAAGGGTAGGGTTATTGATGTATACAATTTTTCCCTTATATTTTTTATAAATAGGTTGTTTTCGTGATTAACATGTGACCTTCCGGCCGTAAAAAGGTAACTTTTACCAGTTGCTTCAAAACTCCTTCTTTATAAGAATTTATTAATTTATGAAAATTGACTGATTTTTAACAACAAGAGTTCTTATAGTAAATTGAACCGAAAAGTAAAAAATCGAATTAAAAAGTTATAAGATTCATGGTTTTTATGTTTAAACCGACTAAACCGACGTAATCATTGCAAAATTCAAGTAGAAGTAAATAGTATTATTAATATATTCATTAAGATGTTTCCTCTGTCGCCCCTAGAAGGTAGTCGAGTTGGTTGAGTGAAGGGGCATGTAATCAAAAGGTTCTGTATTTGAATGTCCTTACTTACCCTCTCTCAATCGAGTCTATCAAGTAAGGCTTGTCTAGTGCAGAGTACCCTTGCAGGCTATTGTGTTAATTCAAAGATTTACCCAGTACATATCCAAAAGATAACGACTGCGATTCCTCCGTTTAAAAAAAAAGTTCCTTTGTCATTTACATTCTGATTTTTTTAGTACGAAATATTATAGCTATGTATTTCTTATACGGCTAAAAAACTTCTAATAGTGAAATGACAAAAGTTTGACGGTCATTTTTGCATGATGATTAGTAGTTATTATTATTATAAATAGTAAAAAACTATTATAAAAAATATAATAATAATTACTAGCAAGTATCGTATGATAATTGTGTAGTTAGGTCTAACTGAAACATATATCACTATAATGTCACTTGTAAGGATCTTGTCCACATGACTAGCTGACGATTATGTCCACATGACTAATTGGTTACGAGAGAGGAACAATTAATCTCGTTATTTGGTTTGATTTAAATACAATTTAGTTTATAGCTTTTTTATTGATCAATTTTTAAAAATTATGAAAACTATAAAAAATAGTTTTTTTTTAATTTTCAATTAAATATGTTATTTAATTATTAAATATATTAATTTTTATTAAAATTATGAATAGTTTGTTTTAATATTATATATTTAATTAACTAAAATTAATTATTAATGTGAATTGTGATAATTTAATTTCACTTAATAATTTAATTTAATTTTTATAATAAAATAAATAAATAATTATTAATAAATATAATTGAATTAAAAATATCTTCAAAATATATATTTCAAATAAAATTTTATTTAACAATTAAAATATAATAAAAATAAATATTAATTTATATAAGAAGTTAATTCTAAATTATATATTTTATAGAATAAAATAATTTTTATTAATAAATATTATATAAGAGATTAAAATAAAATTATATAATTCAAAATATAATTTTTATAACCTGTAAGTTTTATTTAAAATATAATTATTATTAGTAATACAAATATAACTACATTAATATTAATAACTGAACATATTTTTTATTTTAAAAATAGATTAAAAACGAAAAAAAAGATGCACGAGAGAAAATCAAAGTAAATCAAATAAAACAAACCCAAATTTTTACCTAAGCAAGGTATGAAAAAAGTAAAATGTATGCAGTCATACCTGCATCTTTGATAGAGATACAAAGACTGTTTTCTAATACACGAGAGAAAAAGAAGTCCTTAATTCACAGGGTGTCGAGATGCAGCACGCCTGTCTCTAAGATTTTCCAAATAAGCCACTAGTTTTCTAAAGTCAGGCAGGTTCTCATTGACCGCAGGAACCTCATTAAATCTCTTAGCCCAAGCGTGCAAGCGAGGAAATCTTCCGGCTTCCAGCAATATTTCGCCAGTTACTTCTTCTATAGCTGCAAGCCAGTGGCCTATCCATCCAAAAGCTAGGTCCACCATTCCTAGGGTATCGCCACTCAGAAACATATTGTCCCCTATGCAGTGTTCTTCTAATGTTGTCAGCACATATTTGGTCTCCTCTATTGCCTTGTGCATTTCTTCATCGGTTCCAAAAAATGCGTAACTACTGGGCCGCTGAATACATGCATTTGTAAGTGTTAACTTAGAAATTCAGCTTAGCATGTATATATAATCAAGTAAAAAGAAAACGAATGGGTACTTTGGAAATCACCTTTTCTTCTCCAAATTTGATCCAGAATCGAGAGACGGCTCTCTTAATAGCATCTTTGGGAAGCAAAGGAATCTGTGGCCATGTTTCTTCGATGTACTCGAGGATAAGGACCGACTCAACCACCGGCTTTCCATTATGAACAAGAACAGGAACCTTCTTGTGAATAGGGTTGTATTGAAGCAGCAGTTGGCTCTTGTTGGAAAGATCCTCCTCCATGTGCTCATATTGAATACCCTTTAGTTTCAGGGCCCATATAACCCTGTGCGCATAGGAGCTCGGCCAGAACCCGTGCAGCCTAACTTCTTCCATTGGAAATGGATTCCTTACTCCTTAGTGCTCGACTTCGTTGGTGTTATATATATATATTTCTCCTAAACAACTTTGACAATTTATAGTCTATTCAGAGGAATCCCTTTCATAAGCGCATACATCAGCGTTTTTAAATTACTAGTTATGTCCAATGTACATGTGCTTGGAATTTTGAATACTGACTATATGATGGTGGCTGGGATGAAAACGAGACCGCAAAAAGGCGGCACTGCTCCCATTATCTATATATTTATATTTTATGATTATTTCCACCCTCTTACAGTCATTCATACGACCGTGATAATGTCACTAGTAACCTCAATCTTTCCACGGGCTATTGGAATTGCATTTGAATCATCTATAGATGGGCCGGCCTGTCATTCATTTTTAACAATCCAAAAAGTTTAACGTATCTTTTAGACAAGTGTCCTTTTGTTTTAACTTTTAAATAAAATAACCTCATTTTAATTTGAAAAGAATGAATTTAGACATCATACTTCTGTTATTAAACAAAATATGTTATTTTAATTTCAACTCATCAAATTATTTTAAATTTTGATAATAAACTTTATGCCCAAATTTATTTTAAATCTTAAAAAAATATTTTTAAAACTTGAATTTAACTCAAATTTTAGTCGAAACAAATATGGTTAATTACTAAAAAAGCCTAAACTGCTGTTAATTTTTCAATTATAGTATGGAATTTAAAAAGTAGTAATAAAATGTAGTGTTTTGTGTTTCATATCGCACCAGCCAGAAAACGGTACCAAAATATTAGTTTCAATCCTGGATTTAAATACTGGTCAATATCGGTCGATACTGGTTGGTATTGGCCGGTACTAGAAATTTTAAAAAATATAGGGATCAAATTGTAGAATTTTTAAATGTGACAAATAGAGACTTGTGGCCCCTTGGTTATGGCATTTGCATTGACACTATTGGCATTGGAAGAATGAATAACTTGTCTTTCCAACAATTCAGCAATCTTGTCAAGTTTACTTTCGAGTTTAGAACTACTTA